>WELA01009551.1:0-228605 GCA_009602735.1 Mesotaenium endlicherianum | reverse complement strand
TGGATCAACTATCTTAATGGCAGAAAAATCGCTCAAATCAAACATGCTCTCAGTTTCTAATAGCACAACACGTTATATATTACTTTAGATTATGCAGATACTACCCTATCGCAGTTACTGTACATCTGCCAACAGAGCAGTGGACTGTTACGGGAGGTAACCATCAGCGAGTGGGATCATTTCATACCCCGTGCCCATATTGCCATTCATTTCAACAACCTTACCTACCCGGTACTGCAAGATTTACACAACCAACTTAGTCAACTACCCGGTGTGGTAAGTATTAAGATACATTGATTGGTTTTTCTCATGTTGTTAGTTTTGGATCATCACAAAACGTGAACAACCAGCCCCCATGTCTATGGGGGCTTTTGGTTGTCACGGTCCGGTATAAATAACTGATTTTGTTGATGTTGTTCTATGGAACTGAAATGTTTGTATGTTTGAGCTGATCATGGACAGTATCCCATAAACAGTTAATTGTTTTTTAGTATCTTGCAAGCAGGAACCATAAAAATGGGAAAAATTGTAAAAATATCTGCAAAAAACAGCCTCACCACAGTAAGGAAAGCGTTGAAAGATTTGCATCTTACAATGGCTGCTGAAAATGCACGTAATAAAAAGCCAAAAACGCTGGCAGATTTTTACGGAAGTCTCCCCGACGCTTTGATAGCTGCCACTGCCATTCATAATAACCTGCCATTATTAACAGCAGATACTGGGTTTACACGCATCAAAGAATTAAATATTGTTCTAATAGAGTTATAGCTGCTTAATTTGCTGGGCAACATTACATCCATATTTTGTGGATTACATTCCACAGTGTGTAAATACTGGTGAGTACTACAAAGCCGCCGATGGTAATGTACATGGTTTTCAAAGGCAACTTGCCTACCAGTCTTGCTGCAATAGGTGCGGCGATCATGCCGCCTACAATCAATCCAATGATCTCGCCAATAGGCAGGTTTTCCAGTAAAATGAAAAATGTGATGGCACTTGCAAGCACCACAAAGAATTCTGCCAGACAAACAGAACCGATCACATAACGTGCATCTTTTCTTTTCGCAATCAGTGTGCTGGTTACCAATGCGCCCCATCCGCCACCGGCAAAAGCATCCATGAAACCACCCACGGAAGCGAGCCAGCCTGCCCTCTTCACTTTGTTCAATGGTTTCTTTTTAACGAACGCTTTGCGAATGATATAATATCCAAGGTAAGCAGTATAAAATGTCAGGAAAAACCGTACCCACAATGCTACCTGCGGATGGGATTTGCTGAAAAAACAAGCCAGCGACGCACCGGTCACTGCACCCAGTATGCCCGGTATCACCAGTGTTTTGAATAATTTTTTATTGATGTTGCCAAAACGGTGGTGACTGTAGCCAGATACACCACTTGAAAACACACGCGCCGAATGCACACGGCTACTCACAATAGCAGGCGGCACTCCTACGGCCAGCAGGAACACTGTTGAAATGGTTCCGTATCCCATGCCCAGAGAACCATCGGCCATCTGTGCAAGAAACCCCGTTAACATCATCATCAGGATTATCCTGGTATCAATATGCTGCGGTATGGTTTTAATGGCATCGGCCATGCCCGATAAAGGGAAATAAGAAACGATCGCAGAGCCGATGATCATGAACACAAACGCAAACAGGCTCCACTTCACTATTTTCTGCCCTGTTTTTTCCCTGGGTGTTTTGATCTCCTGTAAATCTATTTTCTTGGCTACCAGTACACGGGTCAGGTCATTCAGTGTACTCACTTTGTCGGCAAAATCGCCTTTCAACTGATCCCGTATGATGTGTATGTTCTGCAACACATCATCAATTTCATCTGGCAGCACTTCTATCAATAATTCTTTTACACGTTTAGCAATGGTGGGCGATTTTCCGTTCGTAGAGATGGCCACTTTCAGGTTGCCCTTCGACATCACACTGCTTAAATAAAAATCACAGAGCTCAGGCTTATCGGCCACATTCACCAGCAACTTTCTTTGTTTGGCATCTTCGCGTATGCGTGTAGCTGTTTCAATATTGTTCACTGCCACAATCACTACTTCAGCATTATCCAGGTCGCTTGCAGCATACGCTTTTTGTACAATGTGAATATTGGCATGTTGCTGTTGCAATACATAAATATCATCGATCACGGAATCTGCTACCAGGGTAATGTCAGTAAGCGGTGAATTATTCAATACGGCCGTCAGCTTTTCCAAAGCAACAGGCCCTCCGCCTACTACCACAAGGCGCAGGTTGTTGAGTTGAAGGAATACAGGAAATAAAGGGTTGGCACTATTCTGCTGCGCTTCTATTTTTGTATGCGATATGTTTTCCGGCTCCATTACTGGGGTCATGATTACTTAAAAGTGGGTACTGTCTGCAAAGATAATCATATCCTACTGAATTAGTAGGATAAAACTAAAAACTGCTGAATATTTTCCAAACATGGTAACTTTGCAGCATGATGGTTTACCCCTCGAATGCATCTACCCGGCCCTGGGAAGCGGAAGAACAGGATATACTCACAGCCACTGCACTACCGTATAGCCTCATTGTGTGGAATGACGAAGTAAATACGTTTGAATGGGTGATTGAAACCCTCATGACTGTTTGCGGTCATACACTGGAACAGGCCGAACAATCGGCCCTGCTTATCCACTTCAAAGGCAAATATGCAGTGAAGAAAGGCGACTACGATACCCTCAAACCCATGCGCGATGCCATTACCGACAGGGGCATCGGCGCAACTATTGAATCAACCGATCTGTAACCATGTCGCTCTACGCATTGAACGACCAGCTCTGGTTTCCTCCGGTGCAGGATGCACTGGAAGATGGTCTGTTGGCCATGGGTGGCGATATGGGTATTGACCGCTTATTGCTGGCCTATAAAAGCGGTATTTTCCCCTGGTACGATGGAGATATTCCCCTGTGGTGGAGCCCCGATCCGCGCTTTGTACTTTTTCCCGATGAACTGAAAGAAAGCAAAAGCATGAAAGCCATTGAAAAAAAACAGGTCTTTCAATTCAGAACCAATACCGCTTTTGCCGATGTGATCCGCAATTGCAAACTGCTCGCAAGAAAAGGACAGGATGGCACCTGGATCACCGATGAATTGGAAACTTCATTCAATGAATTGCACCGCATGGGTGTAGCGCATTGCGCGGAAGCCTGGCATGAAGGAAAATTAGTAGGTGGATTATACGGCATTCGCATGGGACATTGCTTTTTTGGCGAAAGCATGTTCAGCAAACACAGCAATGCCAGCAAGTTTGCATTCATTCAATATGTAAAACTATTGAAACAGGAAGGCGTGCAGTTAATCGACTGCCAGGTGTACACCGAACACCTTGAAAGCCTGGGCGCCAGGATGATCCCCAGAACAGATTTTATTCAACGCATCAGCAAGGGTTAACCCCTCGAATAACCGTACATTTTTTCTACATCTTTCACGATACGCTCCATCTCTACATCATTCCCCTTAGCATCATAAGGCTGCTTCAGGTTGCTGCCAAATACTACTGCAACGGTTTGCCAGAAAGCAGCGGTGATAAATCCTTTGTATTCTTCTATGATCTCGTAACAATTATTACCCGTTTCCCGGTTGATGAGCTTCATGAGTACTTTGCCCTGGTATACGGAGAGTTGTGTGAGTTTATCGGTAAACTGTTTTTTCAATTCTTTTTCTTTGGAACGGATGATGATCCGCCGCTGTTTTTTATCGTTTACATTGGCCAACCGCACATTGATCTCATTCATAATGCGGCCAGCCGCTTTGGCATAAGGGTAAGTAACATAAACGGCGTTGCGCAGGCGGGTCCAGTTGGCCCAGTAATTTTTCCATTGGCGTGTCAGCTTGCCAATTACTTCCACAGTAGGCAGGTAATCATAAGGAATGGTATCACCTGTGGGAGTAACCAGGGCATAAACTTTCATAGTATCTAAAGGCCCACGCCCGTTCGTTTGCGAACGGACGGGTTGCACCGATGCCAGAAAGAAGCCAAGCACCAGCCAAAAAACAATATGGCGTCCGGGTTTATTCACCGACTTTAAAAATAGAACTATATTCTATCATTAATGCTGCCTGGCCAAAAAAGTAACCCGCTTTAACAATCGATTATTTGACCCTGAAAAGGCTTTTTTGCTGTCTTTGTACGATGGACATGACGAACCCTGTCACCATCACCAGTACCCCCAGCCAAAGGATATTTATCATAGGGAATTCATATACTTTGAGGGTGAGCAGGTCGGTGATGGCGCCGCTTTCTTTAACGCCTATCTCCAGTTTACCTGCGGCAGGGTCTACTACGCGGTTGAATTTCAGCACCATACTCTGCGAGCGCACAGTATCGGTAATGGCCCGCATCTCCTGGCCTTCAATCGCAATACCAGGCCGCGCCGGGTAGCGGCGCCCGTCTTTTGAAATCACCGTCATATCCAGGAAAATGGATGCCGGCTCTTCTTTCACTACTTTGTTCAGGATCACCAATCCGTTGCTATAGAAAAGCGTATCACCTACTTTCAGTTGCTGGTTGTGGAAGCTGGTGGTATCGGCCTTGTTGTTTTCCTGGAAAGAAGTGATGTACACGAAAATATCCTTATACCAATAATGTTTGGAGGCTGGGTTAGCAGCAAATCCTTCCATTCCCTTGTTGTTCTTGATCACATCGGGATAAAGCTTGAAATGCTCCTCTCCTTTTTTGGCTTTAAAATCTATTTCAAAATAACGTTTACGATCGCGCTCATTGATGGTATCCAATGCATAAGTAACCATGTACTTCCCCATATCCGTTGCCACTCCTTTGAACAAAGTAAGATTCTCGGCGGGATTGCCTGCCGGATTGTTCTTCGCATGTGATTCATCAGCACGCAATGGGGTAACACCCGTAGTATTCCAGCTCAACACTGTTTTTTTACTGGATGATATAAGGATACCCACCAGCACCATTCCAAAACCAATATGTGCCACAGAAGCGCCGGCCGCTTTTAACCGGCCTTTCATCCCCAACCATATATACGATGTATTCGCCACCACAGCATACACCGCAGCAAAAATGGCCAGGTGAATGGCCACCAGGAAGCCGGGTCCTTTTTTATCATACCCGATCACACCAAACGTACTGATGGCAATACTGATGACCAGGGCGATCGCAGTAGGCAACCATATTTTCTTTCCGAAAAAAGCTTTGGGTGTGTCTTTGTATTTGAAGTATTGCGCAACTGCAGTAAGCAAGCCGATTACAATGGCCACGAATACCTGTATCTGGTTGTAAGCAAATTCAGGGTCTTCCGGCGGCGCAATATTGGTGCTGAATATTTTATTAAATACGGGAACAGAAGTTTTGGCAATGATTACGATGCCCGACAGGAACAATACCAGTGACCCAATGAACATCCAGAACTCCCGGCTGTAGGTATTTTCTTCTTTGGCAATAGCAGGAATACTTTTATACCGCGCAATGAAAAGGCCGATAGCCGGCAAAAGGAACACCAGTACAAACAGCAACAACTGCGTATTCATACCCAGGTCGGTAAACGCATGCACCGAAGTATCGCCGAGGATACCGCTGCGTGTTAAGAAAGTGGAATACAATACCAGCAAAAAAGAAAACAGGTAAAAGAAATAAGTGGGCCGCAACGAATAACCGCTGTGGTTGTACACCAGGTTGGTATGCAAGCCTGCGATCAATACCAGCCAGGGCACCAGCGACGCATTCTCAACCGGATCCCATGCCCAATAACCGCCGAACGACAAACTCTCATAAGCCCATGCAGCGCCCATCATAATACCGGTACCCAGCACCGCGCCGGAAAAACAAGCCCAGGCAATCGTAGGTTTTACCCAGTCGTGCCGGCGGTTCATCAACCCAGCCATGGCATACGCAAAAGGCACAATGGTAGAAGCGAATCCGAGGAACAATACCGGCGGATGAATTACCATCCAGTAATTCTGCAACAGCGTGTTCAACCCTGTTCCGTCTTTTATAAATTGCAGGTAATCGGCACGGATACCACCGTTCACCACATCCTGGAAAATGGGTGCATTATCCAGGAACCCTTCGTTGCGCAATAAGCTGAACGGATTGCTGCCTACTTTGGTTCCAAAAAAATAAATGCCTATCAGCATACTGGCAATGGCGAACTGCGCAAAACTGATCACCGTCATCACACCGGCTTCCCAATCTTTCGAGCGCCAGATCAATATCCATCCCAATACACAATGCCAGAAGCTCCAGAGCATGAAGCTTCCTTCCTGCCCTTCCCAGAAACAACTCAGCAGGTATTCTGTTTGCAGGCTTTTGTCGCTGTGTGTATACGCGTATTTGTATTCAAACAGATGATGCGAAATGATGTAATACAGCGTTACAAAAAGCGCCAGCACACTCACCGTTTCTATGAGGAAAGAAAGGCGGGCCAGCCGTATCCAGCTTTGCTTTTCTGTAATACCCGCCGTGCGATTGGCTTTGAAATAAGCAATGGTAGCTACCAGTGAAGCCACCAGGGAAAGCACTGCAAAAAAATGTCCAGTCTGCCCGGGAAATAAATGTTCACCTATATAATTATTCATCGATGCGGAAGATTCTGTGGTTTATTTGCTTTCTGCCTGCAATCTGTTCTGCGTGGCTTTGGGATCGTCTTTATACTTGGAAGGACATTTCAGCAAAATGTCTTTACATTCAAAATGATCGCCCTGTACCCTTCCTTTCAACACCAGCCTGTCGCTTTTTTCCATATCGGTAGGCTTATTATTGTGGTACACTACTTTAATGGAATTACCCAGGGTATCTACGGCAGTAAAACTGAGGTAATTGGGATTTTTTACCGCATCGTATTCGAGGGGTTGCTGTTTATCGAGCTTGGCTATGAGGTTCACAAATTTGCCTTCTTTCTGTTTGGCCGAAGCGATCGTCTCGTAAGTAGTGAGGTCGCCCGTATAACTGATGAGTACCACGATGGCCGCTGCTATCAATACCAATAAAATAATATGTGTCTTCTTCATTTCGCCATATTTGGCGCGAAATTAATCCAAAAAAAGGAGCCACAGCGGGGTATTGGTACGGGCGGTAAGAAATGACAGAAATCAAACAGTACTGCTAACTTTGCATTACCTTCGCGCCGTTTGCAAATAAAGAGCATCATGACCGACTTATCGCAATTCGATCCCAATTCGGTGAGTAATCCCAACAACAACATCTTTGGCCTTCCTTTTTCAGAAGAGGACTCACGCCTGGTGATCATTCCTGTGCCCTGGGAAGTAACCGTTAGTTATGGCGCCGGCACCTCTCGCGCTGCGGAGCATGTTTTCAAAGCGAGCATGCAGGTAGACCTCTTCGACGCCGATGTACCCGATGGATGGAAGCAGGGCTTTTTCATGCGGGAGACCGATAAACGTATTTTGCTCAAAAGCGATTACCTGCGCAAAGAAGCGGAACTCTATATCGATTATATTTCCAAAGGCGAACCGCTGGAGAAGAACAAGTTCATGTGCAAAAGCCTCAAAGATATCAATGCGGGCGGCGTTGCGCTGAATCAATGGGTGTACGAACAAGCGCGCGACCTGCTCAACCGCGAAAAGCTCGTGGCTTTGCTGGGAGGCGATCACAGCATTTCATTGGGGATATTAAAAGCGCTGGCCGAAAAGCACAGCAATTTTGGTATCCTGCAAATCGATGCGCATTGCGACCTGAGAAAGAATTATGAGAACTTCACCTACTCACATGCTTCTGTGATGTACAATGCCCTGGAAGAATTGCCACAGATCAGCAAACTGGTGCAGGTGGGGATCCGCGATTACTGCGAAGAAGAATGGCAATACATCTGCAATAGCCAGTACAGGGTGGTTACTTATTTAGACAGGGCCATCAAAGAAAGACAATACGAAGGCGAGACCTGGAAACAGATCGTAGACGATATCGTAGATAAATTACCCCAACATGTTTACATCAGTTTCGATGTAGACGGACTTGACCGCAAGCTTTGTCCGAATACCGGCACCCCGGTGCATGGCGGCTTTGAGGGAGAAGAAGTGTTGTATCTTTTCCGGAAAGTACAAGAAAGCGGCCGTACCCTCATTGGTTTCGACCTGGTTGAAATTGGCGTGGGACAAAGTGATTGGGATAGTGTAGTTGGCGCGCAAATGTTGTGGCGTCTTTGTAACCTGATGGTGAAATAGCATGAAGACGTACGAATATATCATTACCTTCAAATCGCGCAATCCGAAAATCGTGGATCGCATCAGCCTCATCATGCTCATCATGGCTGTTGTAGTATTCATCTTTTCCATTTTTACTGCGCCTGCTATCAAAACCATTCTATTTCTTTCGGTCATTGTATTGTTGATAATTGGTTATACTGCTTATCTTAAAATGCAGGAAAACAAAGGCCAGGCCGTTCATTACCGGATAGCTTTATTACTGGCAGCCTGTGGTTGGTACCTGTTGCCGCATGGACTCATTCCTTTCATTGCTTACCTGCTGGCGGCCCTGTTGGAAAAGCAGGCAAAATTTCCGCAGGAAGTCGCATTCGACAAAGATGAGATCGTGATCAACAGTTTCCCCAGAAAACATTATCAATGGAGCGATATGAACAATGTGGTATTGAAAGACAACCTGCTTACCATTGATTTCAAGAACAATAAACTGGTACAAAAAGAAACAGAAAGCCCGGTGGCTGATACAATGGAAGCAGAATTCAACGAATTTTGCAAACAGCATCTCAACTAACAACTAACAACTAACAACTAACAACTAACAACTAACAACTCATAGCTCATTCCATTTCAGCAATGTTACCCCAATCACCATACCTCCTCTATTCCGACGGCAACGGCAATATCTATGAAGACACCACCCTCTACGCAGTGGGCCGTGCCGGATGGGATGCATTCCCCATTCCCGCGGAAGACTGGATAGAATTGCCCGATGGTGGCAACCTCTATGAGTTACCGGGGCGAAGGGGTATTGGCATAGATGTGAACACAGGAGAAATGCGTTTGTGTGAGAAGGGATGGGCTGTGGCAGCATTCATTCCACCGGCACATACCGGTTTGTTTATTGCCGCTTATGAAACATTACCTGATGCGCCTACCCTTCCACTGTTTTGTTATACAGCGGCCGGATGGTTCGATCATAAAACCTATGTACCTGCTGTGCGCATTGAGCAGGACATCCGGCAGGAATGTGCCGGTTATGACAGTGCAAAGATTCAATCGGGTACCGAGCATTTGTTACAGGCCTATCCGCACAACAGGCTGGTGAAACATTTGATGGAAAATTGTTGCATGACCTATCATTGTCCCGCTGCCAGAAATTTTTCCATGGCCCGCTGGGAATGTCCGGTTCCTACTTCTCCGGCCTGCAATGCCAACTGTATCGGTTGTATTTCTTTTCAGCCCGAAGAAGAAACCATTGTTTCCACGCAAGACCGTCTCACCTTCAAACCAACCGCAGCGGAAATTGTAGAATTCACCGTACCGCATCTGATAGAAGCCCCCTTTCCTATCGTTAGCTTCGGACAGGGTTGCGAAGGAGAGCCCTTACTCATGTGGGAAACCATCCGCGAATCTATTTTGGAGATACGCAAACATACCAACCGCGGCAGCATCAACATCAACACCAACGGTTCAAAACCAGATGCTGTAAAAGCCTTGTGTGAAGCGGGTTTGAACAGCATCCGCGTGAGCACCAATTCGGCGCGTAAACATATTTATGATCCTTATTACCGGCCAAATAATTACCGTTTCGAAGACATCATTGAAAGCCTGAAAGTAATGCGCAGTTATGGCGGATGGACCAGCATCAATTATTTCGTATTCCCTGGTATGACCGATAGTGTGGAAGAATACGAAGCCCTGCGGCAGCTCATCATCGATACCGATCTGTCGATGATCCAGTGGCGTAATTTCAACATCGACCCCGATTGGTACATGGGCAAGATCGGCGCACATGAAACCGGTGAAATGCTGGGCGTAAAACAACTGATGAGCCTTATAAGAGAAGAGTTCCCGCAATTGAAATTCGGTTATTTTAATCCGCCCATGGAACGCATCAAAGGCGATTATAACAGGGAATTCGCCGGCGCCGAACGTTATGTATAGCTTTTGAAGGATTATTGTTCGATGGATATTTGTTCTTTCTGTGTACCAGCAAAGTACCTCAGCCGGAGTTGGCAGCCACCAGCCTCGCTGTTTGTTCGATACCGCTTCGATGTTTATAAGACAATTCGTATTTAATTCTTGTTTTCTTCGCCCTTTCTTCGCTATTTCTTTACCCCTGCTTCGACGCTTCTTTACCCCTTGTTCGTCTCCGTCCGAAGAAAGGGTAAAGAAATGGTATATAAAAGACGAAATGGGAGTGGTGCAGATACGAATCAAATAAGGGCCAGGTACAGCGATGATAGCACATTCATACTGACTCCTGGAATATATCTATGGCTATTCAGTGCAATTAAACTATTTTATTAGTTAAATAACTAAATATTTAGTTATTATTGCAGTATGAATCTTCTTTCCAATCGATATTTAGTCCTTTCGTTCGGGTTGACGGCATTTACGATCATTCCTTCCCCTGCCCAGCACAATACTGATACCAGCAGGCGTTGGACCAGGGATACTGTTATACTGAAGGATGTAATCATCAAAGCCACGCGTCGCATGTATTCAGAGCAGCAGATCGACCGGACAATCGTACATATCAACGCGCTTCCTTCCAATGCCGGCTTGCATATCGTGGATATACTCAACAATACACCTGGCATAATGGTGGAAAACAATGGCAATATCAGCATCTATGGAAAAGACCAGGCCTCGGTATTCATCGATGATAAACCCGTTTATTTAACCGGGAAAGAGTTGTTGAATTATCTTCAGTCACTGCCTTCCGGGATACTGGATAAAATAGAGATCATGCCCAACCCTCCTGCCCGGTATGCAGCGAATGGTATGGGGGGTATTATTCTCATACGGACCAAAAAAACAGGCAACAGGGGTTTCAATGGTAACCTCATCCTGAATTACGGGCAAGGTGTTTATCCAAAATCGAACAGCAGTTTTATCTGTAATTACAGGGACGGACACATGAATGTATACGGCATGGCAACTTATAGCCAGCCGCATACATATTATACAGCTGAACGCGACAGGGCCTATCATTTTCCAAACGGCACAGGGGATTATAATATTCTGCAGCATAATGCAGAAATCAACTTTCGCTGGGCATATAGTTATAAATTAGGTATAGATATCAATCTTGATAAAAGCACCAGCCTGTCTCTATCCGGTAAAAGTTATATGAGTCCTTACAGAGAGACCGGGCACTATACGACCGGTTTTTATACAGGCCGGCAGCCGGATTCAATTGTATATTCCAATAGTTACCTGCGAACATATACCACCCATTATTTACTCAACCTCGGGATATTACACCATTTCAGCAATCCATTAAAAGAATGGTCTTTGAATATGGATTATCTCACAATGAACGACCAGGGTAACCAGGTATTGAACAGCAATACATTTACCAGCGGAGGAAACTGGCAAAACAACAATACCCTTTTCTCCTTCAACCCTTTTAAAGTGTATGTTTATAGTGTTATGCTCGATGCCAAAACACCTGTTGCGGGATTGCTCACGCTGGAGACCGGCCTGCAAAGCAGTTTCTCATCCCGTGAAAGCAATGGCAACTACCTGGTACAGGATACAACAGGCCTGCACCCGGCCAATAGCCTGAACAACAGTTTTCATTTCAACGAAAACATCAATGCGATCTATGGTAGCTTGAACGGCCAATATAAAAAACTTACATGGAAAGTTGGATTCCGTATGGAGCATACACATGTCAATGCTTCCATTCTCGACATACAGTATACCGATCTCTTCCCTACTGTGTACCTGCAATACAAGTTAGACAGCGGACCTCAACAGGCCCTTCGTTTTTCTTTTGGCAAACGCATTACGCGACCGGATTACCAGAGTTATAATCCATCCATTTTCTTTTTCAACAGTTATACCTATATCACAGGTAACAGCCTGTTGCAACCGCAGTACAATTATGAAGCAGCATTATCATACAGTCATACCAGGATCATCAGTATAGGCTTACAATACAATAGATCCAGCAATTATCTCCTGACGGCATACAAACAGGTAGACAAAGCACTTGTTGTTACCAATGCAAACATTGACCGTTCGAACAGCATCGGGATCAATGTCACTAATGCATTACCACTGGCAAAATGGTGGACAGTAAACCTTTACCAGGAGTTGACCCTTAACACATACATGGGTAGCCTGTTTTCCGGGAACGACCTGTTGAATAATCAGTTAACCAGCTATCGTGTCAACGCCAACCAGCAGTTTACATTCGGGAAAGGATGGAGTGCAGACCTGGCTGCTGTTTACCGGAGTAATAATTTATATGGACAGGCCATCATTAAAGCAGTATGGCAGGTACATGCAGGCCTTCAAAAACAATTTGACAAACACAGTACTTTCAATATCTCCGTAAGAGACCTGTTCCATAGTTGGTCGTTTAAAAGACATATTGAAATACCCGGCGCCATTGTTGATGTATCCAATCAATCCGATTCCCGTTTCATCAGCTTTACCTGGAATTATCGTTTTGGCAGCAATGCCTTGAATCGGGAACGGAAATCGGCGCTGCAAACGGAGGCCGGACGCGCCGGTATCAGTAATAATTAGCCTGCTTTCGCCAATATAATCTCGCGCCATACCCTGGTAGATTCGGGCATTCTTTGTCTTCCCCCCCTTCCCAAACCGCCACCGGTACCAATGGATATACCCAAACCGCCGCCACTACCGAAGCTGCCAAATCCAAAACCACCACCAATTCCAATACCTGGTCCCCTCCTTCCGCCCCTGGCAGATGGATCAACGGGTACGGGATCAATCACAAAACCAACCGACAGGCTTCTTCCTCCCTGGTTCACGGCACTGCCCCGATTGAACAGCGCGGAAAAGGGTATCACTGCTTCATATATCAACTCGCCCGTGGCATTCAACCCCACACTTACCTCGATGCCTTCTTTGTTTTCTTTACCATAATCGTAGTTCTCCAAAGATTTCACTGTGTTGAATCCGAACAAAGAATAATCCTGCGCATTATTGAGCGCAATGTGTTTATTGTTATTGTATTCCTGTTTCCCGTTCATAGGGCCTTTGGGTATATTGCCTGTTGGATAAACAATACCTGCAGCACCATGCTCTTCGTTAACGGCATGCGTATTAAAAAGAACGGTGAGTCCGCCCCTTAATATCTCCTGTTGCGTGTTTTCATCGCTGCTGCGCAGCATCACATACAAATTGGTTTGATCATTGGTAACGGCGTAATGGAACTTTTCCTTTTTGTTGTATTCAAAAAGCAGTGGCGCCGTCCAGTCGCTATCACTACCATCGATCGTTAGCTTATTTGCCTGCCAGCTTCCTTTCGACGCCGGCTCCTGTTGTTGAACATTCCTGGAACTGCTGCAGGCAATCAGCAAAAAGCAGCACAGCAAAGATGCCCCGCTAATCAATACATGGATTCTTTTCATGACCGGTACTTGATGAGTTCATTACAAAAATACAGCTTAGATGCGGTGAATCGTTTCTGTTATCTTTATACACTTGTTAAAAGGCAGTGGAATTGCTGGAAATTTTGAACTTATATGGATATTGTTACGATCGGATTACTCTGTACCATCGCTTTTGCCGCCGGTTTTGTAGATGCTATTGTGGGCGGTGGCGGCCTGATTCAAACACCTGCTTCGCTTGTTTTATTACCATCCTATCCGGTAGCTACCGTGATCGGCTCATTAAAAATCCCTTCTTTCAGCGGCACCGCCATAGCGGCAAGGCAGTATTTCAAACGTGTTGCCATGAATGGGAAACGGCTGCTGCTCATGTGCGCTGTTGCTGCTGCCGCCGCATTTGTCGGGTCTCAACTGCTTACGGTGGTCAGTAACCGCTATATGAAACCGGTCATTTTTATTGTGCTGATCATCGTTGCCATTTATACATATGTCAAAAAAGATTTTGGTCAGCATACCCACCGCGATCATTCACCCCAAACTGTTTTGTGGTACAGTCTGCTTATTAGTGTTGTCATTGGATTTTATGACGGCTTTATCGGTCCGGGTGCAGGCAGTTTCTTCATACTCGCTTTTATTTCCATACTGGGTTTTGACTTCCTGCAGGCCAGCGCCCATGCCAAAATGCTGAACCTGGCCACCAACTTTGGTTCTATCCTGCTTTTCCTTGGTAAAGGTTCCATACTCTGGCCCATCGCCATTCCCATGGCCATATGCAATGCCCTGGGAGGCTTTGCCGGCGCTAAACTGGCACTGAAGAAAGGGAACAGGTTCATCCGTATTTTTTTCATGATTATTGTTACAGCTACCCTGTTGCGATTTGGCTATAATATATTTTTCAGAAATGCCTGATCTGCTTTTATCGTCACCCCGAGCGTAGCCGAGGAGCCTCACGAAGTCTTCAGCAGCTCCTTCGACTCACTTCGTTCGCTCAGGATGACGGGTAACGGTCTTTAACGTTTCTTTATACCAAAAAGTGGATTACGGCAGCATTCTGGCAGTAATTTTCAACATCGGCGATTTACTCCAACACCCAATGTATATTTGGTATGCTTAATTCCTATCAGATGGAAATCAGTTTCGAGCGGGAAAAGAACATCAAAGCATCGGCCATTACCCTGGCTATCTGCTTTTTGCTGTTCCTGCTTTTCTTTTTCCTGCAATGGACACTGCCTCAGATACCGCAGCCCAGTTTGGGAGAAGGTATTGAAGTGAACTTGGGCAACAGCGAAACCGGTTCCGGCTCTGTGGCCCCACAAATTCCCGGCGAACCTTCTGCTACCCAGGAAGAACACAGCGCACCACCCAAATCTGTTCAGGCGCCCTCCAATCAACCAAATATCAGTGCCGATGAAAATGCAGATGCCGATGCACCTGTGGTGAATAAGCCTTTACACAAACCCATTCCCAAAGCTGAGATACGCCCCGAAGCGCCTTTGAAAAGAACAACAGCAACAGCTACCCATACCGCTACCGCTCCTCCAAAACCCAAAGCAGTGTTTAAAGGTGGAACCAGTACCACCAGCAGTGGTAACCGTGCCGATAGTTACAATGGCGTACGTGATCAGGGCATTGCAGGCGGACATGGCGATCAGGGCAATCCCAATGGTAATCCCAATTCCGATAGCTATACCGGTAATGCATCCAGCGGTCACGGTGGCGCTGGCGGCGTGAGTATCCGGAGCGGACTCGACGGCCGTCGTATCACCAGGCTTCCTTCTTTCGAAGACGACTTCAATGAGAATGCCAAAGTAGCCGTGGATATTACCGTTGACCGTAGCGGCAATGTAACACAGGCTATGGTGAATGTAAGGGGCACCACCACCACCAACCAGAACATCCGCGACATCGCTTTGCGTAAAGCCAGGATGCTCAAACTCAACGCCGGTAATACCGACGAACAAACCGGCACATTGGTATTCAGTTTCAAACTGCGCGGTTAGAAAGAAGTCAAAAGTCAATTTGAATTTTTACTTTTGATTTTTATTTTCAATGAGCTATCAGGAAACCCTTGACTATTTATTCAACCGGCTGCCTATGTTCAGTCACATAGGAGCTGCTGCATATAAAAAAGACCTCGCCAATACCATCCGTTTATGCGAAGCACTGGGCAATCCGCAACGGCGTTTCAAAAGCATTCATGTTGCAGGCACCAATGGTAAAGGCTCTACCAGTCACATGCTGGCTGCCATATTGCAAACAGCAGGATATAAAACAGGACTCTATACCTCACCTCACCTGAAAGATTTCAGGGAGCGGATCAAAGTAAATGGTGAAATGTGTTGCGAAGCGTTTGTGACGCAGTTTACCCAGCGCATCCGTCCGTTGATAGAAGAAATAGAGCCTTCCTTTTTCGAGATCACTGTAGCCATGGCATTCGATTATTTTGCCAGTCAGCAGGTAGATGTAGCTGTTATTGAAGTAGGATTGGGAGGCCGGCTCGACAGCACCAATATCATCACACCTGAATTAAGCATCATCACCAATATCGGATGGGATCACATGAACATGCTGGGCAATACACTGGAGGCAATTGCCGGTGAAAAAGCAGGCATCATCAAACCGCATATCCCGGTAGTGATTGGTGAATCGTTGCCTGAGACCAAACCGGTTTTCGAGCGGAAAGCAGCAGGCGACAATGGTATTGCCCCTTCTCCTATTTTTTTTGCAGAAACTACCCGTTATGTAACCGACTGGAAATACGAGCAACACCAGTTGGCAGTTGAAGTAGCCGATAACAGGCACCAGGAACACCAGGTGTATCATCTCGATTTGCCCGGTATCTACCAGCTCAAAAACCTGCTCACCGTGCTGGAAGCGGTAACACAACTGCAACAGAAAGGGTGGCGCATAGATCACCAGATGGTGCAGCAGGCCCTTCGCCAGGTAAAAAAACTCACCGGCTTACACGGCCGTTGGGAAGTCATTCACCTACATCCGCTGGTAGTGTTGGATGTAGGACATAACATAGATGGCATCAAACAAATAAGAGAACAACTGGAGTTATCTGCCTGCAAGCAATTGCATATTGTAATGGGGATGGTGAAAGACAAAGAGGTGGACAAAGTGCTGGCTTTATTACCTGCCTATGCAACATACTATTTCACCAAAGCACAGATACCCCGCGCACTCGATGAAAAAACCTTGCAGCAAATGGCCGCTAAACACCAATTGAAAGGATATGCATTTGAAGAAGTCAATGCGGCGCTGCACAAGGCAATAGAAAATGCTTCGAAAGAGGATATGATATTAGTCTGTGGAAGTGTATTTCTGGTGGGGGAAGTAAGAAACATATAACGTCATCCCGAGCGTAGCCGAGGGATCTCACGAAACGTTCAGCAGATCCCTCGACTCGCTTCGCTCGCTCGGGATGACGATGAAATTTACAACCATTTCAATTTCACCAGCGCATCATAAATAGCGCCCACCTGCACTCCGTGCTGGAATTTGCCTTCACGCAACAGCTGTATCACTTCTTCTTTGCTGAAACTTACTACTTCAATGTCTTCGAATGGATCGAATTTTTGCGTACCGCCTCGCTCAGCATTCCTTGCAAGGTAGAAATAAGCTGTGTTGTCATTGATAGCTGGGTTAGGTGATACCTGGTAAAGGAATTCAATCTCATTAGAAGTATAGCCTGTCTCTTCTATCATCTCCCTTTTTACGGCTGCTTCGGGCGATTCATTTTTATCTATCACGCCGCCCGGTAATTCAATGGTGATCATATCACCGGCATAGCGGTACTGTCGTACAAACACCATCCGTTCGTCTTTGGTTACCACCACCACATTGGCCCAGTTGGGCAATTCCACTACATAATAAGGTTCAATGATGCGGCCATCCGGTAATTCACAACTGGCGGCACGCGCTTTGAACCAACGGTCGTGGTAAACATATTTTGAAGACAAGGTCTTCCACTTCATTTCCCGGGTCATATATAATTACCAACCTTTGTTTTCACGAAGTGTGGTGATGTGTGCCGTATGGTGTTTGCCATGCCAGGCATACATACCCAGCAGGAACCACAATGTCATTTGTCTTCCGTGATCCGGATGCACTACCGTACGCTGCCATTGTTCATCGGTGATATCTTTAACAGCTGCATGCCAGCGGCGATGCAGTGCGTGCAATAAAGTAATGGAAACATTCACAGGTATTGTTTCTACATCGGCCAGCAAGGCCCACTCCTTTTCTTCATAGGGCCTGATGGTGGGATTGGTTTCGGTGAGTCCCAGTTTGAAACGTGTATATGCATTCAGGTGGCTATCGGCCACATGATGTACCAATTGTTGTACAGTCCATCCCCCATCGCGATAAGGTGTTTGCAATTGTTTTGCATCGAGATTGAGAATGGCTTTTTCCAATTCCTCCGGCAGGAACTGGATATCCGATAACCAGGCCTTTTTCTGCGCTGCTGAAAAAGCTTGCGGCTCATATTTACCAATAGGATAACGGGGATCGTTGCTCATATAAAAATATTAAAGTGATTATTGCTCGCGTAAAACATGTCCTGTAAGATGAATGAACACATCTTCCAGGTTGGCTTTTTTGACTTCTTTGGGTCTTTCAAATCCGGTGGCTACCAGTTCGTCGATCAATTTATCGGGTGTGTTCATGGCAATGATCTTTCCGCTGTCGATGATGGCTACTCTATCGCACAGCACTTCCGCTTCATCCATATAATGCGTGGTGATGATCACGGTAGTGCCCTGTTTGCGGATATTGCTGATCAGATCCCACAGGTTGCGCCGCGCTTGCGGATCGAGTCCGGTAGTAGGCTCATCGAGAAAAATGATCCTGGGTTTATTGATGAGGGTGGTAGCAATAGAAAATCTTTGTTTCTGTCCACCGCTCAACTCTTTGAATTTAGCGCCTGCTTTATCGCGCAGGTTCACCGTATCGAGCAAAGTATAAGGATCGATCACTTCATTATACAAACCGGCAAACAAACGGATCAGCTCTACCAGCTTGAGGCCAGGATAATAACCCGAAGTCTGCAACTGCACGCCAATGAGTTTCTTGATCTCGTTGGGTGAAGTATCGAGGTTCAGTCCGTCTACCCATACTTCCCCGCTGGTCTTTTCCCGCAGGGTTTCTATGATCTCCAGCGTGGTGGATTTACCGGCGCCATTCGGTCCCAGCAAACCGAATATCTCTCCTTCCTTCACATCGAAACTGATGCCCTTCACTGCTTCAAAATCGCCGTATTTTTTGTGCAGGTTCTTTACCTGGATGATGTTTTTTTGCATGACCTAAAATTTATACACTAACCCCAACTTACTGGATGATACACCAATGCCAAGACTGGCCGTATTGTGCCGGGCATTGAAAACAGTAACTGCCTGTAACAATTGTTGCTGGCTCTTAAGCAGCAGGTATCCTCCATAGGTTGCTGATACAAAGCCGCCGGTAACCAATAGCCACCCCGGTGTTTTCTGGTCATTGTTTCCACTACTGATCTCTGATACGCCCAATACAATGGCGACTGTTCCGGCTAATGTCAGTACCTGACTCATGATCTTGGAAGTCTGATGCCGTTTATACAAATGCATGAGATCCGGGTCGCCTGTTCTTTCAAACAACATCCTGAATTCCCGGCTGCCTCTGTAAACAGTATCGCGGTAAAGGATATTGTTGGTTTTGGTGTTCAGGAGATAATTCATTTTTGAAGGATCTATCCTCATTTGCGCTTCAGTGCATGCAGCAGTTCCCATCATCAACAATACAATACTCATCAATCTAACTTTCATTACCGGCTATATTTTTGCCTGAAGATACAATTCTAATTCATCCATCATCCCTTTGCTTCCAATAAACAATGGCGTTCGCTGGTGCAATTCAGTGGGTTGAATATCCAGTATTCTTTGCACTCCATCCGTTGCCGCCCCTCCTGCCACTTCTACAATGAAAGCACAGGGATTGGCTTCATACAGCAAACGCAATTTTCCTTTGGGCTTGTCAACCGTTCCGGGATACATAAAGATACCGCCTTTGATGAGGTTACGGTGCACATCGGCCACCATACTTCCGATATAACGCTGGGTATAAGGACCTCCCGTATCTTTCGTTTTACGCTGGCAGCCATCGATATACCGTCTTACTTTTTCATCGTACCGGAAAAAATTACCGTGGTTCACAGAATAAAACATGCCATATTCAGGACATTGAATATTGGGATGGCTCAACGAAAATTCACCGATCGACGGGTCGAGGGTAAACCCGTTCACACCGCGGCGCGTAGCATATACCAGCATGGTGCTGGATCCGTAGATCACATAGCCCGCAGCTACCTGGCGGTTGCCCGGCTGCAGGAAATCTTCTTTGACGCAGGGTTTGCCTTTTTCACTCACCCGCTTGTACACGCTGAAAATAGTGCCGATAGATACATTGACATCTATATTACCGCTGCCATCGAGCGGATCAAAGAGCACCACATATTTACTGTTGTTGCTCACTTCATCATTGAACACCACAAAATCGTCCAGCTCCTCGCTGCCAATGCCTGCACAGCTGATGCCGTGCTTGAGTACACCCATGAAATGATTATTGGCATACACATCGAGCTTCTTCACATCTTCGCCCTGTACGTTCACAGAGCCGGCATCACCCAGTATATCTACCAGGCCGGCTTTGTTCACTTCCACATTCACCCGTTTAGCTGCCAATCCAATGTCTCTCAAAAGACTGCTCAGTTCTCCCGTGGCTTTGGGAAACTGCCGCAATTGTTGAATCGTAAATTCATCCAGTGTAAGAATATTCCTGTTTACCATCATAAAAACAAACATTCGTTCGGATAAAGGTAGGACGCAGGAATCAATCGCAGCCAAATTTTATCGCCGCAGGAATATCTGTGTAAAAAATACAATACCTCTGTTATCGGTATAAGTGCCTATGCCTGTAAGCGCATAGTTGCCTTCTATATTTTTCTTGTGTCCAGGACTTTTCAACCATCCTTGCACCACTTCCCTTGCCGTGAGTTCGCCATAAGCTACATTCTCGGCAGAAGCACTCATCCTGCCTTCTGTTTTCGCAATGGCATTTACCCGGCCTTCAAAGCCTGTATGTCCGAATGGTGTTCTGCCCGTAGCCATATTTTTGCTGTGGTTATATGCTTGTACGGTTGCTGCATCGAACAACTGCAGTTTACTCAATCCCATCGCAGCCCGGTGCTGGTTCACATAATACAGGATATCGTCGTTCATTTTACTCCTTACTACCCGGTAGGTAGCAGGAGGCGGAGTAGCTTCGGCTACCGGTTGCGCGGGACTGCAAGACATCAAAGCGGCAACCATTATAAAAAAAGCAGGGAGTTGGATAATAGATTTCCTTGGCATAAGATTCATTTTACAATGAACAGGCAACAAATGTACCAAAGAAGCGGGGCCTGCAAATTTTAAGTTTATGAATAGGTGAAGGGTTATTTTTGTTGGATGAAAGGAATGAAAGTATTCAAATTCGGCGGCGCAAGTGTTAACAGTGTAGAAAGGATCCAGAACCTGGCAGCGATAGTACGTTCTTTCAACGACCAACCGCTTACCATCATTATTTCCGCTATGGGTAAAACCACTAATGCGTTGGAAAAAGTGGTGGAAGCTTTTTATGCCGGTAAAAAAGAAGAAGCGTTGCAATTGTTCGGTGTGGTGAAAAATCAACACCTCACTACAGCCAAATACCTGCTGGTTACGCATTACAATCCATGCCTGGCGCGACTGAACGATTTCTTCACAGAAATAGAATGGCTGCTGCATGATAAGCCGGTCAGGGATTTCGATTATTATTACGACCAGGTGGTTTGTGTAGGTGAACTTTTGAGCACCTGCATCATCAGCTATTTCCTCAACCAGGAAGGCATTGCCAATGAGTGGCTCGATGTACGCGACCTGCTCAGGACCGACGATAATTTCCGCGATGCAACCATCGATTGGAAGGTGAGCACCGAAAGAATCCACTCCCATCTAACACCTAACAACTCCCAACTAACAACTCCCATTTACGTAACGCAAGGTTTCATCGGCGCTACAGCCGACAACGAAAGCACTACGCTGGGAAGGGAAGGAAGTGATTATACAGCCGCCGTTTTTGCCAACATGCTCGAAGCTGAAAGTGTTACGATCTGGAAAGATGTGGAAGGCGTGATGAATGCCGATCCCAAACAGTTTCCCGATGCTCAGCTGATACAAGAACTAAGTTTCCGGGAAGTGATCGAAATGGCGTACTATGGTGCGCAAGTGATCCATCCCAAGACCATCAAACCTTTGCAAAACAAAGACATTCCTTTGCTGGTCAAATGCTTCCTCGATCCCTCATTGCCCGGCACTACCATCCATAAAAAGAATGCCAAAGCGCTGCCCCCTATCATTGTGGTAAAACAACAGCAGGTATTGATGCAACTCAACAGCCAGGATTTCTCTTTTGTAGGTGAACAGCCCATGAGCCATCTCTATGCATGGATCAACCAGTCGCGCATCAAACCCAACCTGGTACAAACAGGAGCTATTGGCGTGCAATTGTGCTTCGACGACCGCGCCGACCGGCTTGAACAACTCGCCAGCAAAGCCAGCAATGAATTCGATGTGCAACTGGAGAAAAACCTCACGCTGCTTACCATCAGGCATTATACGCGGGAAAAATTCGAAGCGCTTACCAATGGAAAAGAAATACTATTGCAGCAACAATCAAAAGAAACCGTACAGGTACTTTACCGCGAACCCCAATAAGGGAGCGCATCAAAGCATTTCATATTCACCCTTCCTGTTCACAGAAATGAGCGGTATTTTTTTGTGTGTTTCGAAATAATCGAACACATCTTTCAGGCGTGTAGTAAAAGACTGGTATTCTTTATCCTCTTTAGATATCTTTTGCAAATATTCCCTGCTCTTTTCCACGTTGAAACGAATGGGAAAAATATGCACTGGAATGAAATCCTGTCCCAGGTTACGCGCATAAGATGCCAGCAGGTACAACTCTTCTATCTGGCTGTTCTGAACAGGAATACAACCTACCGTAATACAACTGCCATGTATGTAAATGCCACTACCTGGCTTGGCGGAATCGCTCAACAACTGATCTGACATATTCGGATAATTCAGTCCCAGCGACATGTGGTAAACACTCTTGGGATTGAACTGGTTGATATAATAAAAGCCTTCGGGCACCTGGTAATCGCCTTCTATCCGCTTCGGTCCCAAAGAGCCCGACAAAGCGCAGATCTTATACGTCTTGAATAATTTGAAAGGTTCGTGCAAATTGTTACGCACCCACACTTCGAGCTGACTATCATACTTAAAACTGCGCATGTATATCTGCTTCGCAGGCCAGGTAAGATGGGCTGCCTGGAATTGTTTTTTCAGTGTATCTTCTTTTTCCCTGATGGCGTTTATCACACGGGGATAACCACGTTGATTTTCCATGAACGAAGACTGGGCTGAGAGACCTAACACCATCATACTGCCGCACAAAGCAAGAACCAGGACTTTCATTTTCATAAGGTCGAAAATAAGAAATGATGCAAATTGAGCAGGTGCATTTTTAGTTAAAAATGCACCTCCCTCATAAAACGCGTCCCGGTTGTCTAAAATTGTGTGTTCGGATAGAACAAATAAATTATAAGTTGCCCCGCATACCCTGTTCTCTTTCAATAGCTTCGAAAAGGGCTTTGAAATTACCCTTGCCAAAGCTCTTCGCCCCCTTGCGCTGTATGATCTCGAAGAACAATGTAGGTCTGTCTTCCACCGGTTTGGTGAATATCTGCAAGAGATATCCTTCATTATCCCGATCAACAAGTATGCCCAATTCTTTGAGCGGCGCCAGGTCTTCATCGATATGCCCTACCCTTTCCAGCAGGTCATCATAATAACTTGTGGGCACATGCAGGAATTCCACGCCCCGGTTCTGCAAATCGGTCACCGTTTTCACAATATCATGGGTGGCCAGGGCTACGTGCTGGCATCCTTCTCCATTATAAAAATCGAGGTATTCTTCTACCTGCGATTTCTTTTTGCCTTCTGCCGGTTCGTTGATGGGGAACTTCACAAAACCGTTGCCATTGCTCATCACTTTGCTCATGAGTGCAGAATATTCTGTTGAAATATCTTTATCATCAAACGAAAGAATGTTGCGGAAGCCCATGACCTCTTCGTAAAATTTCACCCAGGGGTTCATCTGGTTCCACCCCACATTGCCTACGCAATGATCAACATACTGCAGTCCTGTTTCCGCAGGATTGTAGTGGCTTTTCCATTGCTGGTAGCCCGGCATAAAAACGCCCTGGTAATTTTTTCTTTCGATGAAAAGATGAATGGTATCGCCATAAGTGTGGATGCCGCTCATCACCAGCTCACCATAAGTATCTGTGAGTTTAACGGGTTCTAGGAATGACCTGCCGCCCCGCTGCGTGGTTTGTTCCCAGGCGTCGGTAGCATTTTCTACGCGCAGCGCCAGCGCTTTCACCCCATCGCCATGTTTATATACATGATCGGCTATGGGGTTGTTGGTCCGGAGAGATGTTGTAAAAACAAAAGTGAGTTTGTTCTGCCGCACAGCATAACTGGCGCGGTCTTTCACACCCGTTTCGGGGCCTGCATAGGCAAGGCTTTGAAACCCGAAAGCGGTCTTATAAAAATGAGCTGCCTGTTTGGCATTGCCCACATAAAATTCTACATAATCGGTTCCCTGCAATGGCAGAAAATCCGCTTGCCTGTTACGCACGGTTGCGCGTTCGGTAACTGTTGACATGGATAAAAGTATTGGAATGGGAAATGGGTACATGACCCCTGGCCACCGGCCAGGAGTCGATCCTATGACCGGTACAACCCATCCATTGCCAGCGCTTCCATGAGAAGGCAGTAGCAGAATCGCTTATCGCCGAAAACCTTATGAGGATAATCCGGGATCATGCATACAAAGTTAAGATTATCTCAGGTAACCCAGTATTTTCAACATACTCTGGGCACTCTGTTCTTTGGCATAGAGCCAGTCGATCAGTTTTCCATTCTTATCGTACTCCACGATCACGTGTTTGGGAGAAGGAATAAGACAGTGCTTGATTCCGCCATATCCACTGATCTGGTCCTGGTAAGCGCCAGTATGAAAGAACCCTACATACAATGACTCCTTATTGGCTTGATCGTCTGATGGTTCGGATGAAGTGAGTTTGGGAAGGAACACTTCATTGATATGCTCTTCGGAATCGTAATAATCATGACTATCGCAGGTAATGCCTCCCAATACCACACGCTGGTATTCGTTATCCCATTTGTTAACGGGCAGCATCAGGAATTTCTCTCCAATACCCCAGGTATCGGGCAATGTGGTAATGAAAGAAGAATCGATCATGTACCAGCACTCGCGATCGTTCTGGATTTTTTGTCCCAGTACGCTGTAAATATGCGCCATGCTTTCTCCCACCGTGTAGCTGCCAAACTCTGTATAGATATTGGGCATGGGCACTTTGGCTTTCTTACAGGCTTTCTTGATATTGCTCACGATCTCATTGATCATGAACTGGTAATCGTATTCAAAGCCCAGTGAGTGCTTGATAGGGAAACCACCGCCGATGTTGATGGAATCCAACTCCGGACATATCTTCTTCAACTGGCAATACAGGTTGATGATCTTGTTCAGCTCCGACCAGTAATAGATATCGTCTTTGATACCTTTGTTGAGGAAAATGTGCAGCATTTTCAACTGGAACTTATCTTCATACCCTTCTATCTCATCTACATAAAATTCCAGGATGTCTTTGGGACGGATACCCAGGCGCGAGGTATAAAAAGGAAACGTAGGCTCTTCTTCTGCAGCCACACGGATACCCAGGCGGAACGGTTGTTTAACGCTTCTCTTATACGCAGTAAGCTCGTCTTTATTATCCAGGATAGGAATCACATTTTTAAAACCCGAATTGATGAGCTTGGCAATGCGCGACGTATACGATTTTTGCTTGTAGCCGTTACAGATGATAAAAGTTTCTTTGTTGATCTTCCTGCGCTCGTAAAGGCGGTTCACGATCTCGATATCGTAAGCGTAAGAAGTTTCCAGGTGTATGTTGTGTTTGAGCGCTTCCTCCACCACAAAAGAGAAATGCGAACTCTTGGTACAATAACAATAAAAATAATCACCCTCGTATTTGTGTTTCTTGAACGCGTGGGCAAACATCTGCTTGGCCTTGTTGATCTGCATACCGATCTTGGGCAGGTACGTCAGCTTCATGGGCGTGCCGTATTTTTCTATCAGCGCTTTGAGATCGAGTTCATTGAATTGCAGGTAACCATCATCACTAACATCAAATCCGTCTTGCGGAAAATGAAAGGTCTGGTTCACCAGCGAGGTGTAGCTATTGTTCATTGATGGGTAAGTAGTTAGACTGTGAACGGGATGTTGCTAATTTTAAAGTTGCACAAAAATAATAGTTTGTTCAATTTTCTGCACAAAAAAACCGGGAAGCAGCCGTTAGCCTGCCTCCCGGTTTATATAGCTGTTGTTATTCGCTTATTTTACAGAGTCAACCAGTGCTTTAAAGCTGGCAGGCTCATTCATGGCCAGATCGGCCAGCACTTTGCGGTTCAACTCAATACCTTTGGTGCTGAGTTTGTTGATGAACTGGCTATAGGTCAGTCCTTCCGCCCTAACGGCTGCATTGATACGCGCGATCCATAACTGGCGATATTCGCGCTTTTTCAATTTACGGCCTACATAACTGTAGGTCATACCTTTTTCTACAATATTCTTGGCTACGGTATACACATTTTTGCGCTTACCATAGAAGCCCTTGGCCTGTTTGAGGACTCTTTTCCTCCTTGCTCTTGATGCTACTGCATTTACGGAACGTGGCATGGTGTCTTTATTTTAAGTCCGGTTGTACCCGGACCGGTAATTTAAAATTAGTTTACTGATTAACCTTTCAAACGCAACAAACGTAAAACGAAGTCTTTGTTGGTATCTCCAACAACGCCTTTTTTGCGCAGGGCTCTTTTACGCTTTTTAGATTTTTTGGTAAGGATGTGACGTTTGAATGCTTTCTGGAAGGTGATCTCACCGCTGCCGGTCACCTTGAAGCGCTTCTTGGCGCTGGAGTTTGTTTTTACCTTTGGCATGTTAATAATCTGCTTAGATTACACCCTGCTGGCGGTTCCGTACAGACGGAACACTTGTTGAGCCATGTGGGAAATGGGACGCAAAGGTAAGAGTAATTAGGCAATTAGCCAATTCGACAATTAGCCAATTGAGTACATTTTATAAAATATGCCAATGAAATAACTGACAATCAATCAGTTGCATCATTGGCACATTGTCAAATTGCCGAATTGGCTAATTGAAAGTTATTTCTTTTTACCTGTTTTCGGAGTAAAGATGGCGAACATACGCTTGCCTTCCAGTTTGGGCATGCTTTCCAGTGCACCGGCCTCGGCCAGCCTTTCGGCAAATTTCAGCAGCAATAACTGTCCCCTGTCCTGGAACATGATGGCGCGTCCTTTGAACTGCACATAAGCTTTTACCTTATTGCCTTCTTTGAGGAATTTTTCTGCGTGTTTGGCTTTGAAGTCGAAATCATGGTCATCGGTTCCAGGCGTGAAGCGGATTTCTTTTACCTCGCTCTGCTTGGAGTTAGCCTTCATCTCTTTTTCCTTCTTCTTCTTCTCGTAAAGGAATTTTTTATAGTCGATTACCTTACAAACCGGAGGATCTGCTGTTGGAGATATTTCAACCAGGTCAAGCTCCTGATCTTTTGCAATCCTCAATGCTTCCTGGGTTGAATAAACACCCACAGTTACATTATCTCCAACCAAACGCACCTGCGGTACCCGGATTCTCTCGTTGATACGATGTTCAGGCTCCGGTTGCCTGTTAAACCTGGGGTTGAATCTTCCGCCCCCTCTTGGTGGTAATGCCATTAAAACTTGTTTAGTGAATAATTCTGTTTTTTTGTTAAAGATATAGATATTGACGACTACTCGCCCGATTTACGTTCGCGAATTTCTGTTGACACCAGGTCTATAAAGGCCTGCACATCAAAAACACCCATATCTCCCTTACCCTGTCTGCGTACCGACAATTTCTGTTCATTGGTTTCTTTCTCTCCAACTACCAGCATATACGGCACTTTCATCAGTTCTGTATCGCGTATCTTCTTACCTATCTTTTCATTCCTGTCGTCGATCTCTACCCGTACGCCTGCTTTTCCTAATTGATTTTTAACCGAAACAGCATAGTCCATGAACTTGTCACTGATGGGCAGGAGCTTCACCTGCAAAGGCGCCAGCCATACAGGGAATTTGCCTGCATAATGTTCCAGCAGGAAGCCAATGAAACGTTCATGTGTTCCCAACGGCGCCCGGTGGATGATCAAAGGAATTTCGGGCTCGTTGTTCGTATTGGTGAACGATAATTTAAAACGGCGTGGTTGTGCAAAATCCACCTGGTTGGTAGCCAGGGTAAATTCTCTTCCAATAGCGCTCCATATCTGTACATCGATCTTCGGTCCGTAGAAAGCGCCCTCACCCTTTACCTCCACATAAGGAACACCTGTTTCGATCAATACATTGCGAACCATTTCCTCGGTCTCTTTCCACAGCTCCGGCTCGTTCACATATTTCTCTCCCAGCTTTGCAGGATCGTGCAGCGAAAGCCGCATCACATATTTCTCAATACCGAATATTTTGAAATACTTCAGGTACATATCATTCACCGCCTGGAACTCCTGTTTGAACTGCTCTTTGGAACAATAGATATGTGCATCATTCATGTGCAAACAACGCACGCGCATCAGTCCGAACAATTCGCCGCTTTGTTCATAACGGTAACAGGTTCCATATTCGGCTATACGATACGGAAGATCGCGGTAGCTTTTGGGTTCGGCATCGAATATTTTGTGGTGATGCGGACAGTTCATCGCCTTGAGATAATAACGCTCTCCTTCCAGTTCCATCGGCGGATACATGCTATCTGCATAATAAGGCAGGTGTCCGCTGGTGAGGTACAAATTCTCTTTGGCAATATGCGGTGTTACCACACGCTTATAGCCGGCTTCCGATTCTGTTTCCTTCGCCAGTTTCTCCAGCTCTTCAATGATCACGGTACCATTGGGCATCCAAAGGATCAGCCCCTGGCCGATATCATCGTTCATGGTATAAATACTCAGTTCCTTGCCCAGCTTCCGGTGATCTCTTTTCTTCGCTTCTTCCAGCATCTGCAGGTATTCGTCGAGCTCTTTCTGGTTAGGGAAACTGATACCGTATACACGGGTAAGCATTTTGTTCTTTTCATCGCCCTTCCAGTAAGCGCCGGATACATTGGTAAGCTTTACTGCTTTGATGAAACCGGTGTTGGGTATATGCGGTCCGCGACAGAGATCGGTAAAATCGCCCTGTGTATAGAAAGTGATATTTCCATCTTCCAATCCTTGCAGGAGGTCGAGTTTGTATTCATCGCCTTTCTCTGTAAAATATTGAATCGCGTCTTTTTTGCTGATCTCCTTGCGGATGTACTGGCTGCTCTTTTTGGCCAGCTCATTCATTTTCTGTTCCAGCTTTGCCAGGTCCTCTTCGCCCATTTGCCTGCCACCCAGGTCCATATCATAATAAAATCCCTTATCCAGCGCCGGGCCTACCCAGAATTTCACGCCGGGGTACAAAACTTCCACTGCTTCAGCCAGGAGGTGAGCAGAAGAATGCCAGAATGTATTTTTTCCGTCGGCATCGTCCCAGGTCAGTAATTTCAACGATGCGTCCTGGTAGATGGGGCGCGTAACATCCCATACCTGCCCGTTCACACTCGCGGCCAGCACTTTTCTGGCCAGTCCTTCACTGATCGATTTGGCGATATCCAATGCCGAAACCCCTGCCTCATACTCCCGTACAGCGCCATCCGGAAAACTGATATTTATCATAAGGAATGCAAAAGTACAGGAAAGCGGTGAGTTTTCTTTTAACGCTTTATTATCAGCTTACACTATTTTGCCTTATTAGTTTTGTAGTAATGAGATGGATCTCTACGCTTTTATTTTTCCTGGTTTCTGGCTTTTCCGCTGACGCCCAGCACCTGACCGGCATCTGGAGGGGGTATTTCACTTCTACGGGCGGTACGTTGCGTGAATTCCAGCGGAAAGAGATGTACAAATACGAGATCCAGATAGAGCAGCTTCCCAATAATGCCGTTAAAGGTGTTACCTATTCTTATAAAACATCTGTGTTCTATGCCAAAACAGGTTTGCAGGGTATTTTCACCTACCAGTCAAAATCCCTGCTCCTCAAGGAAACCAAAATACTGGAGCTGAAGATCGACCAGGGCAGCGCGCCCTGTCTCATGACCTGCTATCTCGACTACTCCAAAATAGACAAGCTGGAAGTATTACAGGGTACATTTATTTCAGAAAGCTCATCGAACAAATCAGATTGCGGCAGCGGCGAAGTGTACCTGGAGAAAGTAAACTCTTCAGATTTTACCAAAGAAGATTTTCTGCTGAAGAAAAAACCAGAAGCGCCCAAAGCGCATGTCCCGCTTGCAAAATCCAAGACCGATCCACCTCATCCACCTGCCGTTAAAAAGCCCGGCGCTACTGTGCAGCAGTCGAAACCGGCCGGTCCTAAATCGCCTGCACCCATCAAGCCCATCGAACATGCCGATAACGCCATTGCGCACAGCTGGAAAGCCGATACGGCCATCCGTCACCCGCGTGAGCTCATCGCCAACAGAGCACCGGTTCCGCGTGTGTTACTCGAGCGCGAGAACAAATTGGTGAAGACATTGTATTGCGGCGATGAAGAGATCAGGATCGACCTGTACGACAATGGCACCATTGATAACGATACCATTTCTCTTTACCACAACAACAAACTGGTCGTAAGCAATGGCCGGTTAAGTTATTCGGCCATCACGTATAAAACAAAATGCAATGCCACCGATAACCACCACGAATTTGTGATCGTGGCGGAAAACCTGGGCGATATCCCTCCCAATACAGCCCTGATGGTGGTTACCATGGGCAAATCACAGAAGCGTTACGAGATATTCCTTACCTCAACCGAACAACGAAATGCAAAGGTTGTGGTGGAATACAAGCCACAGCATTAACTTTGCCCCCTCAAAATACCGTATAAACAATGCTGATAGGCTTTCAGAACCTCACTTTCGAATTTGGTGCACGCGTAATTGTAGAAGATGCTACCTGGCATATACAGCCGGGCGACCGCATTGGCCTGATCGGCTATAATGGTACGGGCAAATCTACCCTGCTCAAATTGCTGGTAGGAGAATATACTCCTTCAAAAGGCAATGTAGAAAAAGGAAAAGATACCACCATCGGGTACCTGCACCAGGACCTGTTGAGTTTTGATACCAACGATTCCATCACAGAAGTGGCCCTGGGCGCTTTTGAAAGAGTGCGGCAACTGGAAAAAGAGATCGAGACATTGGGACATGAACTGGAAAAAGATCCAGAGAATGAACCACTGTTATTGAAGTATACCGATAGCCTGCACGAGATGGATGTGCTGGATGGATATAATATTCATCATAAAGCGGAAGAAGTACTGCACGGATTAGGATTCGGCAATGAAGACCTGGTAAGACCTTACAAGGAATTCAGCGGAGGATGGCGTATGCGCGTACTGCTGGCCAAGATGATCCTGCAGCAGCCCGATGTGCTCTTGCTCGATGAACCTACCAACCACCTTGACCTCCCTTCTATCGAATGGTTAGAGAAATATTTGTTGCATTACCAGGGCAGCGTGGTGATCGTGAGCCACGATAAGATTTTCCTCAACCGGATGGTGAACAAGATCGTGGAACTCTACCAGCGTCAACTGCATATTTACAGCGGCGATTATAATTTCTATGAGCAGGAGAAAACCATCCGCATAGAAATGCAGCAAAAGGCATTTGAAAACCAGCAGGACTATATCAGGCAGCAGGAACGTTTCATTGAGCGATTCAAAGCAAAAGCCAGTAAAGCCGCACAGGCACAGAGTGTGCAAAAGCGACTGGACAAGCTGGAAAAAATTGAGGACGTTCAATTGGAACGCCCCGATCTGCGCATCAATTTCCAGTTGGAAAAAGTGCCTGGCAAAATATTGGTTACCCTCAAAGATGTAAGTAAAAGTTTTGGCAAGCTGAACATTGTATCGCATACCTGCGCCGAAATAGACAGAGGCGATAAGATTGCCCTGATCGGCGCCAACGGAAAGGGTAAGTCTACTGTATTACGCATGATTGCAGGCACGGAACCATTTACCGGTGAACGTGTATGGGGACATAACGTGGAAGAAAGTTTTTATGCACAGCACCAACTGGAAGCCCTTACACTCAGCAATAATATCCTGGAAGAGTTACAGCAATGCGGCAGCCAGAAAACAGATATGGAACTGCGCAGTCTGCTCGGCGCTTTTCTTTTCGGCGGCGACGATGTAGAGAAAAAGATCAAAGTATTGAGCGGTGGTGAGAAAGCGCGTGTAGCGCTCGCTAAAACCATTGTGAGCAAAGCCAATTTCCTGATCCTCGACGAGCCTACCAACCACCTCGATATGCATTCTGTTGAATTGCTGGCAGAGGCTTTGAACAAATACGAAGGCAGTTACATACTGGTGAGTCACGACCGTTATTTTATTTCCAAAACCGCGAACAAGATCTGGGAGATCGTAGACCATGAGATCAAAGAGTTCAAAGGCGGTTACGATGAATGGGTAGCCTGGAATGAAAGGATGGCCAAGAAAAAACAAGAGCAGGAACCACCCAAAGCTGTTGAGCAACCTGTAGTGATTGTACAAGCGCCTGCCAAGCCTTCACCCGACAGGGAACAACAAAAAGAATTACAAAAACAGCAGCGAAAACTCAGTAACCTGGAATTGGCGCTGAATAAAGCCAAGGAAGACAAACAGAAATTGGAAGAAGCCCTGGGCAATCCTGCCAATTATACCGACCATCAAAAGTTCCTGGCGTTGGAAACAGAATACAAAAAGATGACGGCGCATTTCGAATCGCTGAACAAAGAATACGAAGTCCTTTTTGAAAAATTACTGGATATGGAGGGATAGGCAGGTACTACCCTTTTGGCGGCATGGTATTGAATACAAAGCCTACGCCGTATATATTGGTAATGCTCACCAGGTCACTGGCCCCCAGGTATTTTCTTAACCTGGAAATAAATACATCCAGGCTCCTGCCCAGGAAATAATCGTTCTCACCCCAGAGTTGGGTCAGTATTTCTTCGCGCTTGATGATACGGTCGGCGTTTTTAAATAAGTAATTCAGCAATTCCGATTCGCGTTCGGTGAGGATGATCTCCTTTTCATTTCCCACCATCAGTTTCATCTGGTCTTTGAAAAACCGGGTATTCCCTATAGCAATAACAGCATGAGGCGGTGTTGTATTTCCCGGATATTTTCGTTTCAGGATATTCCTGATCCGCAACACCATTTCTTCGATATCAAATGGCTTTACGATGTAATCATCAGCGCCGATCTTGAGTCCGTGCAGCCGGTCCGATTTTTCATTCCTCGCCGTTAAAAACAGAAAGGGAACATCTTTTCTTGTATGGGTAACCAACTCTGCCAGCTTAAATCCATCCATACCAGGCAAGCCCACATCAATCAGCAACAAGTCATAGTTATCGGCTGTGGTCCTGAATAATGAATAGGCTTCGCTGCCGTTCTTACACCAATCAACATGAAAGTCCATCACTTCCAGGTATTGCTTCACCACATTACCCAGATCGGTTTCATCTTCTACTAATAATATCCTTGGCTTCATGTTCACTTGTTTGAATGAGGAATGGTAATGATGAACTGGCTGCCTTTAGACGGCTTGCTGTCTACCCGGATACTCCATCCGTGTGCGTCGATGATCTTTCTTACATAATAAAGTCCAAGTCCCAATCCCTTGCTCTGCATTTTATATTGATCCGGGGCACGGTAAAACTTTTCGAAAACGTGTTTGAGATCCTCGCTGCTAATGCCTATCCCATTATCCTGGATCAGTACCTGGAGGTCACCGTGACGGTCTGCGCGAGTGGTAACGGCGAGCTTTTTAATTTCATTGGAATTGTACTTTACCGCATTATCAAAAATATTGAGCAGCATGGTGGTGAAATGAAATTTATCAAACCTTGCCAGGTCCTTATCAGTCTCTTTGTGAAATACCAGTTCTATATTGGTATCCATTAATTTCAACCGGTAATCGAGCAACAATTCATCCAGCAGGTCATTCAGCCGGTATTCTTTTTTGTCCAGTACGATCCTGTTGGTGGAAGCAATGTCCAGCACTTCATCGATCAAAATTTTCAGACGTTCCGATTGCCGCTGGATCACATCGGTCAGCGGCTGTATGTTTTCTTTTCTTTCCAGGATACGGCCATTCTGCAGGTTCTTGTTGGCTACAATGATCGTGGCCAGCGGAGTATGCAATTCGTGCGTAATATTATTGATGAAATCGGATTTCATTTCGGAAAGCTTTTTCTGCTTCACCCAATTGCGGAAAGTGACAAAAAACAAGGTTACCACAATTAAAATGGAGAGCAGTGAAAGCGAAAAGGTCATACTCATTTGCCGGAGAATGGCAGATTGCCGGTTATATGGTTCTACATGCAACTCAAAGTTGATACGGTAAGCATAGCCTTGTGTTCCCCTGATGGAGAAACCATTGACCTTGTTCTGTTCCGACACTTTTTTCAAACTGCCGCCAATACGTACGCCGGCTTCTTCCTGCATGGCAGAATCGATCAGTGAGTAGCGCTTACGCTTATCGTAAATAGGGATATATAAGTCATTATCGAAATTCACCGACAACGATTCTACGATCAATGCATAATCGAGCGAATCTGTCACTTTCTTTTCCTGTTTGAATTTATTCAGAAAGCGCCTGATAGATTCTTTTTGTTGCAATGCGTGAAAAATACTGTCAGCAAACACTTGCTTATAGGTTTCGAAAGCAGGATCACCGCTTTTGTATAACGCATACAAGGAGCTCAAATGCCTGCTCAGGAAGCCATCAATGATCTCGGACCCTCCGGGAAACAGTTTGTCGTTTTTGATGGAACGCGAATAGCTTTCTTTCATGGCTATACGCTCGGAAAAATAAAAACGGGCATTGGTCAGTTCATAGGTATTGCGTACCAGGATGAACTGTACCGTTGCCAGTAAAAGAAAACAGATGATCGATATTCCTATATATGTTACCAGGGAGCGCTTCATAAGACCGGTACCGTTAAGAACATAAAAGAAATGAATTTTCAAGAAAAAAAGTGCCGTTTAATTTCCATTAACAATTCATTCGTTATCTGTTGACAAGTTCAAAAAATGACCGGGTCTAATTTGGGCCAACGATCACTGCTTAACCGGCTTAAACTAGTCAACCAATTACCCCGGCATATGAAAAGAAGAACTACATGCTACATCCATTTCTGCTTTCCGGCACTATTCGTGCTACTGCTGGCAGCCTTTCCGGCGCTGGCGCAGAACAAAACGGTCACCGGTAAAGTGACCGATGCAAAAGATAACAGGGCACTCGAAGCCGTTACTGTTATTGTCAAAGACTCGAAGCTCGCCACACAGACCAGGTCAGACGGCAGTTTCAGTATCAACGTCCCCGCCAATACCAAATACCTGAACTTCTCGGCCATCGGCTATGAAACACAACAGGTGCAATTGGGGGCTTCGCTCACATTAGCTATTGCAATGGTGCAGACCGAAAAATCCATCGAAGACGTGGTGGTGATCGGTTATGGTGTAACCCGTAAAACAGACGTTACCAGCGCCATCACCAGCGTCAAAGAAAAAGATTTCAACAAAGGCGCTGTGATCTCGCCCATGTCCCTCGTACAGGGAAAGGTACCAGGTCTGGTAATCGTTAACAGCAACGGTACCGATCCAAACGGACAATCCTCCATGCAGTTGCGTGGTGTATCTACACTGAAAGGCAGCACTTCTCCTTTCGTGGTAATCGATGGTGTACCGGGCGGTAACCTCAACAACCTTTCACCCGAAGACGTTGAATCGATCGATGTGCTCCGCGATGGTTCGGCGGCCGCCATTTATGGAACCAGGGGAAGCAATGGTGTGATCATTGTGACCACCAAACGTGCTAAAAGCGGCACTGCTTCTTTCAATTACGACAGCTATGTTTACACCGATATTCCCAAAAAGTTTCCGGCGGTGTTAACAGCCGAACAATACAGGGCTTATGCCGATGTATATAAACGCACCAACCCCACATTTGTACTGAATGATGGAGGCGCCAGCACCGACTGGTTCAAAGTATTGTCCAAGACACCGGTTAGCCAGGTGCATAATTTTTCTGTTTCTTCCGGTACCGACAAATCTACTATCCGCGCAGCCGTATCGATTCGCAACCTCGATGGTATTGCCATCAGTACCTGGCGCAAGATCGTGAACACCCGATTGAGCTTTACCCAAAAAGCGCTGGACAACAAGCTCTCTATCCAGGGTAATATCGCCACTTCTTTTCTCAATTACCTGAACAGCGATAATACCATTTATGGTGATGCGATGGACCGCAACCCAACTTTCCCCGTATTCAATCCGGATGGTTCTTATTTCGAAGATCCACTCGACAGCAAAGGCAACCCTTACGCGCGCCGCATGCAAACCGAAGATGGTGAAAGGATTAAACACATCAACGGAAGTGTGAAAGCAACGCTGGATCTCATGCCCAACCTCAAAGCTTCCGGCTTCTTTGCTTTCCAGCGCAGGGATGCTATTTCATACTATTATCAATCGCGCGACGCTTTCTTAAGCCGTATCAACGGTCAGAATGGCAATGCAAGCCGCAGCACTTCTTTCAGCTATGACCGTACTTTCGAATACACACTGGATTATAACAAACGATTTGGTAAACACAGCCTGAGCGCTCTGGCCGGTTACAGTTATCAGGATTTCATGAGTGAAGATTTCAATGCTTCCAACAGGAACTTCCTCACAGATGCATTCAGTTATAACAACCTCGGCGCAGGCCAGGCTTTTGCAGCAGGTACGGCTGGTGCCGGTCTCGGAAGCGGAAAAAGTTCCAGCACCCTCATCGCTTTCTTTGGCCGCGCGATTTACAATTACAATGAAAAATATTTGCTGACCGCTTCCTTACGAAGGGAAGGTTCCTCCAAGTTTGGCATCAACCACAAATGGGGATTGTTCCCCGCTGTAAGCCTTGGATGGCGCATCAGCAGGGAATCTTTCATGCCGGAAAAAGGATTGTTCGAAGACCTGAAATTACGCCTCGGTTATGGTGTTACCGGTAACCAGGAAGGTATCGGTGCTTACAATTCACTGGCTACGCTGAGTACAGGCGCTTCCTTTTTGTGGGACAACACCTTCGTTCCAACTTATGGCGCCAGCCGCAATCCCAATCCCGATCTGCGCTGGGAAAAGAAAACAGAATATAACCTGGGTATCGACTTCGCACTGCGCGGCGGAAAAGTGAGCGGTAGCATCGATCTCTATAGTCGCGAAACTTCCGATCTGCTCCTCGACGCTACTGCGCCCGTGCCTTCCCTCATACACCAGACCATTTTGGTGAACCTGGGTAAGATGCGAAACAGAGGTGTGGAACTGGCTTTGAACCTCAAGCTGATTGAGAATAAGAAGTTCAGCTGGACAAACAGCCTTACCTTCTCTTATAACGACAATCTCCTGCAATCGGTAACTTATGGAGCTTCCACCAGTGCGCCGGTAGATCATTACAGCCTGCCGCAAAACATGGGTTCTGCCTTCAGAAGAGAAGTGGGTCAGCCTATCGGTAATTTCTATGGTAAAGTCTTTAAAGACTTCGACGTACAAAACAACAAGTGGATATTCTATACACAGGCAGAAGACCCTGCATTGGACGCACAGAATAAAAAGATCATCGGCAACGGTATGCCCAAAATGTTCGCAGGCATGTCGAACAATCTTTCTTATGGCCGCTTTGACATGACCGTATTCCTTCGTGGCACTTTCATGTTTGACCTGCTTAACATCATGGACCTCGTATATACCAACAGGGCCCGTTATTCTAACAATTTCCTGCAGAAAGGGTTGGACATTCCTATTTCCTCTTATGCTTATTCGAACTATTTTATTGAAAAAGGAGATTTCGTAAAGCTGGATAACCTCACTATGGGCTATACCATCAACACAGGCAAGATCAAATACCTGAAAAAAGCAAGGGTATATGCATCGGGACAAAACCTGCTCACATTCACCAAGTTTTCGGGAAGAGACCCGGATATACAAGTGAATGGATTGGAACCCGGTCTGGCGATGATGAATTTCTATCCGAGAGCCACCACACTGACCCTGGGTATCAGTCTCGGTTTTTAATGTAACCAGGCTTTATGACATCAACCATTATTCAGATCACAATCGTTCATTATGAAAAAAATATTTTCCAATAAAAGAAACCGCTGCCTCATTATGGCATCGGTCTTCATAGGCTGCCTGTGCTCTTCTCTCTCCTGCACCAAGCTCGATGAAACCGTTTACAGCAGCATCACGGCAGGCTCTTTCTTCAAAACAAGAGAAGAAGTGATTGCCAATTATATCCGCCCGTTTTCGCATATCGTGGGCAGTTATGAATACCGTATCTGGCATTTGAATACCCTCACCACTGATGAAACTTCGATGCCATACAAAGACGGCACCCCTCCTGCCGACGGAGGTGATCAGATCGTAGGGCTGCACTGGCACACCTGGACCAAAGACGACAGCGAAATTAAAAATACCTTCGATGCCCTGTACAGAGGCGTGGGTTATACAAACGCTACCATTGAAAACATGGAGGGAGTGGATTTCGATAAATTGCGCGTTGGGCTGGACAAACAATCGGTATTGGCCGAGTTGAAGATTTATCGTGCCTGGTATTATTTCATGATCATGGATATGTTCGGCAACGTTCCCATTGTGGAGAAAGTTGGCGAGCCCCTGTATCCGCCCACTTCAGAGCGCAAAGATGTCTTTGCTTATGTTGAAAAACAGATACTGGATAATATGGACAAGCTGGCAGACAAAGGTACTCCCAATACCTACGGCCATATAACCAAAGCCGCTGCCTGGGCTTTGCTGGCCAAGTTGTACCTCAATGCAGAAATTTATACAGGCAAGCTTACAGCAAACGGTTTACAGCCCGGCACTGCGCGTTGGGACGATTGCATCAAGTATTGCGATAAAGTGTTGAATTATACCGGCGGCGGCGGTTACCAGCTCGATGCAAACTGGAACGATCCGTTCAAGATCAAAAATGAATTGTCAAAAGAAAATATTTTTGTGGTGGTATATGATACTACTTATGCAACGGAAATGCGCTGGAACTATAAAAACCTGCATCCCGAACACCAGAAGACTTACGGTTTTGGCTTCGCTCCTGTTAACCGCGCTATGACACATAATAATTTCTACAAATTGTTTGGCAATACCGATAAACGCCAGCAGCAGTGGCTGGTAGGTCCGCAGTTTGCAGCAGACGGCGTAACTCCACTGAAATGCCTCACCGGTGCACAGAAAGGCAAACCGCTTGTACTGGATCCTTTGTTTGTGAACGCGCCCGGCGATACGGCTACAATGCTTACCGCCAAAGAATTTCATGGCGCCCGGAATATCAAATATGAGTTGCAGAAAGGAAGCAAGATCAGCCAGATGAGCAATGATGCACCTGTATTCCGCCTGGCAGATATTTATTTGATGAAAGCAGAGGCCCTGATGCGTAAAAACGGCGGCGCAGCCAATACCGAAGCCGTGAACATGGTCAATACCATGCGCGCACGTTGTTTTTCCACCACCGATCCGTTGGCCAAATACACCACATCTACTTTAACGCTCAACGAATTGCTCAACGAGCGTGCCCGTGAAGTTGCATGGGAAGGTTGGCGCAGGAATGATTTGATCCGTTTCAATAAATTTACATCGGGAACCTGGTGGGATAAGAAACCATCCGAAGCATGGCGTATCGTATTCCCAATACCCAGTGTTTCTATCAGTATCAATCCCAACCTCAAACAAAATCCTGGTTATTAATGCAACACCATTCATATTTTATTTTTATGACAAACAAAACAAAGTTTTATTGCCTGGTATTCATTTCCTGTTTCGTTACTACAACTGTGTTTGCACAGGTTCCCCGGTTAACGAAAAAAGAACAACGCCAGGGTTGGCAATTATTGTTTGATGGCACCAGTTCCAAAGGATGGCAAAAATCCAATGGACAACCTTTTCCACAAAAAGGATGGGTAATGAATGATGGGGTATTGAGTACAGATACTACTGCCGGAAAAGGAAGAGGCGGCGATATCGTAACAGAAGAATTGTTTACTAACTTTGAATTGACCCTGGAATTTAAAATAGCGCCTGGTTCCAACAGCGGTATCAAGTACTTTTTATTACCGAAAAGTTCTTTGGGATGTGAATTCCAGATCCTGGATGATGAACGCCACCCCGATGCCAAACTGGGCATCAATGGCAATCGCAAACAGGGAGGTTTGTACGACCTGATCGCACCCGACGCAAATAAGCAAGACATGCCGGTGGGAGAATGGAACCGGGCCCGCATTATTGTAAAAGGCAATCATGTGGAGCACTGGCTCAATGGAAAGAAGACGGTGGAATACGAGCGCGGCAGTGAGGCTTTCAAAAAACTGGTGGCCGGCAGCAAGTATAAAAACATCAAAGGTTTCAGTGAACCTACCCAATCTCCCATCCTCTTACAGGATCACGGAGATATGGTATCATTCAGGAATATCAAAATCAGAAAATTATAACTATTTTAAACAACGCCATTCATGAAAAAATCGAGAAGAACATTTATCAGGGATATGGGTATGGGCTCTGCAGGCATTGCCATTGGCGGCCTGGGGCTCGGATTTACCTCTAAGAGTTATGCCAACATTGTTGGCTCTAATGAGCGGTTACGGGTAGCTGTTATAGGCACCAATGGCCGTGGCCTCGCGCATATCGGCGCCTTCAGCAAGGTGAAGAATACAGAAGTTGCCTTTTTGTGCGATGTAGACGATAAGGCCCTGACGAAAGGATTGGATTTTGCCGAAAAGAAAATAGGCAAGCGCCCAGCTTCTACCAAAGATCTCCGCACGCTGTTGAGCAATAAGGACATCGACGCCCTCTCCATTGCCATGCCCGACCACTGGCACGCACCGGCCACTATTCTCGGCTGCCAGGCGGGTAAACACGTATATGTAGAAAAACCCCTCAGCCATAACCCTCATGAAGGCGAGTTGGCCGTACAGGCAGCAAGAAAATACAAACGCGTAGTACAGATGGGCAGCCAGCGTCGCTCATGGCCTGTGCTTACCGAAGGTATCACAGCATTACACGGTGGCGTGATTGGCAAAGTACACATGGCCAAAGCCTGGTACACCAATAGCCGCGGCAGCATTGGTATTGGAAAAACAGCACCTGTACCAGCCGGACTGGATTATGAATTATGGCAAGGCCCCGCTCCGCGCAGACCTTTCCGTGATAACCTGATCCATTACAACTGGCACTGGTTCTGGCATTGGGGTACCGGTGAAGCGCTGAACAACGGTACGCATGAAATTGATGTGATCAGGTGGGGACTCGGCGTAGACTATCCCCTGCGCGTGAACTCTGTAGGCGGCAGGTATTATTTCAAAGACGACTGGGAAACACCCGATACACAGATCATTACTTTCGATTGCCCAGGCGAAACATCTGTAATATGGGAAGGACGCAGTTGCAACAGCCGCCTGGTAGAAGGCGAAGACCGCGGCGTGATCTTCTATGGTGAAGGTGGCAGCATGACTACCGGAGGCAACAGCTACATCATATATGATAAAAAGAATAAAGTGGTGAAAGAAGTAAAATCCAACATCGAGATCGACGGACGTAATACGCTGAGTCCGAGTGAAGGCCTCGACGTGGTGCATTTTGCAAACTTTGTTGATGCTATCCGTGATAATAAATTGCCCAATGCCGATGTGGAAACGGGTTATAAGAGTACTTTATGGGTACAATTGGGTAATATTGCTCAACGGGTGGGATATACTTTGAATATCGACCAACACAATGGCCATATCTTAGACAATCCAAAAGCATCCAAACTCTGGAGAAGAGAGTATGAAAAAGGATGGGAACCCAAAATTTGATTTGTCATTGTTATGAGCCGAAGAAGTTTTATTAAAAAGACCACTGTACTTACCGGTGGTCTTTTGTTACACAACAGTATGATGAAAGCCTTTGCCCTGGATGCCGATCACCGCATCAACCTTGGTGTGATCGGTTGTGGAGACCGCGGTAAAGGCATCATGCAGATCCTGAAAGAACTGCCCACGAAATTCAATATCGTCGCCATTTGTGATGTGCTGGATTTCAGATTGAAAGAAACCGAAAAGGTATTGCCCGCCGGATCTGTACAATCAGTGAAGCAGTACAAAGATCATCACCAGTTGCTCGATGATAAAAACGTTGAAGCTGTGGTCATTGCGGTGCCTTTGAACCTGCATTTCAACCTTGCCAAAGATGCATTGGAAGCAGGCAAACAAGTATACCTGGAAAAAACAATGACCTACAATATTCCCCAGGCAGCCAGCCTGATCAACATTGCAGGTAATTATCCCAAACAGGTATTACAGATAGGCCACCAATACCGCTACACCCCATTGTATTATAAAGTGAAGGAAATGATCGAGAAGGGTTACCTGGGTAAGGTAACGCAGATCGATTGCCGCTGGGACCGTAACTGGGACTGGCGCAGGCCCGTACCCGATCCTTCACTCGAAAGAAAGATCAACTGGCGCATGTATAAAGAGTTTTCAGGCGGATTGCCGGCTGAATTATTATCACACCAGATCGATTTCGTCAACTGGGCATTCAATACCCACCCTACTACTATTGTGGGCACCGGTGGTATTGATTTTTACAAAGACGGAAGGGAAACCTACGATAATGTACAGGCTGTACTGCGCTATGGCAAAGAAGGCATGATCGGTAATTTCGGCGCTACCTGTGCCAATGCGAGGGAAGGTTATATTTTCAAACTGAAAGGAAACAAAGGCACCGTATCATTGCTGGTCAATGAAGGCGTATTTTATCCTGAAGCGCAGACACGCAAAGAATTACAAACTGTAGACGGTGTAACAGGTGCTACCAAGATCACCTGGAACAAAGACGGCGGTATGCCCATTCTTACCGAACCAACCAAAGATGGTACGTATTATGCGATGGTTGATTTTCACAAGTCCATCGTGCAAAAGCAAAGTCCCGCTTCCAATGTAATGACCGGCGCCAGAACGGCGGTATGTGTGCACCTGGCCAATGAAGCCATCTACACCAACACCGTACAGCAATGGAAACCGGAATATAATTTCTAAGATGTATCGTCTGTTGCTTTTTTTAATGCTTTTAATGCAGGTCTCTTTTATTCAAAAGCCTGCATTAAAAGCATTTCATTTGGAAGGATATGCACAGGGTACTACCTATCATATCACTTACTATCATACCCATGCTATCATTCGTCAAGTTGCTATCGACAGTATCCTCAATGGTATCGATAGTTCGCTTTCACTTTACAAACCTTATTCACTTATCAACCGGTTCAATCGCTCGACGGAAGGTATTGCCACCGATCATTACCTGAAAACAGTTGTTGCGAAATCTTTTGAGATCTATAAGGAAACAGGCGGGCTATTCGACGTTACCGTGCAGCCGCTTGTGGAAGCCTGGGGATTTGGTGTGAAGCATCCGGACAGCCTGCCCGACACTGCACGCATCAGCGCATTGTTGAAATGTGTAGGCACCGGCAAGCTATCACTCAAAAATAATTACCTGCACAAGAGCCTGCCCTGTGTGAAGATCGACCTCAACGGAATAGCCCAGGGTTATACTGCAGATGTGCTGGCCAATTACCTGAGATCGAAAGGCATTCAAAACTTCCTGGCAGAAATTGGCGGAGAACTGGTAGTCAGTGGCCGCAGGCAGCCAGGTAGCGAAAAAATGTCGGTGGGCATTGAAGCGCCGGGCAACGATCCGTATGAACCGGCTCCCTACCAAAGGATCGTTCATTTAGATCATGGGGCACTCACTACCTCTGGTAATTACCGTAAATTCTATGAAAGTGGCGCCAAAAAAATCAATCACCTCATTGATCCGCATACGGGTTATTCTTTTCAAACAGACCTGATCAGTGTTACCGTATGGGCTAAGGATGGCATTACTGCCGATGGTTATGATAATGCGCTGATGGGCATGGGGCTGAAAAAGGCCATGGAATTTGTGGAACGTAAAAAAGATCTGGGCGCTTATTTTATTTATACCACTCCCGATGGCGTTGTGCACGATACTGCCACCCATTCTTTCTATACATTATTGCAATAAAAACTTTGCCCTGGGCTTAAGCCCAGGGCAAAGTTTTTATTGTTATCATTTCAAAGAGACATTATTTCACTTCTTCAAACTGTGCATCTTCCACAGTATCGCTTCCGCCTGCTTGTGCGTTTGAACCGGCATTGGCTTGTGCACCTCCTTCTGCCTGTCCGCCTGCAGCCTGCTGCGCCTTGTAAATTTCTTCACTGGCGGCAGTCCATGCATTATTCATCTCTGTCATAGCAGCATCTACAGCAGCTACATCCTGGCTCTTATGCGCTTCTTTCAGCTTGGCAAGTGCTGCTTCAATTGGCGCTTTTTTATCGGCCGGAATCTTATCTCCAAACTCTTTGAATTGCTTCTCAGTTTGGAAGATCAGGCTGTCGGCCTGGTTCAGTTTTTCCACTTTATCGCGGGCTTCTTTATCAGATGCTTCATTGGCTTTTGCTTCGGCCTTCATTTTTTCAATTTCTTCTTTGCTCAAACCACTACCCGCTTCGATGCGTATCTTCTGTTCTTTGCCAGTGCCTTTGTCTTTTGCACTCACATGCAGCAAACCGTTGGCATCGATATCGAAAGTCACTTCGATCTGGGGCACGCCTCTTGGAGCCGGTGGAATACCATCGAGGTTGAATATACCCAGGCTCTTGTTCAGGTTGGCCATCGGGCGCTCTCCCTGCAATACATGGATCTGTACACCCGGTTGGTTATCGCTGGCTGTAGAGAATATTTCTGTTTTCTTGGTAGGGATGGTCGTATTAGAAGGAATCATCACTGTCATTACACCACCCATGGTTTCGATACCCAAAGCAAGCGGCGTAACGTCGAGCAGCAATACATCTTTCACTTCACCTGTTAATACCGCACCCTGGATGGCAGCACCTACGGCTACTACTTCATCGGGGTTTACGCCTTTATTGGGTTTCTTACCAAAGAATTTTTCTACGATCTCCTGCACTTTAGGGATACGGGTAGAACCACCCACCAGGATCACTTCATCGATCTGTGAAGTGCTATAGCCTGCATCTTTTAATGCCGCTTCACAAGGTTTCAGGCAGCGGGCAAACAGGTTGTCTGCCAGTTGCTCGAATTTGGCGCGGCTAAGCTTCAGCACCAGGTGTTTGGGAACGCCGTCCACCGCAGTGATATAAGGCAGGTTGATCTCTGTTTCTGCAGAAGAGCTCAACTCGATCTTCGCTTTTTCAGCAGCTTCTTTCAAACGCTGCAGGGCCATCGGGTCTTTGCGCAGGTCGATGGCTTCCTGGCTTTTGAACTCATCAGCCAGCCAGTCCATGATCACTTTGTCGAAGTCGTCACCACCCAGGTGCGTATCACCATTGGTTGATTTCACTTCAAAAACGCCATCACCCAGTTCCAGGATGGAGATATCGAAAGTACCACCACCCAGGTCGAACACGGCAATTTTCTGATCGGCATGTTTTTTATCGAGGCCATAAGCCAGCGCAGCCGCTGTAGGTTCATTCACAATACGACGTACATTCAGACCGGCGATCTCACCTGCTTCTTTGGTAGCCTGACGCTGTGCGTCGTTAAAATAAGCCGGAACAGTGATCACCGCTTCGGTCACTTCCTGTCCGAGATAGTCTTCTGCCGTTTTCTTCATTTTCTGAAGGATCATGGCAGATATCTCCTGGGGAGTATACAAACGGTCTTCGATAGCTACCCGAACGGTATTATTGTCACCTTTTGCCACTTTATAGCTCCAGTGACTGATTTCTTCGGTCACTTCGTCGTGCCGGCGCCCCATGAAACGCTTCACACTGGTGATGGTATGCTGGGGGTTGGTAATAGCCTGGCGCTTGGCAGGATCTCCTACTTTACGCTCGCCATTCTTCAAAAATGCCACTACGGAAGGGGTAGTCCTACGCCCTTCGTCATTGGCTATCACTACGGGCTCGTTACCTTCCATAACGGCCACACAACTATTAGTTGTTCCAAGGTCAATTCCTATTATTTTACCCATGTCTTTATGAATTTCGGATTAATAATCGCTTTATTCTGGTCAATGACCATGCCATCAAGCTTAAAATGCAAAATTGTCAGCCAGATATGCAGGGTTTTGTCACATGTGGTTTTTTCAGGAAAAAAAACCTTAATTTTAATTTGTTCTTAATTGTTAGTAGATCCTATATCCCGGTTGACCGAGATTAGATAACCCCTGTATACACCCCTGACGTGACGAAAATTGGCTTTTTCTACAAGGCAATGGCTTGCTTTTGTACTATGTTAACCTGTACCATTTTGTGGTCTCAGGACTTGCATACACCCACGCTCAGGGGGCGGATAATGAGCAATTTCACCAAAGAAACTGTTCCATTTGCCAGTATATTCTGGAAAAAAGCCGGTTTCGGGGTTGTTAGCGATAGCGCCGGCAATTTCACCATCAAACACAGTCCCTTTCATCCGGATACCCTTGCCGTTAGTTATGTGGGGTTCGATGAGCTTCACAAGATCATCAATGACCACAGCAAAGACAGTTCGTTGTTGATATTGTCCTTGTACCAACTGAAAACCGGCAGCTCGGTGGAAGTCAAGTCCAAGTTCAACAAAGGACTTCGCTGGTGGAAAAACATCGTTGCCCATAAAGCAAAGAACAACCCTTACCAGTACCAGAGCTATGCTTATGAACTCTATAATAAAATGGAGATCGACCTTAATAATGTAGATCGCCGTTATTTCGCCGACAAAAAACTACTCAAACCTTTCGCCTTTATACTGGATAATATCGACAGTACCACGGAAACAAAGCCATTCTTGCCGATTTACCTGACAGAAGCTTTATCCGACTACTATTACAGTACCGATCCGCAGAAGATCCGGGAAGAGATCAAGGCTGCCAAGACAGATGGGATGAAAAACGAAAGTATGCTGCAGTTCGTAGGCGGCATGAACCAGAAGATCAATGTTTATTCCGATCAAACACATGCACTGGGTAAAGAGTTCATTAGTCCGCTCAGCACTTTGGGCGACAGGTATTACAACTACCGTGGCGCCGATACCCAGTACATCGGCGGCCAGCGTTATTTTCACCTCTTCTTTACCCCGAAACGCGATGGTGAAAATACGTTCAGCGGCGATTGCTGGATACACGGCAGCAACTGGGGTATCTATCGCATCAACCTGAACATTTCCACTACTGCCAATATCAACTTTGTAAACAGACTGAGTATTGTACAGGAGTTCAGTTTGCAGTCCGACAGCAACTGGATGTTCTCGAAAGACAAACTCGTGGTTGATTTCTCTCCCCTGGGCAAAGAGAAATTATCGTTTATCGCACGTAAAACAAACATGTACCGTAATATCCGGGTAAATGATACGAGTATTCTTGCCAAACTGAACGCCAATGCACAGAAGGAAGAAGTAGTGGTGGCTGAGAATGCGCAGGATAAGGATACTGATTTCTGGAATGAGCAAAGGCATGAAGACCTCAGTTCCAATGAACAGAATATCTATAAGATGATGGACACCATCAAAACCATCCCCGCTTTTATTCACTATACCAACACACTTACTTTCCTGCTCGATGGCCATAAAAAACTTGGGGCCGTTGAGATCGGTCCCTGGTACAAATGGGTAAGCGGTAATCAACTGGAGCGTTTCAGGGTTCGCTTTGATCTCGGTACTACAGCAAAGTTCAGCAAATATCTCCGGCTGCATGGTTATTTAGCCTATGGGTTCAAGGATAACCGTTTCAAAGGCAGGATGGACGTTACTTACCGTTTGCCAGGTAATCAGGGTATCAGCTTTTTTTCATCTTACACGCACGACCTGGATAATGGCCGCACTCGCTATAACGACGAGGACATCACCACTGATAATATTTTCAGCCAGTTGATCCGTCGTCCGCACATACGACAGAAATTCCTGGGTGTGGAAGAAACCAAACTGGCCATCACCAAAGAATGGCGTAATAAACTTTCCGCGCAGCCTTTCTTCACTTTTACCAATTATGAGACGTTCAGCCCCTTGCCTGAGAAAAGATTATTAATGAGTCGCCCTAAACAGGTAAGTATTGCAAATGCCGAATTGGGGTTAAAACTCCGTTATGCACCCGGGGAAAAAACCATTGCCCGTCACAGAAAGGAATTGAAATTGAAAAGCGACCTGCCCGTTCTGGAATTGCGCGGTGCTGTGGGTATTGCGGGTTTCCTGGGTTCGGACTATCAATACCGCCGTGTAGGAATAAACATCAGCCAGACCACCCGCATCCCACGCTGGGGCAAGGTCAATTACATGGTGTATGGCGGAAAAGTGTTCTCCAATGAACCACTCCCCTTCATGCTGCTGGAAGTGCATCCCGGAAATGAGGTTTATTATTACAACAAACAATCTTTTAACCTGATGAACAGGTTTGAATACATAAGTGATGAATTTGCAGGCGCTACTCTTGAACACAACCTGGAGAAAAAGTTTTTGAGCCTGTTGCATTTTATGCGAAAAAGCAACATGAGGCAGTTCTGGAATGTTAAAACAGTATGGGGTAATCTCTCTACGGCTAACCAGCGGCTTAATATTCATGACTTCTATTATGAATATCGCATGCGTTCGCTTAGAGGCGGCTTCTATACAGAACTGGGTACCGGCCTGGAAAACATCTTCAAACTATTGCGTATCGATTTTGTATGGCGGTATGCTCCGCTGCGCAATATTCCTGCAGGATCCAACCCGCTCCTCTATAAATCAAACGCCAATGACTTCGGTGTTTTTGGTAGTGTGCGATTACAGTTCTGATAAAACAATTGTATCAGGCCGTCTTGAAAGTAAAATGCTTCTGGGAAACATAACTGAAAGCTACTACGAAGAGCGTAGTGATCAATTTAGACGGCGTAGGATACCAGTGAAGCACATCCACAAATAATTTCAGGAACCCATAGTTCAGGAAAAGGCAACCCAGCACCACCATAAAGTATTTGCCCAATTGTTCGCGCTTGGCAACCGAAGTAGCCTGAAATACTACATACCTGCTCAGGTAAAAACCGATGGGAAATGTTACACAGAACCCGATCAGAAAAGCGGCAATATGTGCTCCGATGGTAAGGAACCCAAAATGAACCGGTTGTTTTTGCAGTATATAATTGTAAGAAATGAAGAACAGGGTAATATCGAGACAGGTATTGAAACCACCGCAAGCCGCATAACGGAAAGTTTGCAATGGCATCATCTTTTGGAACAACGGGTAGAACAGGTCCACCGTGTCGAGGATCAGTTTACGGATATGTTGGTGCAACTTTCGCATCAATGGCGGCGAAGGTAGGGCTTAATTGGTTACTTTTGCAACCCGAAATTGTTAAGCCCATGAACGTTGTTTTAAAGGTTAAGGTAGCCTCGGCACAAGCGCTAAAAGAATTGTACAATATTGATTTACAGCCTCATGACGTTCTGGTCAATGCCACCAAACCCGAGTTCGAGGGCGATTATACGGTGGTACTTTTCAGCTTTATAAAACTGTTAAAAAAAGCGCCGGATGTCCTGGGCCAGGAATTGGGCAGCCATCTGATCAACCGGCATCCTGATCTTTTCAGCGGTTTCAACATCATTAAAGGCTTCCTCAACCTGACGATAGCCGATGGATACTGGCTGCAGTTCATCCAGTCAAATGCAGCTAATCTTTCCTTTGGTGCGAGCGCCTCCACCGGAAGCAAAGTAATGGTGGAATATTCATCCCCCAATACCAATAAACCCCTTCATCTCGGGCACTTGCGGAACAATTTCCTGGGATGGAGTGTAGCAGAAATTCTTAAAACTACCGGTCATGGTATTGTAAAGACCTGTGTAGTGAACGACAGGGGCATTCATATCTGTAAGAGCATGATCGCCTGGCAGTATTTCGGCAACGGCGATACCCCTCAAAGTACGGGTATCAAAGGAGATCATTTTGTGGGGGATTATTATGTGAAGTTCAACGAGGCATACAAAAAGCAGGTAAAGGAACTCGTGGATAGCGGCATGACGGAAGAGTTGGCTGAAAAAGAAGCTCCCATTATGAAAGCCACACAGCAAATGCTGCTCGACTGGGAAGCCGGCAAACCCGAAGTGATGGAGCTCTGGCGCAGGATGAATAGCTGGGTATATGAAGGATTCGACATTACTTATCAAAGGATCGGCAGCAATTTTGACAAGGTTTACTATGAGAGCAATACCTACCTGCTGGGTAAAGACCTGGTGGAAGAAGGCTTGTTCAAAGGTGTTTTTGTAAAGAAAGAAGATAACAGTGTGTGGATCGACCTCACCAACGATGGACTTGATGAAAAGCTGGTACAACGGAAAGACGGCACTTCAGTATACATCACACAGGACATAGGGCTTGCTGAACAGAAACAGAAAGAGTTCAATGTAGACCAAAGTATTTATGTGGTAGGTGATGAACAGAATTATCATTTCAAGGTATTGAAGCTGATCTGCCAGAAGCTGGGTCTCCCATCGGCTGATGGTATTTATCATCTGAGCTATGGCATGGTGGAATTGCCTTCGGGTAAGATGAAAAGCCGCGAAGGGACCGTAGTGGATGCAGACGACCTCGTAGATGAAATGGTAAACATAGCCCGGCAGAAAACAGAAGAGTTGGGAAAAGTAAAAGATTTTTCTCCTGCCGAACTTGCCGAACTCTATGCCACGATTGGTTTGGGTGCATTAAAATTTTTCCTGTTACGGGTGGACCCCAGGAAAAAAATGATCTTCAATCCCGAAGAGAGCATCGATTTCCATGGGTTTACCGGGCCTTTCATTCAATATACGCATGCCCGTATCAAAAGCGTCTTGCGTAAATCTATGCCAGAAGGCAGCAGTATCGGCAATAGTCTCCTGCCACTGGAAAAAGCCCTGGCCATAGAATTGGAGCAATTCCCATCTGTATTGCAGGAAGCGGCAAGCGAGCATGATCCGTCTAAAGTGGCCATCTATACTTTTAACCTGGCAAAGACCTTCAGCTCATTCTATACAGAACATTCTATCGGCAATGCCGAAACCGCTGATAAAAAAGAACTGCGCTTACAACTGGCCCAGCTTACGGCGGGTGTTATTAAAAAAGGGATGGCCGTGCTGGGGATAAAAGTACCCGAACGGATGTAATTTTTAGACTGTTTTCCTTTACTTTTGCAGTCCTCAATACTTGCGGAGGTGGCGAAATTGGTAGACGCACTACTTTGAGGTGGTAGCGGGGTAACAGCCGTGGGAGTTCGAATCTCCTCTTCCGCACAATATTGTTTAAAGGAGTTACTTTTCAAGTAGCTCCTTTTTCTTTAGTGATTACGCCTGTGGCTTGAAGCCAATAGGAGTCCGTGGCTTGGGCCTCATCCTTTCTTCCATGATCTCTTTGATCAATTCAAAAATGGTTTCAATTTCTCCATCGTGCATTTTTACATCGTGCCCTATGTTGGACATTTTTTTATCCAGCTGTTCCAATTTCAATAGCATATCCTGGTTAGCTAGTAAAGCTTCTCGTAATCGAACAAAAATGTCGATAATCTTTATACTGACGGCTACCGCTCTGGCGCTTTTTAAAACATTAGCAAGCATTAATACCCCGTATTCAGTAAAAGCATAAGGCAGTTTTCTCCTTCCTCCCCATCCTGTATCTTCATCCAATCTTGAAGTCGCAATTTGCGACATCAAGATTTCAACCTCCTGATCTGTCAGTTGGAACATGAAATTTTGTGGGAATCTTTCCTGGTTTCGCTTTACCTGTTCATTCAACCTCTTCGTTTCCACACCATAAATATCCGCCAGATCCCTATCCAGCATTACTTTCTGGCCTCGCACCAGGTATATCTTGCTGATAACATGGCTTTCACTTACTATTATTTCATTATCCATTCTTGGGCATTATTATACAGGGTACAACTTAAAGTAAAACCCATCTATTCCAATCAGGTATAAGTACCTGATTACATATGCTTTACCGATCTTTTATATAGGTCCAGGTTTTTTATTCCGCTCCTTAGACTTAATTTGTAAAAAAATAGCAGATGGCTTCATTCATAATAAATTGTCCCAATTGCCACCACCAGTTCGAACCGGGCGATTCTATCCGGGAAGAAGTGGAAAAAGAATTACGGGGCAAAGTGATCGAGTGGCAGAAGAAAAAAGACGAAGAATTCAGGCAGAAAGAGCAGGAAGCGGCCCGGCAACTGGAAACAGAAAAAAAACGCCTGCGGGATGAATTGCAGGACAGTTTGCGTAAGACCATCACTGCCGATTTTGAGAACCAGCTAAAAATGCTGCAACTGGCAGATGCCGATAAAGAAGAGAAGCTGAAAGAGGCAAGAAAAAAAGAACTGGATTTCCTGCAAAAAGAACAGGCGCTGAAAGCAAAAGAAGAAGAGCTGGAACTTTCTGTTCAACGCAGGTTACTGGAAGCAAGAGAACAGTTGAAGGAGCAACTGGTGAAAGAAGAGGCGGAAAAAATGAGTCTCAAAGAGCAGGAATACCAACTGCAATTGAAAGAGTTAGAAAAAAAACTGGAAGACCAGAAAAAGTTGGCCGAAGAAATGCGCCGCAAATCAGAACAAGGCAGCATGCAATTACAGGGTGAAGTACAGGAACTGATGTTGGAAGAACTGCTGGAAGCCGCCTTCCCTTTCGATAAAGTGGAAGAAGTGGGTAAAGGCGTTCGCGGTGCCGACTGTATCCAAACCGTACGCAACCAGTTTGGTAACGAATGTGGCCGCATTATTTATGAAAGCAAGCGCACCAAGGATTTTGCGAACGAATGGATAGAGAAACTGAAAGCAGATATGCGTAGCCAGGGAGCCGATGTTGCGGTGATCGTTACCCAGGCCTTACCAAAAGATATGGACCGGTTCGGAGAAAAAGACGGTGTTTATATCTGCACGTTTGTAGAAGTGAGAAGTGTTGCTTTGCTGCTGCGTAATGCCATCCTCCGGATTGCCGATGCCAAAAAAAGCCAGGATAACAAAGGCGATAAAATGGTGATGCTCTATGATTACCTCACCAGCGGAGAATTCGGTGAACAATGGAAAGCCATCCGCGAAGGTTTTATGAGCATCAGGCAGGGCATCCAGAAAGAACGCGACGCCATGGAAAAATTGTGGAAGGCCCGTGAAAAACAACTGGAGAAAGTATTGCTCAACGCCGCACATATCCAGGGTTCTGTAGAAGGTATTGCAGGATCGGATGTAGACCTGAACTTGTTGGACGACAACGATTCTTTATTACTTGAATAGTCTTTTCGGCAATATCGCCCTGGCCGACCAGATGAGCAGGCCTTCACAGAAGAAACCCATTTTTCCTGTAGATGATGCATTGCGCAAATACCTGGTCAAATACGGACGGGAAGTGAATCTGCCGGTAACTTATCGCGACCTGCAACGGTTTACCTATACCGTTCCGCTGAAAGACAAAAAGGGCAATGATACTTCCTGGGAAAAAGTATCGTATGATATGCGCGAATGGGAATTCCTGCGCGAAAACCTGGTACGCATTTATGCCATCCTCAAAACCGAGGGCGACATGAGTTTCAGCAAACACCTCGATGTAGCCAGGATCGACTTTTGTTATTTTGGTAATAGTCAGCCTTTTCGCATACGCATCGTTAATAAATTCAACGACAACTACGATCATTATTATATCAAGCAGGCCGATGCAAGCAGGGTATACGGACTGGAACTGGAACACCTCCTCTCCCCTAACCGCATGACCTATTTCACCAACAATGCCACACTCATCGAAGAACATATACCAGGCATTCCAGGTGATATTTTCATCAACGAATACCTCAATAATTCCAATACCAACCTCATCAGGCTGGCAAAAGAATTTGTGAAATTCAATGAGCGTTGCTTTGTGCAATTATTGGGCGATATGCGTTCCTATAATTTTGTGGTGAACATCACGCCCGATATTGAAGATGTGCAATACCGCATCAGGGCTATTGATTTTGATCAGCAATCTTATGAAGGCCGTAAAAACCTTTACCTGCCGCAGTTCTTCAAAGACAACAGACCCTTTGTGGATATCGTGCAGAAGCACCTCGATCAGTCCTCCATTGCACAATACCAGACTGAAGAGCGTACCATGATGACTTTCAGGCTGGTTTCGGCGCGCTACCGTATGAAAGAGTTGTTGGATATCATGAGTGGAGACCAAATATCCAAACCGGAAAAACTGGAGCAGTTGAAACGGGAACTGGGCGAGCATTTTCAAAACCCGGCTTATTTCTCCAAGTCAAAGACCATGGGTCAGTTGGTCAAGCGCCAGTTAAAGCAAACATTGCAAAAGAACCTGTTGCTGGTGCCCAAGATGAAGAACAGGCAGGATGATTAAGAATACACCCATACCAGGCTCAGGTCGGGACGCAACTGGTAATGCAATGCCAACTCCTTCCTGAAATCATCTTTCTGAAAATGTCCATCAAACAAACCTTCGTGTTTCAGTTCAAAGCTTTTTGTACGCATCACTTCACTAAAATCCACATCCCCACGCCCCCACCATTTGAACATGGCTTCTTTTGCACTCCATAAAAGTGTTAATAACGCAACTTGTTTGTTCAAAGGGTAACTGTTTACAAATACCAGCTCTTCGGAATGCAGGAACTTGTGTTTGATCTTGTCTACCCGCGGTGTGACCATTTCAATATCAATACCCACCCTGTACCGGCTGCTTACAATAGCCGCCGCATAATCACCACAATGCGAAATAGAAAAGTGGTATTGCTCGAAGGGCAGAAAGGGTTTACGCGTGTCGGCTATTTCAATTTCTTCGTGGGGAAAGTCATGGAACAAATAAGGCAGCAGGTAACGGCCGGCCAGGTGTTGCAATCTTTTATGCGGATGCGTAATACTACGTTGCAGCGGTACTTTGGCAAGGAAAAAAGATTCGGGCTCTTCAATTTTCCAGACACCCAGCCGGGTGGTTTCGTTGATATCTTGTTGATAAAACAGCGGCACGCTTGAATGAATTGACTTTAGATTGCAGATTTAAGATTTATTTGCATTTCAACCATAAAAAACAGAGCATGATCCTGACAGATAAGCGCATTTTAGAGGAAATGGAGAAAGGCACCATCAAAATTGAGCCCTACCGGCGTGAAGACCTGGGCAGTAACAGTTATGATGTGCACCTGGGTAAATGGTTGGCGCGCTATGTAGACAAAGTACTGGATGCAAAAAAACACAACCTCATCGATTATTTTGAAATACCCGACGAAGGATTTGTATTGGAGCCTCATCATTTCTATTTAGGTGTAACCGAAGAGTATACCGAAACCCACGCGCACGTGCCTTTTCTGGAAGGTAAATCTTCTACCGGCCGTCTGGGCATTGACATTCACGCCACTGCCGGTAAGGGTGATGTGGGCTTCTGCGGCAACTGGACCCTCGAAATTTCCTGCAAGCAACCGGTACGCGTGTACAAGGGCATGCCCATTGGTCAGCTGATCTATTTCCCTGTGGAAGGAGAAATTGAAGTGAAATACAACCAGAAAAGCAATGCTAAATACAGTGGCCAGCCCAATAAGCCGGTGGAAAGCATGATGTGGAAGAATAAATTCTAGCTGCCCACACCTTTCTTTCGGTACGCCAATATCCAGCCGATCACTTCATCATAACTCTTCATGCCCTTTTCCTGGCTGTTCATTTTCAGGTATTGGTCGTAGAGACTGTTCATGGCGGGTGAAATGCGGTTGCTGCGCTTACGGAAGAACTCCCTGATCTCGCGCCTGTCTTTTTTCACCAGTGTATCGAACTGGTTGCGATTGTGCTGAATAGCCGCTTCAAAACCTTGGGCGTCTTTATTCATTGCATATTGCGCCAGTTGCTCGCCCTGGGCATAAGAAAACAAATCAAGGTAAACGGAATAGCGGAAATAAGGATTGGCGGAATTGGCGGCAGCCAGGAACCCTACAAAATTGGCTTCACTTTCACTGGCATAACCCAACTGGTGCGCCATTTCATGACAAGCCACATAGGGCAGCAAAATACGGGGCACATCTGTACGCAATTGCGCCTCCCCGCTGAAAGGGTTATAATAGCCCGTGAAACCTATATAATCGGCAACCGGCGTATACAGGCTGGCTTTGACCGATCGCTGGTGATAATCTAAAAAAGGATAGGCATCAGACGCTTGCAGGTACGCATGGTAGGCATCGCGGTAAATGGAATCGATTGAAGGAGCTGGTAATATGGTATCGAACCGGCGACGGTAAGTATTGGCCGAATCGATCAGGTCGCTGGTCAGTTGGTTCAACGCCTGCTGCGAATACGGGAGCTTTTCCAGTTTCAGTTGATAGGCAATGCCGAGACGGTTGTAGTTGAATCCCCATACCAGTTTGAACACAATATAAATGCCCATCAAAAAATGAATGAAACTTAATAGGCCCTGCAACATCAACGCTTTCGAAAGCCCCTCTCTTTTCAGCCTCATCAGCCATTGAACCAGCCTGACAAATAACCAGCAAGCCAGCAACAGGTAGCCAACATCCCCAATACTGAAAGGTATCCACCTGGTCAGCAGCCGCAAGGTAGAACCGATGGCCGGATAAATACCCTGGCTGTACCAGTACTCAACAAACCGCGGGAAAAAAGAAACCACCAGCAGGCCCAGCGCCAACAAGAGGCGCAGGATGGTTGCCGGGAACAGGGAACGTGTTATCTTTGTACCGGGTTTCATATATGCAAATATGTTATTTTATAACCAATTCAGGTCTGTGAACAAATGAATACCCAGGAAAAGCCAATTTGCTTTGGCATTTCCACCATTTAGCGTTACCTTTGCAAGCCCTTAAAAAAAGGTTATGAGTCATCGGCGGGAATATGAGATAGCGTTCGTGGGTCTGAAACCGGGGATTCATGTATACGAATATAGGGTGGATGATAAGTTCTTTGCACCGTATGGCAAGCAGGATTTCAGCAACTGCGATGCCAATATTAAACTGAGCCTCGATAAAAAAAACGGGTTCATGCAATTGCGGTTTGATATTGACGGCGCCGTGGAAGCTACCTGTGACCGCTGCGGCAATCCTTTGCACTTGCAGTTATGGGATGAGTTTAACATCATTGTCAAGATGGTGGATGAACCCGATACCATGAATGAACAGGAAGACGATCCCGATGTATATTATATCAGCCGGGGTGAAAGTCACCTGTACTTGTCGGGCTGGATATATGAATTCATCAACCTGAGCATCCCACTACAAAAAATATGCGGGGAGGATGAAAAGGGTAAATCCAAATGCAATCCGGAAGTGCTGGAGAAGCTGAAGCAGATGGAAGAAGGAACGAAGAAGGATGACAAGAATACGGTGTGGAAGGGACTGGATCAATTTAAAAACCTGGAATAAACTTTTTTGATACTATAAATTTCGAGATATGCCGAATCCTAAACGCAGACATTCACAGCAGCGCAGCGCTAAAAGAAGAACGCACTATGTTGCACAGGAAGTGACGTTAAGCAAAGACACCACTACAGGTGAAGCCCATGTGCGCCATCGTGCACACGTAAGCGAAGGAAAATTGTTCTATAAAGGAAAACTGGTAGCTGAAAAAGCTCCCCTGAAAGCGTAACCTTTTAGTTCAAATTATATCCTTAGCTTGCTGGCATGAATATAGGCTTAGACATGATGGGCGGAGATTTCGCACCGCTGGAAGCAGTAAAAGGCTTGCAGCTATACCTGTCTGGCCATCGCTCTGCCACAAGTTTATATTGCATCGGTGATGAAACCGTTGTTCAGCCTTTACTGGCAGAACACCAGGTTACATCACCCGATTTGCATTTGATACATGCCCCCGAGGTCATCGGGTATCACGAGCACCCTACCAAGGCCCTCAAAGAAAAACAACGTTCTTCCATCGCCATCGGTTTTCATTTACTGGCTACCGGTAAGATCGACGCCTTCATCAGCGCTGGTAATACGGGCGCCATGCTTGTGGGCGCCATGTACAGCATCAAGCCCATCGATGGTGTTCAAAGGCCTACCATTTCCACCATTGTTCCCAAACTGGATGGCAGCACCGGTCTGTTGCTCGATGTAGGACTGAATGCCGATTGCAAGCCAGAACTGTTGAACCAGTTCGCAGTATTGGGTAGTCTGTATGCCCAGCACATCCTCAATATCGAAGATCCAAAAGTAGGTTTGATGAATGTGGGAGAAGAAGAAGGCAAAGGCAACCTGCTGGCACAAGCAGCCTATCCCCTGCTCAAAGAAAACACATTGATCCATTTCACCGGCAACATTGAAGGCCGCGACATTTTCACCGGCAAAGCCGATGTAATGGTTTGCGATGGTTTTACCGGTAACATCATCCTCAAAATGGCCGAATCCATTTACGATATCGCCCACAAACGTAAACTGGACCAGGACGAATATTTCAGCCGTTTTCATTATGAAAACTACGGCGGTACGCCCGTACTGGGCGTGGCAAAGCCTGTGATCATCGGCCACGGCATCAGCAATGCCAAAGCTTTCAAAAACATGATCGCCGTTGCAGAGAAAATGATCCAGAGTGATCTCTGCGGAAAAATGCTCGAATCATTCAAGTAATGCCTGATTGGATTTGCAGTGCATGTTTCAGAATGTACACATCAAATCAGATATGACTACATCAGCCATTTCCTTCTATCTTTGCACAAACAACCGTTAGTCTATCATGTGGCTGAACAATATACTGGAGACCATTGGCAATACACCGCTCATTAAACTCAACAAGATTACCAAAGACCTGCCTGCTACCGTGGTGGCCAAAGTGGATTATTTCAATCCGGGCAACTCCATCAAAGACCGCATGGCGTTGAAAATGGTGCAAGTAGCAGAACAGGAAGGTAAACTGAAGCCCGGCGGTACCATCATAGAAGGAACCAGCGGTAACACGGGTATGGGATTGGCACTGGCCGCCTGTGTGAAAGGATACAAATGCATTTTTGTTACTACCGATAAACAATCTAAAGAAAAGGCCGATATCCTCAAAGCCGTTGGCGCGGAAGTAATTGTTTGTCCCACTAACGTGTTACCCGACGACCCCAAAAGTTATTACAGCGTAGCCAAACGCCTGGCCAGGGAAATTCCCAATTCCATGTACATGAACCAGTACGATAACCTGGCGAACCGATTGGCGCATTACGAAAGCACAGGGCCCGAAATATGGGAACAGACAGAAGGCAAGATCACGCACCTGGTTTGCACGGCTGGCACAGGAGGTACCATTACAGGAACAGCTATGTATCTCAAAGAAAAGAATCCCAACATCAAGGTATGGGCCATTGATGTGTATGGTTCTTTGCTCACTAAATATTTCAGGACCGGTGAGATTGACATGAACGAAGTGCATCCTTATATCTCTGAAGGTTTCGGTGAAGATTTTGTTCCACAGAACTATGATATGCATGTGATCGATCATTTTGAACAGGTAACCGATAAAGATGGTGCGGTGATGGCACGCAGGATTGCCAAAGAAGAAGGATTGTTCTGCGGATACAGTGCAGGCAGTTGCTTGCAGGGATTGATGCAGTTAAAAGATTCTTTGAAAGCAGGCGATGTGGTGGTTTGCATCTTCCACGATCATGGCAGCCGTTATGTGGGCAAGATTTATAATGATCAGTGGATGATGGAACGCGGTTTCCTGGATGTAAAAACATTCAAAGACATCGTGAACGGCCGCGCCAATCAGAAACTGGTTACTGTAACGCCCGGACATATCGTATCTGAAGCCGTTGAACTGATGAAGAAACACGATATTGAGCAGATACCCGTAATGCAGGGTAATGAACTGGTGGGTTCATTGAGTGAAAGCGGACTTTTCCAGAAAATATTCAGTAATCCTGAAATCAAAAATGCCAAAGTATCCAGTGTGATCGAGCATGCCTACCCCGTGGTTGATTTTGTAACTCCCGTTGAAAAAATCGGCAACCTGATCAACAAAGAAAACGGTGCAGTGCTGGCAAAAGACGAAAAAGGCGAATACCATATCGTTACCAAGTACGATGTGATCCAGAGCCTGGCGAAGTAAGGTATGAGTTGATAGTTGTTCGATAAATTCAGCGAAGTAAAAAAGATCTGGGAGCAGACGGAGTTTGAAATTTCTACTATCAACGATGTTTTACAAGCCAAAGGTGATCTCAAGCTGCGCGCAAGCACCACGGTGGCTTTAGGATTAATACTCTCCCAACTAACAACTAACATCTCCATGATCTCGTTTTGTGACCAAATAGGCAGAAGCATTGAATTAAAAGAGCTTCCCAGGCGTATTATTTCATTGGTGCCTTCACAAACAGAGTTATTATTCAACCTGGGATTGGACGAAGAAGTAGTGGGCATCACGAAATTTTGTGTTCATCCGCAGCAATGGTTTAAGAGCAAAACAAGGATCGGTGGCACCAAGTCTGTTAAGCCGGCATTGATAAAAGAATTGAGGCCCGACCTGATCATTGCCAATAAAGAAGAGAATACCAAAGAACAGGTGGATGCTCTCCGCGATCTGGCGCCTGTTTATACCAGTGATATCAGTACGCTCAACGACGCACTCATTATGATACGGCAGATAGGAATCATCACGGGTAAAGAACCGGCAGCTGAAAAAATCATTCATACTATCCGGGAAGGTTTCGCCGATTTATCCCCCACCTCCGGTCATCAAAAAACTCGCACTGCCTACCTCATTTGGCGCAACCCCTATATGAGCGTTGGCGGCGATACATTTATTCATGATATGCTCACTCGTTGTGGGTTTCAAAATGTGTTTGCCGGTCAAACCCGTTACCCGGAAACCAGCATTGAGGAGTTGGCATCTAAAAACACAACATTGATCCTCTTATCCAGCGAACCTTATCCTTTCCGCGAACAGCATATTGCTGAAATCAGGCAGTCATTGCCGCAGGTATCTATCGGGTTGGTAGACGGCGAAATGTTCAGTTGGTATGGCAGCCGCCTGCAGCAGGCTCCTGCTTATTTCACCAGCCTCTTGCAAAAGCTGGCCCATCATTCCTGAAAGCTAACAACCATTTGTCCTAAGTAGCTTATCTTGCCGAAATTATAAGCAATTTGAGCATTCAACGTAAATCAAAAAACTTTAGCATGAAAAAGTACAAAGCCGGGGTCTTATTTGGAGAAGAACTGGAAGCCTTATACAACGACGCAAAAGACAATCATTTCGCCCTGCCGGCAGTGAATACCATCGGAACCAATACCATCAACGCTACCCTTGAAACTGCTGCAAAAGTAAATTCACCTGTTATCATACAATTTTCCAATGGCGGTGCACAGTTCATCGCAGGAAAAGGAATGCCCAACGACAACTTCCAGGGCAATATTGCAGGCGGCATATCCGGCGCATTGCACATTCACAATGTAGCCAAATACTATGGCGTACCGGTGATACTGCATACCGATCATGCTGCCAAGAAATGGCTGCCATGGGTAAGCGGACTCATCGATGCCGGTGAGCAGTTTTACAAAGAGAAAAAGCAACCTTTGTTCAGCTCTCACATGCTGGACCTTTCTGAAGAGCCCATCGAAGAGAACATCCATACTTCTGTTGAATTTTACAAACGCATGGCCCCACTGGGTATGAGCATCGAGATCGAACTGGGTGTTACCGGCGGTGAAGAAGACGGTGTTGACAACAGCGGAGTGGAAAACGATAAACTCTATACACAACCACAGCACGTGGCTTATGCATATACCGAGCTGAGCAAGGTAGGCAAACTGTTCACCGTGGCTGCTGCCTTCGGTAATGTGCATGGTGTTTATAGTCCGGGTAATGTGGAACTCCGCCCTGAGATCCTGAAAAACAGCCAGGACCATATTGAAAAAGAACTCAAAACCGGCAAGAAGCCTGTTTACTTTGTATTCCACGGTGGTAGCGGCTCTCCCCAGCACCAGATCAGGGAAGCCATTGGTTATGGCGCCATCAAAATGAACATCGATACCGATCTCCAGTGGTCATTCTGGGAAGGTGTTCAACAATTTTATAAGAAGAATGAAGCTTATCTGCAAGGTCAGTTAGGTAATCCTGAAGGAACTGATAAGCCCAACAAAAAATATTACGATCCTCGCGTATGGTTACGCAAGGCTGAAGAGACTTTCTCCAAGCGCCTTGAAGTGGCGTTTGAAGACCTCAATTGTATCAACAGGAATGCGTAACAAATAGTAAACGTCATCCCGAGCGTAGCCGAGGGATCTGTTGGAATTGATAGCAGCTCCTTCGACTCGCTTCGCTCGCTCAGGATGACGTTTCATTTATAAGTCAACCATTTTCCCTACTTTTATTTAACTAACGACTGTTAACTTATTAAAAGTAGTATCATGCCCAATCAAAAAATCGTCGACCTGCTGGGCGATAAAGCCGCTTACCTGCTCGATCACCAATGCACTACCATTGATCAATCGAGCCTTCATCTTCCTTCACCCGATCACATAGAAAAGAGCTGGATCAATAGTAATCGCAATAACACCACCCTGCGTAATTTTCAGACACTGCTCGATCATGGCCGGCTCGGCGGCACAGGCTATTGCAGTATTTTCCCGGTAGACCAGGGCGTGGAACACAGCGGTGGATCGGCCTTCGCTCCCAACCCTATTTATTTCGATCCGGAGAATATTGTGAAGCTGGCGATTGAAGGCGGTTGTAATGGCGTAGCTTCTACATATGGTGTATTGGGTTTGATGAGTCGCAAGTACGCACACCGGATACCTTTTATTGTGAAGATCAATCACAACGAATTCCTGAGTTATCCCAACCGTTATGACCAGACTATGTTCGGTACCATCCGCAGCGCCTGGAATATGGGAGCCATTGCTGTAGGTGCTACTATCTACTGGGGAAGCGCCGAGAGTGCAAGGCAACTGAAAGAAGTAGCGGAAGCATTTGAAATGGCGCATGAGCTGGGCATGGTTACTATTCTCTGGTGTTATACACGCAACAATGCATTTAAAGTAGATGGTGTGGATTACCATACTTCAGCCGATCTTACCGGCCAGGCCAACCACTTGGGTGTAACATTGCAGGCCGATATCATCAAACAAAAATTACCCACTAATAATGGTGGCTATCTTGCCACCAAGCATGGCAAAACGAGTCCGCTCGTGTATACAAAACTCACCACCGACCACCCCATCGATCTCTGCCGTTACCAGTTACTGAACTGTTATAGTGGCCGTGTGGGACTGATCAATTCCGGTGGCGAAAGCAAGGGCGCCAGCGACCTTGCGGAAGCCGTATACACCGCAGTCATCAACAAAAGGGCCGGTGGTATGGGTTTGATCCTGGGGCGTAAAGCTTTCCAGCGCCCGATGTCGGAAGGTGTTGACATGCTTCAAACCATCCAGGACGTTTACCTCGACAGAACCGTTACAATTGCCTGATATACCAATTATTGTCTATCTTCGACGCCCAACTTGAATTGTCCGATATGAAAAAAGAGCGTGAAGAAGATTTTGAAGTCAATCTGACCGGAGAAGAAATGCAAGGTGAAGAAGCCAAGCCCAGGTGGTTTAAGCGTATACGCAAGGGTATTTTGACTTCTACGGCTGATAAAAAGGAAACGCCTGAAGGGCTTTGGAGCAAATGCCCCGAATGTAATTATATCTGTACTACCACAGAACTCAAAGAAGCGCTGTATGTTTGTCCGAAATGCAATTACCATCACCGCATAGGCAGTGAGGAATATTTCGACATCCTGTTCGATAACAAATCGTACACTGTGATGTACGATAACATATTCAGCGTTGATGCGTTGCATTTTACCGATCTGAAGCCTTACCAGAAAAGGTTGGATGATATCCATTCCAAGACCAACCTGAAGGATTCCATGCGCGTGGCAACCGGCACTGTCAATGGCCAAGGATTGGTAGTTGCCTGCATGGATTTTGAATTCATCGGCGGGTCATTGGGCAGTGTGATGGGAGAAAAGTTCAGCCGTGCTGTTGATTATTGCATTGAACACAAATTACCTTACCTGGTAATCAGTAAGAGCGGTGGCGCCCGTATGATGGAGAGCGCATTCAGTCTGATGCAACTTGCCAAAACCAGTGGTAAGCTTTCTCAACTGAGCGATGCAGGACTCCCCTATATTTCCTTGCTCACCGATCCTACTTTTGGTGGCATCTCTGCCAGCTTTGGTATGCTGGGCGACCTCAATATCGCTGAACCTGGCGCCCTGATTGGGTTTGCGGGGCCACGTGTAATCAAAGAAACCATCAAGAAAGATCTTCCCGAAGGTTTCCAGCGCAGCGAATTTTTACTGGAACATGGTTTCCTTGATTTTATTATTGACCGGAAAATACTCAAAAACAGGTTGGCCGAAGTGATCACCCTGTTCCGCAATTGATCATCCTTTCATTGAACAGCAGAGGCCCATGGCGAAGGAAATGAATAACAGGCAGGCCTATTTCAATTACTACATAGAAGATAAATATGTTGCAGGCATTGCTTTGCTCGGTACCGAAGTTAAATCGATCCGGGACGGCAAAGTAAGTTTCAACGATGCATTTTGTTTGTTCGATGATGGGGAGTTGTGGGTGCGCGGACTTTACATCGCCGAATATTCACACGGCACCACTAACAATCATATTGCCGTACACGACCGCAAATTATTACTCACGAAAAAGGAATTGAAAAAGATGGAAGCCAAGCTGAAAGACAAAGGCGTTACCATCGTTCCCCTGCGCATATTCCTCAATGAAAAAAACCTGGTGAAAGTGGAGATCGGTTTGGCAAAAGGTAAAAAACTGCACGATAAGCGCGAAACCATCAAGAACAGGGATGCAGATAGAGAGATCAAAAGGCACTTGAAATAATGATGGCCGTAATGGCGCTATAATAAAAACAAAAACCGCTTCAGTTTTTAATTGAAGCGGCTTGATATAACCAGTACTTACTTTCTCTTTACACATTCGCTCCTTCTTCCACGCGCTTACGGAAATCGAATGTCAGTTTACCTGATTCTTTGTCGAGATCGGCAACCAGTACATCGCCCTGCTTGATGTTCAGGTTGAGTATTTCTTCTGCCAGCGGATCTTCCAGGTATTTCTGGATGGCCCTGTGCAGCGGTCTGGCGCCAAACTGAGAGTCATATCCTTTATCGGCAATAAAATCCTTGGCGGCATCTGTGAGTTCCAGTGAGAAGCCCAGGTTTTGCAGACGTTTCGAAACACCTTTCATCAGTATGTCGATAATGCTGAAGATGTGCTCCCTGGTAAGGGTATTGAATACCACCACATCGTCGATACGGTTGAGGAATTCAGGAGAGAAAGTACGCTTCAGCGCTTTTTCAATCACTGCTTTGTTATTATCCTCTGCATTCTGTATACGCGTAGCAGTAGCAAATCCTACACCGTCGCCAAATTCTTTCAGTTGACGCACACCGATATTGGAAGTCATGATGATCAATGTATTCTTGAAATCCACTTTTCTTCCCAGTCCATCGGTCAATTGTCCATCATCCAGCACTTGCAACAGGATGTTGTAGATATCGGGGTGTGCCTTTTCAATCTCATCCAGCAGGATCACACAGTAAGGTTTGCGACGCACTTTTTCAGTGAGCTGTCCGCCTTCTTCGTATCCTACATAACCGGGAGGGGCACCTATCAACCGGCTTACAGTGAACTTCTCCATGTATTCGCTCATGTCAATGCGTATAAGCGAATCTTCCGAATCGAACATATAGCGCGCCAGTGCACGTGCCAGTTCGGTTTTACCCACACCAGTTGGTCCCAGGAATATGAAAGTACCAATGGGCTTCTTCGGATCCTTGAGCCCCACACGGTTGCGTTGGATGGCTTTCACCACTTTGAGAATCGCTTCATCCTGGCCAACCACCATCGCTTTCATGTCTTCGCTCATGCGGCGCAGTTTCTCGGTCTCGGCCTGTACCATGCGTTTCACCGGTATGCCCGTCATCATACTCACCACTTCGGCAATGTTTTCTTCGGAGATCGGGTAACGTTTGTGTTTGCTCTCTTCCTCCCACAAAGTCTTGGCTTTTTCCAGCTCTTCTCCCAATCTTTTTTCGGTGTCGCGCAAAGAAGCAGCTTCTTCAAAACGCTGGCTCTTGACTACTTTATTTTTTTCGTTCTTAACTTCTTCAATTTTTTTCTCCAGCTCAACGATGTTCTCAGGCACATTGATATTCTTGAGGTGAACGCGTGCACCCACTTCATCCAACACATCGATGGCTTTATCGGGCAGGAGCCTGTCGGTCATGTAACGGTCGCTGAGTTTTACGCACGCTTCAATGGCATCATCGGAATACGATACATTGTGAAAGTCCTCGTATTTGGCTTTGATGTTATTGAGAATGGTAATGGTATCTTCTACGCTCGGTGGTTCTACCAGCACTTTCTGGAAACGCCTGTCCAATGCGCCATCCTTTTCAATGTACATACGGTATTCATCGAGCGTGGAAGCGCCAATGCATTGGAGTTCCCCCCTGGCCAGGGCCGGTTTGAAAATATTCGACGCATCAAGCGATCCGCTGGCGCCACCTGCACCAACAATAGTATGTATCTCATCTATGAAGAGTATCACATCCCTGTTCTTCTCCAGTTCATTCATGATTGCTTTCATGCGCTCTTCAAACTGGCCGCGGTATTTGGTACCGGCCACCAATGCAGCCAGGTCAAGCGAAATAACCCTTTTATCAAACAACACCCGGCTCACTTTGCGTTGCACAATGCGCAGGGCCAGTCCCTCTACGATGGCTGTCTTACCCACACCCGGCTCACCAATGAGAATAGGATTGTTCTTTTTACGGCGACTAAGGATCTGGCTCACCCTTTCGATCTCAGCTTCACGGCCCACAATGGGATCGAGGTTACCGGCTTCTGCCAGCCTGGTGATATCCCTTCCGAAATTATCCAGTACCGGCGTTTTGCTCTTGGCATTCCCTGCCTGTTTGCCAGACCTTTGTTGCTGATATCCGGAAGCACGTTTTTCTTCGTCGAATTCGTCTTCGTTTTCGTCGGTGAACTCGCTCCGCGGGTTCGGGTTGGTAGTACCTACCATACCCAACTCGTTGCGGAAAAGATCATAGTCAACATCGAATTGGTTCAGTATCTGGGTGGCAATATTTTCTTTGTTCTTGAGGATGCTCAACATCAGGTGCTCGGTCTCTACCAGCGGGCTCTTCAGCGCTTTTGCTTCGAGAACGGTTACCCTTATCACTTTCTCGGCCTGCTTGGTTAGCGGCAGGCTGTTGATGTTGGCAATATTTTTTCCCGTCTTGTCTTTGACGGCCAATTCTACTTCTTTGCGTAATTCGTAAAGATCAATATTGAGTTGCTTCAGGACCTTGATAGCGGTATTATCTCCGTCGCGAATCAAACCCAATAATAGGTGTTCCGTTCCGATGAAGTCATTCCCCAGACGTAACGCCTCTTCCCTGCTGAAAGAAATGATCTCTTTAACCTGTGCTGAAAAATTATTATCCATAACCTAGATTGGATTTATACAATTATAACGAATATTTTTGACCGAAGTTGTGTGGCACTTATACACAACTGTTAATCTAAATTTACAATAAATGGAAGTCAAAATTGATACCAAGGAGAAATTTACCGTTGTAACGCCAATTCCGCCGGAACTTACTGTCAATATAGCAGCCACGATACGTGAAAAGTCACTCGAAAAGCTGCAAGAACCCATTAAAAATATTGTCCTAAATCTGGAAAATGTCTTCTCTATTGAGGAAGCAGCTGCTGCCGTTCTGGCAACACTCCAGCAGGAATTCTATGAAAAAAATACATCATTCGTGATTTGCTGCTTACAAAAGCCGGTAGAAGCGGCTTTTGCCGAAGCGGATATGCTGGATGTGATGAATATTACCCCTACCGAAAGCGAAGCATGGGATATTGTGCAGATGGAAGAAATAGAACGTGAGTTACTCGGTGATGATGATATCTAACTCCACAAAGGTTTATTGATCAGAGCACGATAATACCCTTGTCGTGGTAAGCCCTTAAAATAGGATCTGAAGGCTCCAGTTCAGTGATGAGCACATCGATCTCTTCGGGCTTGCATACCTGGAGGCGTTGTACGGTGTTGAGTTTTTCGGCAATGGCCAGTGAAACGGTCTTATAAGAAGCTTTGACCATGGCTCTTTTTACTTCAATGATCTCCCACTCCAGGTCGGTAATACCCTGGTTGGCATCGATGCTGTTGGTACCGAGGATACACAGGTCGGCACGGATACCGGACAACCGCTGCACCACTTCTGCGCCGACGGACATTTGTGCGTTCTTGGATATTTTATTTCCTAAAAAGATCACTTCGCTGTTGGGGTGCTCCAGGAGCGCCAGTGCAATGGGTACGCTTACTGTAATGAATGTGGCATTCAACTCTGGTGGCAGGGCTTTTACCAACTCTCGTATGGTGGTTCCACCTGAGAGCAGTACCAGCATCCCGTCGTGGATCATCTGTACCGCTTTGTAAGCAATGCTTCTTTTTTCGGGCTGGGAATAGATGGTATTGGTTTCCAGCGTAAAATGAAAAGACTTCGACAAGGCACCGCCATGTACTTTGATCAGTTTACCTTCCTCGGATAACTCCTGAAGATCCCTTCGTACGGTATCTTCGGAAACATTCAATTGTACACTCAGGTCAGACGACAACACCTTATTATGTATGTTGATTTGCTGAATGATGAAAGCCTGTCGTTCTTTTTTAAGCATGAATAAAAATAGGGAATAATAATTAATCAGGTACACTAACTTCGCCTTCCTGCCCATGATCAGCCAGCATACCATACAACAGATCACCAACCGGATAGACATCATTGATGTGGTAGGTGAATTCGTAAAACTCAAAAAGAGGGGCACCAATTATATCGGCCTCTGCCCTTTTCACAACGAGAAAGGTCCTTCTTTTACAGTATCGCCTTCCAAGGAAATCTACAAATGTTTTGGCTGCGGGAAAAGTGGTAATACCATCACTTTCCTGATGGAGCATGAAAAATACAGCTATGTGGAAGCTCTCCGCTGGTTGGCCGCCCGATACCATATAGAAGTAGAGGAAACCGAAACCAGCGCCGAGCAAAAGCAGTTCCTGCAAACGGCCGACAGCCTCTACGTGATCAATAATTTTGCGCAGAAATTCTTTACCGAGCAACTCCTGCATACCGATAATGGTAAAGCCATCGCACTTTCTTATCTCCGTGAGCGCGGCTTCCGGGATACCGTGATCGATAAATTCCAGTTGGGTTATAATCCCGATACAAAAGATACGCTTACCAAAGCTTTGCTGGCCAACCAGTTCAACGCGGAATTACTACCTAAAACCGGACTGGTCTCGGTTCGCAACAACAACGAGCTGGTAGATAACTATCGCGGCCGCATCATCTTCCCCATCCATAATATCTCCGGCAAGATCATCGGCTTCGGCGCCCGTATCATTGGTAAGAACGACCACGCACCGAAGTACATCAACACGCCGGAAAATGAGCTGTATGTAAAAAGCAAGATCCTCTACGGCTCTTATTTTGCGCGGATGGCCATCGATAAAGCCGACGAATGTTTGTTGGTGGAAGGCTATACCGATGTCATCAGCCTGCACCAGGCGGGTATTGAGAACGTAGTGGCCAGTGGCGGTACTTCGCTTACAACCGATCAACTACGGCTGATCAAAAAATACACGAACAATCTTACCATTATTTATGATGGCGATAATGCCGGTGTGAAAGCTGCATTGCGGGGGCTCGATATGGCCCTGGAAGAAGGTCTCGATGTACGCCTGGTACTGATACCGGATAATGAAGACCCCGACAGCTATGTAAATAAAGTAGGCGCAAAAGCTTTCAACGAATTCGTAGCAGCGGCTAAAAAGGACTTCATCATTTTTCAGCTCGAAGTCATGTTGCGGGAAGCGGGTGGCGATGTAACGAAGAAAAGCAATGTGGTAAACCAGGTAGCCGAAACCCTGAGCCGGATCAACCGGGTGGAAGATTTTACCAAGCAGCAGGATTATATACGCCAGTGCGCCGGCATCTTACGTATTGATGAGAATGGCCTGACCACCCTGGTAAACAAATACAAGCGCGAGCGCCTGGCCAAGGAAGAAAAACAACTGCCCTTCGAAACCAACAGGCAACAGGCATTTGAATCAACCGGCCAACAACCAGAACATGTACCCGATGAAGCACAGCTGCTCTTTTTACAAGACGAAGCACATGAGCGGAATGTTCTGCGGGTATTGCTAGAATATGGTCTTCGTTCATGGGATGAAACACGCGCTGTAGCCGAGTACATTTTTGAAGAACTGGAACAATTCCATATCGAAACACCGCAACTGGAAAAATTATACGAAACCTATAAATCGCAATATTACCAGGGACTGGAGCCCAATCCAAAAACACTGCTTTACCACGATGATGAAACCATACGACAGTTGGTAACAGGTATTACTTTGCCCCCTTACGAACTGAGCCAAAAATGGGATGAAGTGATGGAAGGCATGAACATCCTCAATCGCGACACGGCGCACCAGGATGTACTGATGAGCGTGAATTATTTCAAGCTGCGCAAGATTAAAAAAATGTTCGAAGAAAACCAGCGCGATATGGAGACAGCCGGCTTTGATGATTTCAAACGCTTACTGGAAGTGCATAAGCACCTGAAAGCAATTGAAACCGAACTGACGAAAAAAATCGGAACAGTGATTTTGAAATAACTTATTTTTCCGAAGGGTTCTTCTTCCCTGCGAGGAGTTTTTCTAAAGCAGTCTCTAACCTTCTTTTCCGGGTTTCTTCTTTTTTAGCGCCTTCTATCCAACTCACGTATTCTTTTTGGTTGGTGAAGGAGAGTGAAGAAAAGAATTCGCGGGCATCACTGTGACGGGCGAACAATTTATCAAGCTCAACGGGCGGAACCACGAGCCTTTTTTCAAAATCGATGCCGTTGGCCGGCTCGTTTTTCATTTCGGCAAATGCGCGGCTGCGGTTGGGTATTTTATCGGTCTTCTTGAACCGGATGGCGCTCCATACATGATCGAGCGCTACCTGCCGTACCGACTCATATTCGCTTTGCGTGAGCAATTCCCAACTGCAATCGCGGTTGAGGTCACTAACGATCTTGCTGGTGGTCTTGGGATAAGCCACCCACAATTTGCTGTCATCATGCAACGCCGGGAATATATCCTTAAGCACATTATTCAACTGGCACTGGCTGAGTACAAAAAGCAGTACAAAATCTACCTTCTTGGTCTTCAATAAAGGCGTGACATTCTTGGCATAAGACAACTTGGTAAACTGTTTTTCGATGGAAGAAGGCAGACCTTGAATCAAAAGGGTCTTCTCATCTTTTAACTGCAGCTTTTCAAACAAACTCTGATTTGACATGCCTAAAATAGATTTCAGGGGAATGTAATATGGAGTGCAAAGTTAAAAAAATGTTACCGGGTATGCAAAGAAAAACGCAGCAAATTTGCCTATTTGCCGCGTTTTTTAACGTATTTTCTCGGTTTTTCGCCTATTATATATTAATTTTTATTCATAGTCTTGCCAGACGGATGGTAATAATTTTTAACGGTTTCGTCCATCATAGCCTGTAATCTTTCAATTCGTGCCTCGTCGCTGGGGTGCGTACTGAGGAATTCGGGCGGCTTATTACCAGCACTGGCATCGGCCATCCGTTTCCAGAAAGGAATAGCTTCCCGTGGGTTGTAGCCGGCCAGAGCCGCAAACATCAACCCGAATTTATCGGCTTCAAATTCGTTCTTGCGGCTGAACGGCAGCATGACGCCGATATTGGTACCTACTCCGTAAGCGGTTTGGAACAAGCTTTGCGTTTCTGCAGGTTTATTTGCCGTGGCTACAGACAGCGCCACGCCTCCCATTTGTTGTAACAATCCCTGGCTCATCCTTTCGTTACCGTGTTTGGCCAGTGCGTGGGTAATCTCATGCCCCATTACTATGGCCAATGCATCTTCGTTTCTGGTATAAGCGAGCAGCCCGCTGTACACCACAATTTTTCCACCGGGCATGCACCAGGCATTCACCTGTTTGTCGTTCACCAGGTTGATCTCCCAATTATAGCCGCTCAGCTCATTGCTCATTCCCTTTTCAGTATAATAGTTGGTAATGGCGCTGATCAGCCGGTTACCTACATGTTTTACCATTTCAGCATCTCTATTGCCCGCAGGTGATATTACTTTATTGGTGGAAAGGAATTCTTTATACTGACTGAAAGCCATCGATTGCACTTCAGATTCCGGTACAAGGTTCAATTGGCTTCGGCCTGTGATCGCATTGCGTGTGCAGGAAGAAAAGGCAACGAGTACGCTTATGCCTGCCAATAATTTGATTTGTTTCTTCATAGTAATGGTTTATACAATACAAAGATAAGAACCGTGCCAAAAAATCTGCAGCGGGAAAAAGAGATAACAGGAATAAAATGGTTAACGGCTATTCAGCGTTTCTCCGTTGTTTGCGGCGATCGCGGTACTTGAGGATGGGCACTTTGCTTTCTGTTCCTTTGAGTATGCGGCCTATGTTTTTCTGGTGGGTGAGCACCACCATCAATGCCACCAATACGGCAAAAATGCGGTAAAGGGGTTCCTTTTCATTGAAGATAAAAAGGATGAACACCATGAAAGAAATACCTGCCAGTATAGAGCTGAGCGATACAAAACGTGTGAGGTATAAAACAAGAAGAAAAACACCGATACAGCAAATCGCAACCAGGGGTTGGATGGCCACAGCCATACCCAATAAAGTAGCAACTCCTTTGCCGCCTCTGAAACCAGCCCAGATAGGGAAAATATGTCCTATCACGGCAGAGAGTCCCAGTCCGATCATAAGATTGGTGCGGGCCCATTCGTCAGCCATGTAATAAGGCAATACAATATACAGGGAAGTGGCAACCACGCCTTTGATGATGTCGATGACCATTACAAAGCTGCCCCATTTGGAGCCGAGTACACGAAAGGTATTGGTGGCGCCGGCATTACCGCTGCCATAGTCGCGGATATCAATGTCGAAGAAGTACCTGCTTACCCATACGGCCGTTGGTATTGAACCAATCAAATAAGCTAATACAATGAGCAACAATTCGTTCATCAGGGGCGGTTGAAGTTTGGGGAAACAAATATAGCTTAAATGAAGATAATAATAAGTTAACAAGCCGTTAGGGGATAATTATTGCCGAAACCGGCAAGCTATCCACCCCTTACGTTCCAGGGTATTTTGATGCACCCATCCCATTTTACCGCAAGCTTCCCTTATATCAGCTTCATCTTCTTTTAACAATCCACTCAGTAATACATCTCCTCCCGATTCCAGGTCATCCGCTAAATATGGCAGGTTATCCAGGATGATGTTTTTATTGATGTTAGCGATAACAACATCAAACTTTTGGTTTAGTCTTGCATCATTAACTTTCTCTATTACAATATTTTGTGCACCATTAACTGAAGTGTTCTCCAGTGCATTTTCTATGCACCAGTCGTCGTTATCCACTGCCAGTATGGCTTTGGCTCCCAGCTTAGCCGCCAGTATCGCCAATATACCCGTGCCCGTACCAAAATCAAACACTGTTTTAGCCTCAAAACCAATGTCACGCATCAGTTGCATAACCAGGTAAGTAGTGGCATGGTGCCCGGTTCCAAAACTCATTTTGGGGGTAATAACAATTTCATGCTGCACACCTGTAAAAGGCGGGTGAAAAGCCGCCCTCACCCCTACAAAATCTTCTACCTGAACCGGCTCAAAATTGGATTCCCATACCGCATTCCAATTTTGTTTTTCAATGGTCGATTTTGAATATGTTAGATTATGCTTACCCAATATTTCATGGAGCGTATCTGCATCAAATATTTCGCCTGGTACATAAGCCTGCAGCGATCCTTCCAACTCCTCAAACCCATCATAACCTGCCGCGGCCAACTCGGCAATAATTTGCGCCCTGGCTGACTCATCTGTTACAGGAATCGAAATGCATTGGTATTGCGATGTCATGTTCCAATAAAAATGGAAAAGTCAAAAGTAGCCAGCGAACCAGTAACTTTTGACTTTCAACTTTTTAATTTTTAATTATCTTATTGTTCTCCTGCTTTGGCTTCTCCCTGGGGTTTTCCCTCGGGTCTGCCTTCAGGTTTGGGCATTAGTACTTTGCGGCTGAGCTTGAATTTTCCTGTTTTAGGATCCAATCCTACCAGCTTCACTTTCACCATATCGCCTTCCTTAAACAGTCCGTCCATGCTTTCAAGGCGCTTCCAGCTGATCTCGCTGATGTGCAGCAGTCCTTGTTTGCCGGGCATGAATTCCACGAAAGCGCCGAATTCCTTGATGCCTTTTACAGGTCCTTCGTACACATCGCCTACCTCTGGTACGGCAGTGATACCTTTCACCCAGGCTACTGCTTTGTCCAGCCCGCTCTTCTCCGGAGAGAAAATGCTCACTTCACCGGTATTACCCACTTCTTCAATATTGATGGTAGTACCTGTTTCGCGCTGGATTTCCTGTATCACTTTACCACCGGGTCCGATTACAGCGCCGATGAATTCTTTATCGATAACCAGTTTCACCATACGCGGTGCGTGTGGTTTCACATCGGGTCTTGCAGCAGGAATACAATCGTACATCGCCTCAAGGATGTGAAGGCGGCCTTTGCGGGCCTGCTCCAGCGCTTCGCGCATTACTTCCATGCTCAGGCCATCTACTTTGATGTCCATCTGTACGCCGCAGATACCATCGCGCGTACCGGTTACTTTGAAGTCCATATCACCCAGGTGATCTTCATCACCCAGGATATCGGTAAGGATAGCGTATTTGCCATCGTTGCGTGTGATCAATCCCATGGCTACCCCGCTCACGTGCTTGGGAACAGGTACGCCGGCATCCATCAGCGCCAGTGAACCGGCACAAACAGTAGCCATAGAGGAAGAACCATTGCTTTCGAGGATATCGCTCACCACGCGTACGGTGTAAGCATAATCACCGGTAGGTATCATTTGCTTCAGCGAGCGCATGGCCAGGTTACCGTGGCCCACTTCGCGGCGGCTTTGTCCGCGCATCATTTTCACTTCCCCTGTGCTGAAGGGCGGAAAATTATAGTGCAGGTAGAACTTGGAATCTACCGATTTAGCAGCGCTTTCTACAAGCAGATCGTCCAAAGCGGTACCGAAAGTAACTGTTGTAAGTGATTGCGTTTCACCCCTTGTGAATAAAGAAGAGCCGTGCGGTGTGGGCAGCGTGTCTACTTCCATGGCCAGGGGTCGTACTTGGTCGAGCTGTCGTCCGTCGAGCCTGATGCGGTCATCGAGGATCATGTTACGAACCACTTCCCACTTCAGGTCTTCGTAATATTTCTTGGCCAGTTTCTTTTGCAGGTCGGTAACTTCCTCACCCAGGCTGGCCAGCAATTCTTCTTTCACCAGCGCATAAGCATCTGTACGCTCGTGCTTGCTGGAACCTTTGCGGGATATCTGGTATACTTTTTCTTTGGCGAAGGCGGTCACTTTTTCTTTCAAAGCCTCGTCTTCTTCGGGCTTTGTATAATCGCGCTTGGAAGTAATACCTTTTTTCGCTTTCAGTTCTTCCTGTGCTTTGATGTGTACGCGGATGGCATCGTGCGCCAGTTCCAGCGCTTTTACCAGGTCGGCCTCAGAACATTCTTTGGCTTCTCCTTCCACCATCATCAGGTTCTTTTCAGTGGCAGCGATCACAAATTCCAGGTCTGACTGCTCCAACTGACTGCGGGTGGGGTTCACAATAAATTCTCCGTTAAGGCGGCTGATACGCACTTCACTGATGATCTCTTTGATGGGAATATCTGAAACGGCTAATGCTGCTGATGCAGCCAAGCAGGCCAATGAATCGGGCATAATCTCAGGATCGCTGGACACCAGGGTCACGAGTACCTGTACATCGCAAAAATAATCTTCGGGGAAAAGCGGACGCAGCGCGCGGTCTATCAGGCGGCTGGTCAATATTTCGTAATCGTTCAGTCTGGCTTCACGTTTGAAGAAAGAGCCCGGTATACGGCCGGCTGAAGCAAATTTTTCCTGGTAATCAACACTCAGGGGGAAGAAGTCTTGCCCTTCTCTGGGCTCCTTGTTGGCTACAACAGTAGCCAGGATGATACAATTGCCCTGGCGAACGGTTACAGCACCGTCGGCCTGGCGGGCCAGTTTGCCGGTTTCGATGAGCACCTCGCGGTTGCCTCCCAGGTCGAAACGCACACTGATTGGTTGTGATAACATAATGGTGTTTTGTTAAGGAATGAAGTCTTATCAACGGGAGACCGATAAAAATAACTATTCCCAACCGCTTTAAAGACCAGTTGGGAATAGCCGATTTATCATGACTGAAAAATTATTTTCTCAGACCTAATTTCTCGATGAGCGCACGGTAACCCTGCAGGTTGTGCTTTTGCATGTATCCAAGCAACCGCTTACGCTGACCTACCATTTGCATCAGGCCACGTTGTGTGGAATGGTCTTTTTTGTTAGCTTGCAGATGATTGGAAATTTCAGTGATTCGTTCGGTCAGCAAAGCCACCTGTCCTTCAATAGAACCTGTATTGGTTGCTTTTCCACCGTACTCAGCAAAAATGCTTGCTTTTTTTTCTTTGGTTAAATAAGGCATCTCAAAATGTTTAAATAAGACTCCGAATGGTTTCTTTTCTTTTTTTATCGGCGGCAAAGTTAGGAAGAATAATGCAAAATGGAGAATTTATGGCAGTATTTTTAGATACAAAAGGAAAATTGTTTATTTGTAACCTGCTATATCATTCTATTTAATTCATTTTCAGACCATTCCTTATGTTTGGCGTTACCATATTAGGCAATAATTCGGCTCTACCAGCCTATGAAAGGCACCCTACCGCACAGGTGGTAACATTGAACGAGCAATTGTTCCTGATTGACTGCGGCGAAGGTACCCAAATGCAGTTGGCCAGGTATAAGGTCAAGCGGGGCAAAATCAACCATATATTCATTTCACACCTGCATGGCGACCATTATTTTGGCCTGCTCGGGCTCATCACCAGTATGGGCTTGCTGGGCAGGGAGCAGGACCTGCACGTTTATGCGCCCCCTCCCCTGAAAGACATCATCCATCTGCAATTGGAAGCGGCTTCTACCGCATTGCCTTTCACGCTGCATTTTCATCCGCTGGAAAAAGAAGGAGTGCTGATCGATCATCCCAAATTTTCAGTTTCCTGTTTTGCTACCCGTCATCGTATACCTTGTTGGGGTTTTATCATACGCGAGAAAAAGAAACCGCGCAAGATCGATAAGGATAAAATAACGGCTTATCAAATTCCCGCTGCGTATTATGAAAGGCTGAAAGAAGGGCTCGATTATGAAACGAGATCAGGAGAGATCATCAAAAATGAATGGGTAACCCGGCCGGGTATTCCTCCAAAAAGTTATGCATTCTGCGCAGATACCATTTACGATGAATCGATTGCCGATAAAACAAAAGATGTAAGCCTGCTTTACCACGAGACTACTTACCTGAAAGACCTGGAAGAAAGGGCGGCTGCACGTTACCACTCTACTACCCTGCAGGCCGCAGCCATTGCCCAAAAGGCCAATGCAAGCAAGCTGCTGATTGGTCATTTCAGCAGTAAATATGAAACCCTGGAAACGTTTTTAGAAGAAACCATACAGGCATTTCCGAATACACAGTTGGCGATTGAGGGAGTAACTTATTATGTCTGATTTCTGATTTGATCATTTCTGATTTAAGCTGAACAAATCGTACAATCAAATCTGAAATCAGAAATTCTCCTTCACGAGCCAGACGTAAAACGCCGCAAACTCTTGTCTCCAGTATTTTTCATTATGCTGTCCAAGCGGGTTCACTACATTTCGAATAACATAACGCTGTTTTTTCTGAAGTATATCCGATGCTTTCTGCATATCGCTGACCATGGTAGTACTTTCTTTGGCACCTGCATAAAAATAGAATTTAGGCATGGTGGGTGTGCTGAAATTTTCCAAATCGCTATAGATGGCCGGAGCGGTCCATAAAGCAGGTGAGAATACGCCGGCGCCCCCAAATACCGATGGATACTGCATCACCGCATACAGGCTGATCAATCCACCCATGCTGCTGCCAGCTATAAAATTATGTTCAGATGCTTTCTGGGTTCTGTATTTGCTGTCGATATAAGGCTTCAATGTATACGCAAGAAAATCTACATAGCGCTTACCCTCCCCCGTTCCGAACTTATCATTGTCGTAGGGATTGTATTCGGTCATGCGTTTCGTGCCGCCATGATCAATGCCTACTACAATACACTCTTTTCCTAACTGTTGCTGCAAAGTGTCGAGACATTCATCTACGCCCCATTCACCAAAAGCGGCCGTTTGTTCATTGAACAGGTTTTGTCCGTCCTGCATATAAAGCACGGGGTAAGTTTTAGCAGCAGTCGCGTAGCCTTTGGGCAGGTATACCCAAACACGTCTTTTTCTATCCAACTGCGGCATGCTGAAAGCGGTGTCGAGTATGCGCACCTGCGGACTCGCCGTGAATGGTTTGGGTCTTTCCGGGTAATCATCTTTCCATCCGGCAACGGTAATTTCCAGCGTCACGTCATTATTGACCTCCACAATCCTGTCGCTGATATCGCGTCCGTCGGCTGCGCATTCTACTTTATCGAAACTGCCGCGGGTGCACTTGAATGCATAAGTACCGGCAGCAACATCTTTCATAACAATGCTCTTTCTACCACCAGCATAAGGTTTCAACTTATAGTTTTCATCCTTGGGATTCCATGCGTTGAAATTACCCGCGATATAAATATCCTCCTGCTGGCGGGTGGCAACGGTATTGACAATTAATCGAACAGTATATTGGGCGTGCACTTGAGCACCCACAAGTGTCATAGCACAGAACAACCATTTTTTCATCCGTAATCGTTTACTTTAGTCCAGTATCTCTACGTCTTTGGGATATTTGCCCTTATTGAAAACAAAGAGGTTATCGGCCAGGTTAGCTGAAGTGTTGATCTTGGTGAAGCTCACTTGTAAGGTATTATTACTTTTATCCAGGATCACTGCTTTGGTAATGAGGCTCTTTGCTTTGTCCACATATACGGTTACTTTCTGGAAGTTTTTCCTGGCATCGAGGGGCCGCAATTCAATAACATGAAAATTGCCCTGAGCAGGCAGCAGTTTGTATGAAAAATCTTTATCGTAAGCGCCGGATAATATTTTCTGAGGGGTCAGTGTTTGTCCGGGTTCCTCTGCTGCGGCTACTGTAACGGTCTTATTACCATCATAGTTATATGTTTTGGCGCCATCGCAGATCACTTCCATCCTTCCTTGCCTGAGCAGGTATTTTTGTCCCTTTACAGAAATTTGTCCTGTTTTGGTACCATTATCTTTTCCTTTACTGGTTAACTGGCGTATAGAAAAAGTAGTAACAATGCTTTTCAGGCTCCTCACTTTGGCGCTGACAGCATCGAGTACTTTTTTAGCGGCGGGGTCGTTCTGTGCAAATGACTGGCTGATAACAAATACCAAACTCAACAGGAAAAGACAATATTTCTTCATGCTATGCTTCAATTAATGGGCGCAAATATACAATTTCCCCATTGCAAGGATGGTTTGGGCAAAAAGAAGTTTACATCAATCGGTGAACAGTGGATGATTGTCAGTGAAAAGGGCTTATATCAATGAATCAAGGAATTCCTGCAATTCCACATCGGTTTTGAACAATACTTCGCGGGCTTTGCTTCCCTGGTTGGGGCCTACCACACCGGCGGCCTCCAACTGGTCCATGAGCCGGCCGGCCCGGTTATAGCCCAGTTTCATGCGGCGTTGTATGAGCGAAGTAGATCCTACCTGGTTTTGCACAATCAGCCGCGCTGCATCTTCGAACAGCGGGTCGCGGTCGTTGACATCAAAGTCTTTGCCTTCCAGGTCTTTTTCATCAATATATTCTGGTAACAGGAAAGCATGTGGATACCCTTTTTGTTCTCCAATGAACTCACAAATATGCTCTACCTCAGGCGTATCAACGAACGCGCATTGCAAACGTGTGATCTCTCCGTTGTAGCTGACCAGCATATCACCTTTACCAATCAATTGCTCAGCACCTCCTGCATCGAGGATCGTACGGCTATCGATTTTGCTCGATACTTTAAAAGCAATTCGCGCGGGGAAGTTGGCCTTGATAGTACCCGTAATAATATTCACGGAAGGTCTTTGCGTGGCGATGATCAGGTGTATCCCTACTGCACGCGCCAACTGCGCCAGGCGAGCGATCGGCATTTCTACTTCCTTGCCAGCCGTCATGATCAGATCGGCAAACTCATCCACTACCAACACAATGAAAGGTAAATACTGATGGCCTTTTTCGGGATTAAGCCGGCGGGCCTGGAATTTATCGTTGTACTCCCTGATGTTCCGGCAGCCTGCTTCTTTCAACAGATCGTAACGGTTATCCATTTCAATGCAAAGTGCATTGAGGGTATTGATCACTTTCTTGGTATCTGTGATAATGGATTCGTCTTCTCCGGGCAATTTGGCCAGGAAATGTTTCTCAATGGTCCTGTACAGGCTCAACTCCACTTTCTTGGGGTCTACCAGCACGAACTTCAATTGTGAAGGATGTTTCTTATAGAGCAATGAAACCAGTATGGCATTGAGACCAACCGATTTACCTTGTCCCGTTGCACCAGCCATGAGCAGGTGGGGCATACTGGCCAGGTCTACGATGAAGAGATCATTGTCGATCTTTTTACCGATGGCAATGGGCAGTGAAAATGAGCTGGACTGGAACTTATCACTGGCCAGTAATGTCTTCATGCTGACCACCGTTTTGCGAACATTGGGTACTTCAATACCGATGGTTCCTTTACCCGGTATGGGTGCGATGATGCGGATACCCAGTGCAGCAAGACTCAATGCAATGTCATCTTCCAGGTTCTTGATCCGGCTGATGCGTACGCCGGGAGCCGGAACGATCTCATACAAAGTAACGGTAGGGCCTACTGTAGCTGCTATGCGTTGGATAGCGATATCGTAATTCTTGAGTGTAGCGATGATCTGGTTCTTATTGGTTTCCAACTCTGCGGGGTCGTGTACGATCTTTTCACTGCCATGTGTTTCCAACAATTCAAGTGAAGGAAATTTATACCCTTTCAGATCAAAGGTGGCGTCGTATTTCGTGCCCAGTTTGCCCGGCGTTTCACTGATCGTCTCTCCGGATGCTTCGGGGGTTTCTTTGATCTCCAATTCTAATCCATCGTCTTCGGTTTCTTCTTCCTCTTCATAGACTTCTTCTTCCGATGCTTCCTCCTCATACTCCTCTTCCTCCATTGGCACTGCCGCTTCCTCCGGCATATCTACCAAACCTTCTTTTTCCAACACTTCAAATTCGTTCATCGGGTTGTGGCTTTCCTGCGGCATGATCACTACAACGCCCTTCCCCTCTGCCTTCAACCGGTTATTGCTCAATGGTGATTCTTCACCTGTATGCGCTTCTTCATCATTCCATTCTTTTAAAAACATTGCTTCATCGGCTGTTTCACTTGCATGAATATCCGGGTAGGTACTGGCTGCCGGTTTGCGTTTCCATTCGGGAATACGAAAAGTTGGATTGAACCGCCAGATAAAATAGCTGAATACGGCTAACAGCAGCAAAAAACCTGTACCTACATTGCCGATCCATTTGATGAACCATTCATTCAATAATTCTCCTACAGCGCCTCCCCAGGAGAAGCTGCTGTTTCTCGCTACAAATGCAAAGCCCATACTCAATACCAGTAAACCTGCGAGTACATATTTGAGGTTGCGTACCAGGTTGAATATTTTTTTTCCGAACAGGAGATTAACCCCCAACACAAAGAAGAAAGTACAAAAGAGATAGGATGCCAGTCCGAATCCTTTGTAAAAAAGCAGGTGCGCTACATAAGCCCCTAGTACACCCAAGAGGTTGCTGACGTGCACATCATCCGTAGCAAAAATTTTAATACCGAAACGGTATACTTTATCCTGGTCTTCCTGCCAGGTGAAAAGATAGGAAGTGAATGCTACGAAAAGAAAGACTGTAAGCAAGAGGCTCACCGCTCCAATGATCTTGGCAGTACGTTCATCTTTCACCACTTCGGTAACAGTTACCTGTGTTTCCTTATCTGGAGTTAGTTGCTCCGGGCTGGGCGGTGATGGCGTTTTCTTTTTTAAACGGTTTGCCATGAAAACAAATATAAGCTAACGGCCAAAGCCCCGAAACGGATACAGCCTTATGTGCAAAACTGGTGAACCGGTTTTCAGTTTTCCACTTTATGCGCTTTTTGAAAGCCCAGCGCCAGGAAAATCCAGGCGGCGACGAATGCGAGTCCGCCGAGAGGTGTTATCGCCCCTATCCATTTCATTCCTGTTATTCCTGCGGCATCGAGCCAGGTCATAACATACAGTGATCCGCTGAAGAGAATGATACCTGTTATGAATAAACGGCCCGCGGTATGGAAGTGAGATTGCGGGTTTTGTTTGATACACAGCGCTGTCAGTGCCAAAGCAAAAACATGATAAAACTGGTAGCGTACACCCGTTTCATACGCATTGAGCATTTGTTCTGTTACTATTGCTTTTAACGCATGGGCGCCGAAGGCGCCTAATGCTACGGCCAGGCAACCCAGCAAGGCCGCAGTAGTAAGAAAACCTTTATGCATAGATCCTCAGTATTTGAATAAATCCTTCTTCAGATATGTCTGAACCTTGCAGGTGACCTTTTGCACGGTTATAAAAAGACCTGCGCTCGGCCAGTTTATTCTCCAGGAACCGGCTCAGTTCCTTATCAGATAAGGAAGCGATCAATGGGCGATGCGTTTTTTCCGGTAGCAATCTTTGCACCAGCACATCAACAGGCTCATCGATCCAGATGGTTATGCCCTGTTTGTTCATCCAATCCATATTATCATTGAAGCAGGGTGTTCCTCCGCCTGTAGACAATACAAAGCTTTTTTTCTCACCAAACCAGCGCAATATTTTCGATTCGGTCTTGCGGAAATGATCTTCCCCTTCTTCGGCAAACATTTCGGAAATGGTTTTCTCTTCATGTGCCTCTATCATCTGGTCAAGGTCGTAGCCACCGACTTTCAGTTTCTTCGACAATCGTTTTGTCCAGTAAGTTTTTCCCGTACCCATCAATCCTAACAAGAATATTTTCATTGGTTCATTTATTATACTCCGTATTATTTGAATGCGTTCAGTCCGGTGATGTCCATACCGGTGATCAGCAAATGTACGTCGTGCGTGCCTTCATACGTGATTACACTTTCTATATTCATCATGTGCCGCATGATACTGTATTCGCCGGTAATGCCCATTCCCCCCAATACCTGCCGGGCTTCGCGGGCGATATCGGCGGCAATTTCGCAACTGTTGCGTTTGGCCATACTCACCTGCTGGGGAGTGGCTTTCCCTTCATTCATCAATACACCGAGGCGCCATACCAGCAGTTGTGCTTTGGTAATTTCGGTGATCATTTCGGCCAGTTTTTTCTGCTGTAACTGGAATCCGGCGATGGGCCTGTCGAACTGCACCCGTTCTTTGCCATAACGCAATGCGGTATCATAACAGTCCATGGCGGCTCCCAATGCTCCCCATGCAATGCCATAACGGGCTTTGGTGAGGCAACTGAGCGGCGCTTTCAATCCTTTTGCACCCGGTAATATATTTTCTTTCGGAACCTTTACCTGGTCAAACACCAATTCGCCGGTAGCGCTGGCCCGCAGGCTCCACTTGCCATGCGTGGTGGGCGTGCTAAACCCTTCCATGCCTCTTTCTACGATCACACCCTGTATTTCTCCGGCTTCGTTCCTGGCCCATACTACGGCTACCTGCGCATAAGGCGCATTACTGATCCACATTTTGGCGCCATTCAGTATAACATGGTCTCCGGCCTCCTTAAAATGTGTTACCATGCTGGAGGGGTCGCTGCCATGATTGGGCTCTGTTAATCCGAAACAGCCCAACCATTCTCCGCTGGCCAGCCTGGGCAGGTATTTTTTCTTCTGTGCCTCACTGCCATAAGCGTAGATCGGGAACATCACCAGGCTTCCCTGTACGCTGGCCGTACTCCGCACACCGCTGTCTCCGCGTTCCAGCTCCTGCATCATCAAACCATAACTGATATAGTCCAATCCGCCGCCGCCATACTCCACGGGAATCGTTGGACCGAAACAGCCCAACTCCCCCATTTGCTTTACGATCTGCAAAGGGAATTCTGCGCGCTGGGCATACTCTTCGATGATGGGAGATATTTCTTTCCTGACATAATTGCGTACCGCTTCGCGTATGTGTTTGTGTTCATCGGTAAGCAGATCGTCTACCGCGTAATAATCGGGCGATTGGAACAGATCGGTTCTGGCAGCCATATCGTTATTGGTTTGCGTTCTGGTTGCAACCTAACAAAAATAAATTATCTTGACCGCAAATGTGGAAACAGATTACCCGACACCTGAGCTTTTATGTGCTTATTGCCATCATTGCCGGCATATTACTGGGGCATTATGCCCCTGCTACCGCAGTTAAAATGGAAATTATCGGCAAATCCTTTGTCGATATTATCAAATTGTTCATCGCACCCATTATTTTCCTTACCATTGTACAAGGCATCAGTGGTATGGGCAGCCTGAAAAAAGTAGGGCGTATCGGCATCAAATCGCTGGTGTATTTTGAAGTGGTAACTACCTTAGCCCTGGCCATCGGGATTGCAGTAGCGCTCCTGATCAAACCGGGATTGCTCGATAAAACAGGGTTACCCCTGCAGGATGCTTCCAAATATACCGGCGCCAGATCTTCCCATTTCAGTTGGATCGGCTTTTTTCAGTCGAACATCACTTTACAAGTTCTGCTGGCAGCCATTGTTACGGGTATTGTACTCAATTATTCGCGATACCGGTCTGCCGCTCTCCGATTGTTTCAAACCTTATCGCGATACGTTTTCGGCGCCCTCAAATATGTCATGTACCTCGCGCCACTCGGCGCTTTCGGAGGTATGGCATTTACCATTGGTAAATTTGGTTTGAGCACATTGCTGCCCCTCATGAAACTGATGGCTTGTGTTTACCTGACCATGTTTTTGTTTGTAGCATTGGTATTGGGCGGCATCATGCGTTATTTTAAATTCAATATCTGGTCATTCCTTTCGTCCATCAAAGAAGAATTATTGCTCGTGTTGGGCACTTCATCTTCCGAAGCTGCGTTGCCTTCCATCATGCGTAAACTGGAAGATATGGGATGCAGCAAGCCTGTAGTAGGATTGGTGATACCAACAGGCTATTCCTTCAACCTCGATGGCACTTCCATTTACCTGTCCATGTCTGTTATTTTTTTGGCGCAGTTGTATAATGTGCACCTCAGTACCACTGAATTAATCATGATATTATTATTGCTGATGCTGACTTCCAAAGGCGCGGCCGGCGTTACCGGCAGTGGTTTTATTGTGCTTGCATCTACCTTAACGGCTGTTCACCGGATACCATTAGAAGGGTTGGCTTTTTTATTGGGTATCGACAAGTTTATGAGCGAGGCCAGGGCCATCACCAATATCATTGGAAACGGAGTGGCTACGCTTGTGATTGCGAAAACCGAAAAGGAATTCGTTTCAATGGAATAATTTCCTTACTTCCAATTGATCACTTTGAAAACAATGCTGCGGTAATTGTTCTTCTCATACATCACCCCTACTTCATTCCTGTTGAGTTTTACCAGGTCTGAATAAGCTGTATAAGCATCATGAGGGGCATCCTCTTTTTTGTCTACCAGGAAACTTTTAGCCCAGCTATGCCCTTCGTCATAACTGATGCGCAGTACCAGGTTATTTCTTTCTTTGGTATCAGCCGGATTGCAGAATGCCAGCACATTTTTTCCTTTATACCTGCCGATGTTGAGCAGGCTCGCTTCACAAACAGGATCGGGCAGGTTGGGATCGAAATACGTGGTATCCCAGGAAGCACCCCCATCACTGCTGACAGAAACAATCCGTTCGCGAACATCTCCTTTTTGGTTGCGGCTGTTCATCATCAATTTTCCTCCGGCCAGTTCTGCTGCCATCGATTCATTGCTGCCAGGCAACCGCAGGCTGTTACCCAATTGAAAAGTTTTGCCGTGATCATCTGTATAGTAACCGTGCGCAAAGTATTCGTTACCGTCTTTGCCTGGCGAACCCGCAGTATGATTGGCCGGGACAAAGATGCGCCCTTTGTAAGGTCCTTCTGTAAACTGCATGGCATGTCCGGGTGTATTGGCATAATAACGCCAGTCTTCTTTAAAGTGATATGCCGTATCTACATCCGGCTTGTTGGGCCTGTGCACCTGTGCAGTGATCTTCACCGGCCTTGACCAGGTAAGTCCATCATCGACCGATGTTTTATAAATGCATTGTTTGATCCCCTTGCCTTCTTTGATTTCTTTTTCACTGGCATTGCCGGTGTTCATAAAAAGAAAGACCCTGCCATTAGGATAAACCGGATCACTCATATCTACTACCGGCGCCGGGCCGCCTATCTGGAAAGATCCGTTGTCTGCAATGATACTGAGTGGCGACCAGCTTTTGCCATCATCGGTGCTTCTTTTCATTACGACATCTACATTGCCGTAGTCTGCTGCGTTATTGATCCTTCCTTCGCAGAAAGCAAGCAATATTCCATCCTTCAAACGAACGATGGCCGGTATGCGAAAGCTTTTATATCCTTCGGTACCTGATTGAAAAATGGGGATTTCTGTTGATTGCGCATAAGTATCAACAGCAAAACATAACAAGGCAAAGCATATTGCCAGGTTTATTTTTCTCATAGCATTGGGGGGTTGGGGGAATTTCCGAACGATAATATTAAGTAAAAAACCAACTCCTTGTATACCCAATCCTGTCAGTAATGGTTTATTTTCGTTGAAACGCGCAATGGTATGCCCGATACTTTCGACCTCACCCCGGAATTCGCCCGCCAGTCTGACCAGAAGGATCCTTTACAACATTTCAAACAGGCATTTCATTTTCCCCGGCACCAGGACAGGGACGTGATTTATTTCTGCGGTAATTCATTGGGTTTGCAACCCAAAAATGTAGCAGCAGCTATGCAGACCGAACTGGACACCTGGCGGAAAATGGCTGTGGGCGGCTATTTCAGCGGTCCCAATCCCTGGTTGTATTACCAGCATTATGTGCAATCTTCACTGGCAAGACTGATGGGTTGTCATGAAAACGAAGTGACTGTCATGAATACGCTCACTGTTAATCTGCATTTATTGATGCTGAGTTTTTACCGCCCTACTGCAAGAAGGTACAAGATCATCATGGAAGCAGGCGCTTTTCCATCCGATCAATACGCAATAGAAACATTGGTGCGTCATTTCAATCTTGATCCTACTGATGCGATCATTGAAATCAATCCGAGGGAAGGCGAAAAAACATTGCGCACTGATGATATTGTTCAGACCATCCACAACACTGGCGCCGAACTGGCGATGGTACTCTTTGGCGGCATCCATTATTATACCGGTCAGTTACTCGATCTGCCCGCCATTACCGCCGCCGCACACGCTGCCGGTGCTGTTGCGGGCTTCGACCTGGCACACGTAGCAGGCAATGTGCCTATGCAATTACACACATGGGGCGTTGATTTTGCAGTGTGGTGCAGTTATAAGTATCTCAATGCAGGTCCGGGTGCAGTAGGCGGCGCTTATATCCATGAAAAACACGCACAAAATATCCATACACCCCGTTTGGGTGGTTGGTGGGGAAATGATGAAAAGACACGCTTCAAAATGGAAAAAGGTTTCATACCCAAGCAGGATGCAGGCGGATGGAATATCAGCACGGCGCAGGTATTCAATACGGTTGCACTGAAAGCTTCGTTGGAATTGTTTGACGAAGCGGGAATGGACCGGTTACGTACCAAAAGCATCCGCCTCACTGCTTACCTCGAATACCTCCTGCATCAATTACCCCAACTGAATTTTGAGATACTCACTCCTGCAGATGTCAACAGCCGCGGAGCACAACTGTCTCTCTTTTTCAGGGAGAAGGGAAAAGAAATTCACCAGCGTATGATCGACAACGGCATTACGGTAGATTACCGCGAACCAGGCGTTATACGCGTAGCGCCTGCGCCATTGTATTGCAGCTTTGAAGACGTGTACCGCTTTTACACGATCTTAAGAGATCATTTTAATTGACTATTTTCTGCAACGTCGCTATCAGTTGGTTATCAATCTGCGCCGATCGACAAAATTCAATTTTAAGCGTATCTTTAGTTCACACAATGCTGCTGCTATGACCAAGCATCATTTCTCTTACCTGGCACTCGGCGATTCTTACACCATTGGCGAATCGGTTCCTCTGCATGAATCATTTCCTTACCAGGCAGTGCAGTTGTTGCGCAAGGCCGGCTTGCATTTCAGTGCACCTGAAATAATAGCCCAAACCGGATGGACCAGCGGAGAACTGGCCGAACACATCTTGCATACAAAGCTGCTCGAGCAATATGATTTTGTTAGCCTGCTCATAGGCGTCAATAACCAGTACCGCGGACTTCCCGCCGAAGATTTTGAAAACGACCTGGGCTTCCTGCTGAAAAAAGCGAAACACCTGACCGGCGGCCACGATGAACGTGTAATACTGCTATCTATTCCCGATTGGGGCGTTACGCCTTTTGCATCAAACCGTGACAGGGAGCTGATCTCGACAGAGATTGATCATTTCAATGCTGTATGCACAAAAGCGGCGGCGCAATTCCATGTACAGTATATTGACATTACTGCCGGCAGCAGAAAAGCAAAAAGCGACACCAGTTTATTGGCCGCGGACCAGTTGCATTATTCAGCAAAAGAACACGCTGTTTGGGCAGAGAAAGTAGCGAATGCCATCAGGCAAGTGATACTCCATCGCTGATCATCACAACTCACTGTTGTTTTACTTCTAGCTTTGGAAAAAGAGCCATTAATTGCGTGGCAATGGCCAGCACCACCAATAAATATAATCCCGCTCTCTTTTCAGGGCACTCACCCAGCAGGCAGGTTGACAGAATAATGTAATTACGGATAGACCAGGCCAGGTTGATGGCGCAGACAAACACATTGGTTCGTTTGGCCCATAAACGGGGTATTACAAACAGGAACGCAGCGATTGCCGATATGACAATATTGAACAGTCCGGGTTTACCGAAATTGGTGCCTACAGCAGATAAACCTGTAATGGTAATTTGCCGGCTGGCAATATAGGTCCAGGGGAAAAAACACACGACGATCAATAAAACAGCAGCTACCAGCCCTGCCTGTTGCGAATACTTCATGCGCCAAACCTAACCCTTTTTCATTAATAACTTTCTATTAAGTCTATCCGGACTATGGGAAATGCAGCGAAACTTAGTAAATTGCTGGGAACCTAACTATTTTGTCCATGAACGTCGTTACACTGCACTTCCCTAGTGTTTTTGAGACCGCATTCGGTAATATGGAAAATACCGCCAAAGACCTGCTGAACGGTATCAAAGTAAAAAAAGACAATGCCTGGTATATGGTAGGCAATCTCGCCAGGCACAATGGCATTAACCCTTCGCGCGTTACGAATGCCACGCCGGCGGAAGAAGATTTCGACATTCTCTTCCGCGCTGCCCTGGTTAATCTTGCGCCACGGTTACAGCAACCCATAACGGTTACCATCGGCTTCCCGTTTTCCACCTACCATGCATTCAAGCAGATGGCCGAGCAATACCTTTCTAAAAGGCATTTCATGGTAGAGTATGATTCGCAAACTTTCAACGTAAAGGGACAAGTGAAGCGGGAGGTGTTTGATATTGAGAAGTTTGAAGTCATCCCGGAGATCGTGGGCGGTATCATAGGATTGAAGCACATCGTAACCAATCCTGTTCCGCAAAATTTCATGGTACTCAGTTTTGGTTTTGGAACGTTGGAAGGTATTATGGTTTCAGACGCCAGCCTCGTCCACCGAACTGCTTTCAGTACGCATGGCTTACGTTATGCCATTCACAACCTTACGCAGGAGTTGAATAAGAAGTATTACCTCGAACTCAAAAATGAGCACCAGTTGGATGATGTGTTTATGAAAGGGTCCATCTTTGCCAACCGTAGGCGGGTTGATATTACCGAAACACGTAAAGAACTGCTGCAGCAATACTATCAAAAAGTGGTATCTCCTTCCATGCGGGCTTATTTCACCGACCGCGACCTGGAGCTCTGCGAAAAAATATACATATTGGGCGGCGGCGCTCATTACGCAGAACTGGTTCAGCTTGTTGAAGATGAATTCAAAGACCTCATGCCCATTGAAGTAGTGCCACAACCGGAACGGGTTGCCAGTGTTGGTTACCTGTATAATTCATTGCGGTTGTCGGATAATTATCCCAACCGTTGTGCAGGCATTGACCTTGGAAATGCATTTTCTGCGTTGTCTTTCTTTTCAGAAAACGTAACGAACCTCGACTTTAAAGCTTAACATGTGCTGAAGCTCCTTTCTTTGATACGTAAAAATGGGATCTGTTGTATTCCCAAAGGCGCCGTGGTGCATGGTGGCATTGATGTATCTGTTCCATTGTATGTGTATGGAACTATCTATGGCGAAGTGAAAGCCGGTGCACTGGTTTACCTGGGAAATACAGGATCCATTGTTGGAAATGTGCATGCAGCGCGACTGGTTGTGTACGGACAGATCCAGGGAGAAATTATGATCAGCGGGGAAGCGAAGATGATGAACAGTGCTAACATCATCGGCAACATCAGCGCGTCTCCGCTTGTTATTGATAAAGACGCCCGCATTGATGGGCAGGTGAATGCAATTCACCAATCTGCTGCGGATAATAATGATACCGCTCCTACTCAACCTCCCCGTTGGATCTAATCATTGTCTACCGCCCGGGGATTCGGCTTGAAGAATGAAGCCCTTCTTGGTGCCGGCACAATAGCATGTTCTCCTTTCACTGCTTTCCAGATCACTTCTGTGAACTCCCTGTCGGGCGCCCGGTCTTCTTTGGTGAAATCAAAAGTCTCGCTTTTCTTCTGCCATGCATTGACCACTTCGTTTTTTTTATTGATATCTGTCTGCAAGGGTTTTGCTGCGAAAGGTGTGAGATCGGGCGTTGCCGAGAAACAACGCCACATAGGTGTTGCGGCAGCATCGTACTGGCTCATGGGCGGAATACCTAAAATCAGTTCAATGGTGCGCAGCATCGAAGAAGTGGAATACATGGTATGATCTACAAAATGTCTTTTTACAAATCCGCCCATCACATAGGCAGTACTTCTGTGTGCATCCACATGATCGGGGCCATCTTGAGCATCGTCTTCCAGAACAAAAACGGCGGACTCTTTCCACACGGGGCTTTTGCTGAGGTACTCGATGAACATACCTATGGCCAGGTCGTTATCGGCAACATGGGCAAAAGGCGTAGGTCGTCCTTTGCTCAATCCTTCTGTATGGTCATTGATGATGCGAAGCGTGCTTAGCTGTGGCAGCGCATGGTTGGCCACCAGCGAATCGAATTCCCTTTTCCACTGACCTACCCGTGTGGTATCACGTACGCGCTGGTCCCAACTGGTATAATACGGACAGAAATGATCTTTCAACACCGGTATATTGGGCTTGTAATCATCTGCAAATTCACCGTAGGTGCGATAGCTTACGCCCGCTCTTTTGCAATGATCCCAGATAAATCCTTTTTTGTTATTGGCAATGGCCCTGTTGCCTTCCGCATCGTAATCACCGCCTCTGCCGCCATAACTGGTTACCCATGTTTTTTCCAGGTAATCGGTAGCATAAGCACCCATGCTCCAGTTATGACCATCGGCACTCACTTCACCATCAACATAAAAATTATCGAGCAATACAAATTCCCTTGACAATGCATGCAGGTTGGGCGTTACTTTTTCTCCAAACAAACAAAGACTGGTATCGCCATTGCCTTCCGGCATATCGCCCAATACCTGGTCGTAAGTCCTGTTTTCTTTGATGATGTAGAACACATATTTAATAGGCGACGCATCTCCTACTCTTCTGGGTATGGGGTTGCCTTCCACGCCTTCGCTTATCTTTTCCTTTTCTTTGGTATAAGGTGTATTGCGATATACCACCTGTGAGTAAATGCTCAACTGTTTTGCATCGGGAACCGGAATAATGCTGAGGGTTCCTTTGAAGAGCCCGCCGATGTATTGTACTTCTGCCGGTTTATTGGGATCACCTTTTTGAAAACTTAAATGCACTTTTTTGTTCACCGGGTTGGGACCATACGGATTGGCCATGGAAGTGAATCCTTTTCCGTTCGCAACCCATATATTTTTGCCAATGGTTCTTACACAGGAAGGATACCAGCCCACCGGTATAAAACCTTTTGAATGACTGCTACCGGGCGTTGATACATCGAAAACAGACAAACAGTTATTGTCTGCATTGGCGATGTACAATGTTTTTTCATCCGGACTCAACGCTACTCCATTGGTAGTAGAACCGTTGGGCGCATCGGGGTATAAAGCGGCATTCAGCGTTTCCAATATTTTGTGGTTCCTGGTATCGATTACTGATACGCTGTTGTCGTTGGCGTTGGCTACATAGAGGTACTTGTCGTTTTTGGAAAGACAGATATCGTTCGGGTTACTGCCCACATTGATTGCTGCAATCAATTGACGAGAGCCGGTATGATAGGTCAGTAATTTGCCACAACCCCAGCAGGAAATATAGAGCTTGGTTTTATCGTGTGATAACAAACAGGTATAGGCTTCTCCGGGAAGCTTCAACTCTTGTATGACTTTCTTCGATTGAAGATCGATCACATACAGCGAGTTGTTATCTTTGGTTACGACATAAAGCAATTGGTCATCGATATCGATGCCGGCAGGTGATATTTTATTGGGCCATTTAGCGCCCAGGATGATACTGTCTTGCAACACCAGTTTTTGTTGGCGGATGGCATATTTCAGTATCCAGTTATCGTTACCGCCGGATGCATATAAGCATTTTTCATCAGCGCTGAATTTCAAACCCACCCACAATTTGGGTACCGTGATATTGTCCAGCACTTTACCTTGCTGCACATCGATCAACTGCAAAGTCTGGGTGCTTTGTCCGTTATTGGTTATTGCCATTAATTTTTTCGATGCGCTTACAGCGATGTTCAACGGCAGGTCGCCCACAGGCAGGCTTTTACCTGCCGGCGTAAGGCTCCATCCGTTGGGAAGCCCTACCCGCCCTGCTTCCAGGGTTTGCAATGATTGGGCCTTAATACAACTCGAAATACAAAGCACAGTCAATACCCATACTATCTTTTTCATATCACTGGTTTATAATGTTGCGATCATTTCTTCTGCGAAACCGAAAGACAAAGTCATTCCTGCACCCCCCAATCCATTCATGATATATACACCTTGCATGGGGTTCAGGAAAACATCGGTTTGTCCGTTCGTCATTTTCGGATATATGCCATTCCAGGTCTGTATCAATTTCCAATCGTCGCATACTGCAAATAATTTGAGATAATGTATGATCATTTCGTTGATATGTGCCCTGTCGAACGGATCGAAGGTATGACCATATTCGTGAGAATCACCCACTGTCAATTCTCCTTTGTCGTTTTGAGAGATCATCACATGTATTCCATTTGCCACGTATTCCGACATCTCTGTCTCATACCTTTTCCTGAGCAATCCGAGTGAAGGAGCTACTTTGAAGCTGTTGTAATGGATCAGTGACAGACCTCCGCACAAAGAAGTACCCATACGCCATTGAGGGCTTCCCGGCACGAAACGCATCATCTGCAATTTGCATTTGGTAATCGGCAATGCTGAAAATGCTTCAGGGAAAAGGGTTTCAAAATCTGCGCCACTGCATATAAAAACAAGGTCTGACTCTAATATTTGCCCTTCTATATATACTTTCCCTGGGGTAATTGCATTCACCTGCTTTCCCCAAATAAATTCCACATCCAGGTATTCTTCAAGATAAGCAGGGATGGAAGCGATGGCTTCACGCGGATCTACAATGGTCTCTGTAGCACTGAACAAGCCGCCCTGTAATCCGTTCCCGTTCACTCCTTTGAAACGTCGCATAATCACATCCTTATCCAACAATTCAACCGGCCTGCCTGATGCTTTGAACGTATCATACAATTCCTGCAATACAACCCATTCATCTGCATGGTGTGCCAGGTGCAGGCTTCCGGCATCTTCATACCAGAGTCCGATACTGTCGGCCACTTCTTTCCATATTTCCCTGCTACGTACTGCCCGGTTGTATAGTGTACCCTCGGGTTGTCCCACCGGCCACAGCATTCCGAAATTGCGAATGGAAGCCCCCACTGCTTTCTGCGTTCTTTCTACTAATGTTACTTTGTATCCTTTCAATGAGAGTGCGCGTGCCGTTGCCAGTCCAACTATTCCCGCTCCCACAACAATGGCTGTCTTATTACTCATGCTCGTTCACGATGGTTTGATATTTTTTATTGAAATAAGCCAATGCCAGCAAAGTAAGTGCGATACCCATCACCGACAGTACCACTACCCCGTTGCTGTAAATGGCAGTCCATTTTAGTTTCAGGTTGAAAACTGCTTTTAACATGATCACTCCCACACTTCCCATATAACCGAATGAATCGGCCAGGTACATCAGAAAGCCCACGTTACCTGCACACTTAAAACTAGCGATCATCCGGTCAAATAAGATGCAGTTGAACGGAATATAACCTATATATAACCCAAGACCGGTCAGGGTCATCCACACAAAAGGCGAGAGATGGTTGGTAACGAACAACAGGGAGCTGGCTCCGGCCATGAAAAAGCCCAGTACCACAATCAGATGCGTAAGTACAAAAGCACGCCTGTTGTTTTGAATCAGCATCATGCAGCTGATCAATATCAATACCAATATGGTAGTAGGTGCTTCTGTGGTGGTAAACACTTCGGGTTGGTTGCCGAAACCCAGTTCTTGCCACATATCAGCTGCGAAATTGTCGCGTATGTCCCGGAAAATGGTAAGAAACACATAAACGATGATGAGCAGCACCAGTCCTGTTTTAAACTGGTTGAAAAACTGTTTTCGCTCTTCTTTATTCATGGGCAAACGCGCTACCCTGCTATTGGTATCATCGACAGAAGGCGGTGGTATTTTTTCCAGCAGGAAAACCAACAGTATCATGGGTAACATAAACAACAATCCCGTTACAAAAGGTATCCAGTATTCGTTTATATTTCCATAGACCATCAGCCATTTGGCAATGGTTTTAACCAGGCCTGAAGAAAAAATAAAACTTACCGCCAGGGAAGCGCCTATGAAGTCTGTGGTTTTTCTTCCTTCCACAAAAGAAAACACAATGCCCCATATCATACCCAATGGAAATCCATTCAGGAAAAGACATACAATATTAAAAGGAGCCGGCAGCAAGGCAAACAAAAGCAAGGCCAGCCATGAAATACCAACCAGCAATAATATGGTTTTGCCCCTGCCTATTCTTTTAAGCTCTGCTATAAAGCGAATTCCATAAAACTTACTGGCCATATAACCCAGCACCTGGCAAATGACCAGGGCATCTTTATAATGCAGGCCCAGCACATTCTTTTCATGTTCAAACGTGCCTACTGTAAAAGGCTTTCTGAACGCATATACAGCGGCATACGTGAGGAAGGTTATAACAGCTGCATACAGGGCAACCCACTTTTCTCGTTTCGTTTCCAATACCTATTGAATTTTAGCAATCAGTTCCTGCATAGAATCGATGATATAGTCGGGCTTATAAGGTATCAATGCCTCGCGTGCGTAAGCGCCGGTAGTAACAGCCACTACGAGCCCGCAGTTTGCATTCCGTCCTTCCTGGATATCCACTTCTGTATCTCCTACTTTCACTACACGTGCCGGATCGGTAATGCCCGTTTGTTGCATCAGGCTTTGAATCATATAAGGATGGGGTCTGCCTTGTGGCACTTCATCGCTGCAAATCACGGCATTTATGTGCGGATGCTTGTCCCAATTCAGTTTCTTCAATATGGCATCTGTGATGATGCGTGTGAATCCGGTATCGAGCGTTATCTTGATACCTTTTGATTGCAGCCATTCAAATGTCTCCATTACATGAGGCAGTGGCTGCAATGTATCATCGTTTTCATAAAAGCGACCCATATTCTGCGTAAACACATCGTGAATAGTGGCTACCAGTTCGGGTTCTGCCACTTTCCTGCCAGGTGCGAACTGGTCGAGGATGATCTCTACGGCTTCTATCTTACGGTAACCCATCACTTTGTTGATGGCTGGTGTATCCACTTCAATACCTGATGCCGTAAAAGCCATGCGGAATGCTTCGTTTACGTCTCCTTTGTCCAATACCGTTGTACCGGCGATATCAAAAACTACCAATGCTGTATTCATCTCTTGATCTCTATTGTTTTAATAAGTGTTCTTCCATTATACGTTCATAATGTTGCAGGGAAACCAATGGAACGTTTTCTCTTTTAGCTTCTTCGTCCCACCTGCGAAGGGTTACATACAGGTGAAACAGTTCTTCCTGCTCAAATGCTTCTGCTTCTTCCACTGTCATCATACCCCCCTGCATCACCAGCGTTTCTTTACTGGCCGGTGATAATTTTGCGTAGTATTCGGGATATTTAAAAGTAAGGTATCTTTTGGATGCCACATGCGACCCTACCAGTTTGGCTACTTTTTCAGAGAACCCTTTGCTCCTGATGTATACTTCGCCCAGTTTCTCGTGGTCTACAATGCCGAATCCGTTCATCTCTGCGGCAGACAACAGGTTACCGCAGAGATGCCCTATATCGTGCATGAATGCGGCCAGGATCACTTCATTATCATAGCCCTCTTCTTCCGCCAGTTGCGCGCATTGGCACATATGCTCCAGCTGCGATACCGGCTCGCCTATGTAATCGGCATCTCCATATTGCTCATAGAGGGCAAGGATTTCTTTTACGATCTGGGTTACCTCCTGTTGCGTCATAACAATGAATGTTTAAAATAAAGGCGATGCCTTTACAGACATCACCTTTATAATCTGAAAACTATATTCTTTTAGAACAAATCATCTATTTGATCAGCCACATGGCTGCATTGATATTGTCGTTGCCATTGTACTGGCTCTGTACAGCCGCAGTATAATTGTCTTTATTGGTAGACAATTCAGAAGCCGGGTACTGGTATCTTATCGGAATCACCCCTCCGTTACCTACGCCTGAACCGGTGGCAAAAACCGGTACTCCTGTTCTGCGCCACTGGTAATAAGCTTCCATTCCTGAGTTACGGGCCAATGACAGGTAACGCTGGATCAGAATTTGGTTGAGCCCTGTTGCATTATTACCTGCATAACTTACTGCGGGTTGGGCAAAATAGTCGCTGTAATTAAAGGTAATATTATAATCCACATATACGCCAGGTGCTGTTGTTTTTAAGAAGCTAACAGTATTGGCTCCATCGTTCACACCATAAAAAGCGAACATAGCTTTTACACCTTTTTGATACCAACTGTTGGCATCACCTGTTACCCAGCCACGGTTAATGGCTTCAGCAATATTGAAACACATTTCCGGGAAGCCGATGATAAAAGTGTTCTCACCTTTGAATCCGTCGTAATACCTTTTACGGCCAATAGCGGATATCCTGAACGCTACCACATCACCACCCAGGTTACTGGTAGGCGCACCATTGCTTCCACCTACAAATGACTGGTAGGATGTATCAGAATAACCCAGACCGCGTGCAGGTTCAGCTACTTTCATCGCTCTCAAATCTTTCAGTCCGGCCAACGTATTCAACCATGTTGCCGCCACACACAACCTCAATGCATCGTTACCATAGTTGTTCTTGTTGTTGGGGTATTGGTTGAAAGCATCGTTATAAACATACTCAAGGTTATCGGTGAGATCGTTCATAATAGGATACTTGGCAGGGTTCGACAATACATCTGCGAACTTCTGCTTTACATTCAGGTCAGCATCATCCGCTCTCTTGCTCAGTTCGATGAGCACACGGAGCTTGAATGTATTGACTACTTTCTGCCATTGCTTTAAAGCCGTCAGCGGATCCTTAGCGCCACTGATGCGCTCCTGGTAGTAGAAATCACCCAATAATGAGGTATTAGATGCTGCGATCAGACTTGCCAGTTGTGTATTGGCATCCTCAAGTAATTGCAAAGATTGTTTGAAAACATCTTTCTGTGTGTCGTACTTGGGTTTGGGGTTATCCAATCCTTTTAATGCATCGCTCATGGGGATGTCGCCTACTTTCAGGCTCATTTTCACGAAAAAATAGGCCTTAAAAAATTTAGCCAGGGCGCTGTACGGGTTATTATCTCCGGACGCCTTTGCAGCTTCTTTTTCCATGGCTATCACATTACGCAGGGTGCCATAATTCAGGCTTGCACCACCGCTCCAATATTCGTTGAGGCCATAATAAGTGTAAGTAGACAAGGTGTACTGACAAAATTTATCAGCATCGCCTGCAGGAAATTCCACGATGTCATTTTCTACCTGCCTTAACAACAGGTAGGCAGGTACAGACACAGGCTGGTTGGGGTTGACTGCATATTCTTCGAACTTCTTGGAACAACTGCTTGCTACCAGTACAATAGCTATAAGGAGCGCTCCGGTTATTGTATTCTTTTTCATGCTTGGTTATTTGTCGTTTAGAAAACAATGTTTACGTTAAATCCGTAGCTACGCGTTGTTGGCGTTTGCAGGTTCGGTTCCCTGCTGTTGCCGGAATAGATGTTTCTGCCAGAGTACTGGTCCACATCCATGTCTTTAAAACGGGAAGGGAAGAAATACAGCAGATTACGGCCAACCAGCGACACATCGATTTTGGTAATGAAGGATTTTTTGCCCAGGAATCGCTGGGGAAGAGAATAGGTCAGCACTACTTCTCTCAATTTAGCGTAGGTTTTGGCTACAGAAGTGTGTTCGAAATCATTGAAATAACTGCTCACATAGTCCTGGATATAATTCACCACCGATTTATTGGGTGCAAATTGCAGGTCTTTATAGTTGGTGATTACGCCTGTAACCGGATCGTACTTGGGTGTACCGCTGATGATCTGTACTCCCTCACCTACATAAGTACCTTTGAATCCCGGATCTGTATAATGGTGGAACTCGTACTCCCTGGCTGCACCTACTGCACCTTGTACGGTTTCGATATTACTTCCGCCTTCGATGCCTTTTCTCAATACCCTGTCCTGTACCTTTCCACCTACTTTACCATCAAACTGGAAAGCAAGGCTGAAGGTTTTATAAGTGAATTTGTTGTAAACAGCCCAGCTCCAATCCACATCCCCATTTCCTACATACTGGGCTTTCGGCAAATAAACAGGATAGCCTGATGCATCATTGATCACTTGTCCATCGGGAGTTTTGGCTGTCACACTTGCGTATAACTTATCTACCCTGTCGCCCTGCTGGAACTGGTAGTTCGAAAGGTTAGCAGGCAGTTCTTTATAAGTTTCGCGGAAAGTAGACCAGTTCAACAACACATCCCATGACAGGCCTTTCCTGTTTTGGATGGGTGAACCAGTCAGCGACAGTTCCGCACCTTTGATCTCTGTTTTGATCGCATTGGTAATGATACCGGTTAAGCCGGATGTTTCTGAAAGGGCTGAAGTAACGATGCCTGGACCCTTGATATTGTCGTAATAAGTAGCGCTCAAGCCCAGTCTGTTTTTCAGGAATTTGATATCCAGACCGTACTCTGCACTGGTAGAAACGGAAGACTTGATATTGGGGTCTACTTTATTACCCGGTGCATAAGCGCCTGTCTGGTTATTGTACACAGTTCCAATACCATAAGCAGGGTCAGACAATGAATAAGAAGGTCCGCCATATACCGTTGTATAAGGAGTTCCATAACCCAACGGGTAACCGGCCGGCCCGAGATAAGGGCTGGTACTGGGCGCTTTTGCCGTAGCATAGCTTCCCCTGATTTTCAGGAAGCTGATGACACGAGGCAAGTCTATATAATCTGAAATAACAGATGCTACTGAAACCGAAGGGTAGAAATAAGTATTGTTGTTCAAACGAAGTGTAGAGTTTTTATCTACCCTGCCTGTAGTGGTTACTGAAAGGTATTTTTTATAATCTACACTGAGAGAGTAATAAGCGCTCAATACCAGCATTTTCGAATTAAAATTGTAAGCTTTCAGCGGGTTCAGGGTATTGGCGAAAGAATAAAGCCCCGGAACGTTCAGGTAGTCCGTTTTCACAAAGCTGGAGTTATAGCTGAAATTGCGGGCATTGACACCACCAAGGCCGTCAATGGTAAACCCACCCCTGATCTTACCGGTGTATTTCACCAGGCCTTCTACGTTGTTGTCGAACATTGAGCGCCTGTCTTCAGAATAATCGCCACGGTTCAGTTCCCTGCCGTATGGGTGCGCCGAATAAGGCAGTTTCTCATTACGCATTATATCGAAAGTGCTCACGTTTGTCCTCAGAATGGCTTCGATATGCGAATTGGGTTTATAGGTTAACGCAGCAGTTCCATACACATCTGTTTTATAATGACCGCGCAACCATTCGTAACTCATGAACCAGGGATTGTGGTAACGCTGATATTCAGCAAATATGGATTGAACACCTTCCTTGCCAGGCTGCCAGTAATTACGCAGTTGATTCACATCGTAATCGGCGCCAGTCCAGATGGTCAGGTTATAGATCACGCTGTTAGGACCGTACACAACATCAGGAAAGTTGGGAGAGAATTGACGATTATAGTTCAGGTTACCCTCAATCTTCAATTTATCACTCAGGTTGTACCCGGTATTGATGTTGAAATTAACCGTATTCAATTTGGTATTGGGTACAATGCCCTGCTGGTAAGTATGAGACAGCGACATCCTGATATTGGATCTGTCGTTGGCAGATGAAAAGCTGAGGTTATTGGTGGTTAACAGACCGGCCTGGATGAATTTTTTCAGGTTATCCACACCACGGGCAATATAAGGCGTTCCCTTTCTAACTCCGGTTACCGGGTCGATAGGACTGTCGTACTGGGGAACCAATTGTCCTTCAAATTTAGGTCCCCATACATCGTAGTCTCCATCATTGATACCACCACCTTTACCATCTCCAAACGCATACTGCGAATAATCACCTCCGCCATAGAGCGCCTGGGTTTTCGGAACGGCTATAAAACCTTTGTCAAGCTGGGTAGATGAATTGAATTCTATGGTATAGCCTTTATCATTTTTCTTAGCCTTTTTGGTAGTAATAAGGATAGCGCCATCCTGGGCACGGCTACCATAGATAGCAGTAGCGGCGAGGCCTTTCAGGACAGTATAAGATTCGATGTCATCCGGACTGAGGTTCCAGGTATCGGATGTGATGGGTATACCATCTACTACATATAAAGAGATATTATAACCGCGGAGAGATACGGCTGGTGCAGCCAGCATTTCTCTGCTGATGGCCACATCCAGGCCCGCAACTTTGCCCACCAGACCATTGACGGGATTAGGCTCCCGGGCTTTTACAAGGTCGGCACCTTTTACTTCCTGAACAGCGTAACCCAGTTTTTTGGTTTCCTTTTTCACACCCAGGGCGGTTACCACCACTTCGTCCAGTTGTTTTGACGAAGGGTCAATAAGAATATCCAAAAATTGGCTGGTTGCATTCACTTGTTTTTGTGCATATCCAACATAATTGATCAACAACTGACTATTTGCAGGAGCAACATGCAGTTCAAATTCACCATTTGCATTGGTAGTAGTGCCAATATTGGTATGCTTAACAGTAACACTAACCCCTTCCACGGGGCGCTTGGTAGCGGCATCTGTTACTTTTCCTTTTACGGAAACGGATTGTGCAGACAAATGTGCGCACATCACAAGGGTCGTAAGCGACAGTAACAAAGCCTTGAAATAGCGAATCAACTGATGCTTCATAAACAAGGGTTTTGATGTTTTAGAAGGCAAAAGTATCAGCGCAGTGTTATGAAATAGTTTAGTTAAAGTTAACTAAAAGTAAAGTATTTGTAAACAAATACAGTCTTAAAAAGGTCTTACGTTTATAAATACTAAACACAAAATATACCCTGGTCTTATACCGACCTGTTTTTGAAAAAATAGATGACCAGCAGCAGGGCGTCTTCCTGGCCGGTGTTGCGGGGGTTGTGGAGGTCTCCGGCGTCGAAAAAGAGAGAGTCGCCCTCCTCCATGAGGTAAGTTTCTTCGCCAATGGTATATTCAACTTTACCCTTCAGCAGGTATTTGAACTCGAAGGCATCCGTACTCACCATTTGGCGTTCGGCATTGCTTTCCAATCGAAGGAGCACGAAATCTACATGGTAATCGTGTACGGTAGTGGAGAACAGCCGCTGGTAATAAAAACCATGGGCGTTTTCTTTTTCAAAAGGCTGATACTGTTCTTTTTTCCGGTAGATCACTTTGTGATCGGAGGAGAGCAGGTTGATGTCTTTGAAAAATTCATTAAAATCTATCTGCAAAGATTTGATCAGGTTGAGCAACACTGTTAAAGAGGGGATGCTTCGGTTATTCTCCACCTGGCTGAGCATTCCCTTGGAAACGCCTGCTGCATCAGCCAGTTCCTGCAATGTGATGTTCTTGTCCTTCCTGAGTTCCCGTAAACGGTTGCTGATCTGGTTAATGATATCCTCTTGCATACATGCGTTCATTTAATATTCTGCAAATTAAATGTAGGGCATATACGGTATTGCTACTCCATTAATAATATTAATTTAGCATCCCATGCAAAAGACCTGTTCAAAATGCGGAGCCACGTTTGGCTGCAAGAATGAAGCGCCGGGCTGCTGGTGCGAATTGGTCTGTGTTGATGCCCCAACCCTCGCTTTATTGAGGGAACAATTTGATAATTGTCTTTGCCCCGTTTGCCTGCAATCGTACAGCAATTTACAGGCGCCACAACAAGAGGTAATTAACAATAATGCATAAGTATTTAGTTTCAAGTCAAGTATCTTCTTTTGAAGTTATTTTTACCTTTTTTGGGCTTCCCACTAGGACCTTCTTGCCGCTCCATTGTCTTTTTATAAAACACAGTTGCACAACAGGCTGGCATACTTGTTGCGATTAGCCTGACAGATAGCTGATACCCTTATCAAAAACCCAGATGTATGAAAAAAATTACTTTGAACCGCTTCGGCATGATGATGGCAATGGTATTGCCGGTTTTCTTATTATTCTTTGCAATCGCCTGTAACAAATCGGCGAGCACTCCGCAAAACAAATTCCTGACAGTGCATTTAACAGATGACCCTGCACTTTTCAACGATGTCTTTATTGACGTTAAAACAGTGGAAGTTAAAATCGACCCTGATTTGAATCACGACAGTCATTTCGACGATGCCGATAAAGACAGCGATAATGACGGGACAGACCATGACCAGTTTGGTAAATGGGATACCCTGCACATCAGACCCGGTGTGTATGATATCATGAAACTCAGGAATGGATTGGACACTGTATTGGCTACTGGTAATATTCCTGTGGGCAGGATCGAGAAGATCCGGATTACCGTGGGTAGCAACAATTCAGTGGTGTTAGCCAACAAAGTATCACAACCGCTGATTCTGGCTCCCGGCCAGAACAACTATCTCTATGTAAAGATTGACGAAAAAGAGATCGATGATGCAGGTGGCCAGGTGAGTCTTTGGATTGACTTTGATCTTTCAGAATCCATCCGTGAGTACAATGGTCAGTTTTACCTGAAACCGGTATTAAAAGCATTCAGCATGGAACAATCCGGCAGCATTGAAGGCAAGGTATTACCGCTCGATGCACATGCAATAGTGAAAGCTTATTCCGGAACAGATACTGCAACAGCGATCCCAGAAACAGGTAATGGAGAATTCAAGATTCGTGGATTAAAGACTGGCACTTACAGTGTATCGTTCAAATCAAGTAACGGATACCGGGACACTACGATCACTAATGTACAGGTAATGAAAGGAAATAATACAGAGCTTCCTACTGTTACACTGCACAAGTAAATAAGGCTTAGGATTCCCGTACCTGCGGGTTTGGTTTTAAATACAGGATAGACAGAGCGGCTGATTCTTCAGCCGCTTTCTTTTTATACAGGCTCAGGCTTATTCTCTTACATCTATCATCAATAGATACGATGAAACTCAAGCTGTGCCTGGCTCAAACAGATTGGCACGCTTGTTGACTTACACTGGAGGGCTAAACCAATTCATTAACTAAACCCAATAGGCATGAAGAAAAAAACAATCCCCGATAAACTCGGTATGATCTTGGCATTGGTGTTACCGGCTATAGTGGCTACACTGATACTTTTCGCGATCGTTACTTTTATTTCTTAAAACAAATCCGGCCGATGTAAAAAGTTTACTATTATCCATGAGTTTAGGTACCCGTTTCTTACGGGTTGGTTTTGAATACAGGATAGACAAAGCGGCTGATTTCTCAGCCGCTCTCTTTTTATTTAATGCACAACCATCGTGTGACCATCGTATGAAAATTGTTCATGTTGTTTGGACAGTACTTTTGTAAACAAAGCTTCATCCAGCAAACTCTTCACAGAGGGTATGATGAAATCAGGTGTGTATCCGTAATGATCCAGGTCCTCTTCTTTCGTTACGCCCGATAAAGTAAGTACAGTGGTGAACCCCATGGAACCGGCGCCCAAGATATCGGTGCCCATGGTATCCCCGATCATGATGGTCTCCGCAGTAGACAATCCCAATATCTTCCTGGCCATACGCATCATCACCGGGCTGGGCTTACCCACACTGAATGCCTGTTTGCCTGTAGCAAATTCCAGCATGGCAACAAAGGCGCCACAGCCTGCACGGTATTTTCCATTGCCTACCGGGCAGTTCGGATCCAGGTTGGTGGCAATCAGTTTGGCCCCGCCCATGATCATGTTGATGGCTTTGTCAACCGATTCCAACATAATCGTTCTTCCCTCACCGATGATCACATAATCGGGATGATCATCTACAATGGAATAACCAATATTGTGTAATTCCGTGAGCAGTCCCCCTTCCCCTATCACATAAGCCGTGCCTTGTTCTTTTCTCGAAGCCAGGTACCGGGCTGTAGCCATTGCACAGGTAAAAATGTCCTCATCATTCACATGAAAGCCCATTTTGCGCAGTTTATAACAAACATCCCTAGACGTACGCTGGCTGTTATTGGTCAGGAACAGAAAGGGAAACCCTTTCTCACGCAGGCCATTGATGAATGCTACTGCACCGGGGATTGGTTCGTTGCCTTTATATACCACCCCGTCCATGTCGATAAGAAAACCTTTCTTTTTCATAGTATGTCGGTTTTGTTCATTTAGAAAAACAGATACAGTTCGCAGGCAAGAAACGCAGGCGGCAGGCTTCGAAAAATATGTGCAAGAAACGAACGCGTGCAACAGGTCACGCAAGAGATATGGTCAACCGAACCGAAGAAAGAGCATGTAGAATACCGTACGAATATACGAATTTATGAGGAAAAAAGAGGTCCCGACCAGATTCGAACTGGTGTAGAAGCTTTTGCAGAGCTCTGCCTAGCCACTCGGCCACAGGACCTTTCCTGAATCAGGCTGCGAAAATAAAGCAAACCGTTGAATTTCAAAATTCTAAATTCTTTGCCCGAATACACGAGATTTGTACACGAACAATGTATGGACCATGAATCGCATAGCAGAAAGTGAGCTGATCATCAATAACCGCGGCGCTGTTTACCACCTGAACCTCAGGCCGGAAGAGCTGGCTAATACCATTATTACAGTAGGCGATCCTGACCGGGTACAAGAAGTGAGCAAGCATTTCGATAGCATTGAAGGGAAATACCAACATCGGGAATTTGTAACACATACAGGCCGTATTGGGCAAAAAAGGATTTCAGTAGTTTCTACCGGCATTGGAACCGACAACATTGATATTGTATTGAATGAACTGGATGCATTGGTGAACATAGACTTTACCAGCAGAACGGTCAAAAAGGAACTGAGTAAGTTAACCATTGTGCGCATAGGCACTTCCGGCTCCTTGCAGGCCGATATTCCGGTAGACAGTTTTGTGGCCAGCACACATGGGTTAGGGGTGGATAATCTGCTTAATTTTTACCGCCAGGAAAACAACGATGAAGACCTGCACATACTTAAAGCATTTACCGCCCATACCCAATTAACAGGTGGTATGGCTGCTCCATATATTGCCGGTGCAGGCGCCGCAGTATTGAAGCATTTTGTGGAAGGGTTCCACCACGGTATCACCGTTACCTGCCCGGGGTTTTATGGTCCACAGGGAAGGGTACTGCGACTGGGCCTTATAAACCCCGATTTTATAGACTTGCTTACAGCATTTCGCTTTGGAAACCATCGTATCACTAATTTTGAAATGGAGACCAGCGGCATCTATGGCATCGGAAAATTGTTAGGTCATCACTGTTTGAGCCTGAGCGCTATTGTGGCCAACAGGGTAAAAAAAGAATTCAGCAAAGATAGTGCAGCCGCAATAGAACAATTGATCGTAAAAACGCTGGGAATACTGGCGATGAATTAAACAGCAATAATATTAGTTTTGGCTTTTGAATCTGAACAACATGCAACTTACTTTTTACAAATACCAGGGCACCGGAAATGATTTTGTGATCCTCGATAACAGGGATGGCTCCATTTCACTCGATACCCAGCAAGTGAAATTTTTGTGCGACAGGCGTTTCGGCATTGGGGCAGATGGCCTGATGCTCCTCAACAAGCTGGATGGCTATGATTTTGAAATGGCTTATTACAATGCCGATGGACGTGAAAGCAGTATGTGCGGCAATGGAGGCCGTTGCCTGACCCGTTTCGCATTCGACAGGGGTATCCACAAAGCAAACTATTTATTCCGAGCAGTAGACGGCGATCACCAGGCAGAGCTTGACGAAAACGGATGGATCAGGCTTAAAATGCAGGATGTAAACGAAGTAAAAGAATACCATGGCGACCTCCTGCTCGATACCGGTTCTCCGCATTATGTCAAGAACGTTCACCATGTGATGGACCTCGATGTTTTCAAAGCCGGCAGGGAGATCCGTTATAGCAAGGACTTTGAAGCCGAAGGCATTAACGTGAATTTTGTAGAGAACGATGATAAAAAAATCATTGTGCGTACTTATGAACGTGGTGTGGAAGATGAAACTTTCAGTTGCGGAACGGGTGTTACTGCATCTGCACTGGTTTCTGCTCATAACGACAAAGGATTTAACCAGGTGGAAGTGCAAACCCTGGGCGGGCATCTCGCAGTTGAATTCGACAAGACAGGGGAACACAGTTTTGAGAATATCTGGTTATGCGGACCAGCGACATTTGTGTTCAAAGGGGAGATAGAGATATAGCCAATGATACAATACTTTAAGAACCAAGACGGCCAAACGATTGAAATCAATAAACCGGAAGCAGGCATTTGGGTGAACCTTGTTCCTCCTTTCAAGGAAGAAGAATTCATTGAACTGGGAGAAAAACTGGAAATACCCATCGCCTTTCTGCGCGATTCACTGGATATAGACGAGCGGCCACGCTATGAACTGGAAGACAATGTGCGGTTCATTGTTATCAAAACGCCCACCGAAAACAATTCTTTCAACGACAGTGATGCTTACTATATTACTATTCCCATCTGCATTATCCTCACGCACAACCAGATTGTTACGGTAAACTCATTCGACAACGGAGCCATCAAAAAATTCCTCAACTCTTTTCAGAAACGGCATCCCGACAAAAAGAATATGATGATCCTGAAAGTGTTTGAGAAAGTGGTGCAGAATTTTATGGAATTCCTCAAAGAGATCAATCACCGCCGTAACCAGTACGAAACAAGTTTGTACGAAAGCAATAGCAACGAAGACTTGCTCAACCTCATGCGGATACAAAAAAGCCTGGTGTATTTTGTTACCGCCCTGCGCGGCAATGAGATGTTGATGATGAAACTGGAGAGAAGCAATTTCCTGGGACTGAACGAAGAAGAACGAGAATTTCTGAACGACCTGATCGTGGATACCAGCCAGGCCCTTGAAATGGCCAATACTTACACAAATATCCTCACCAGTACACTCGATGCTTTTGCCAGCATCATCAGCAATAACCTGAATAGTGTGATGAAGCGCCTGACTTCTATTATCATTATAATTTCATTCCCCGCGTTAGTTGCCGGTATATATAGCATGAACATAGGCATACCCTATGTGCATTCTCCATATGCATTCTATGTCTCAATCGTACTTTCGTTAATCGCATCGGTGATCATCAGTTGGTATTTCATGAAAAAGAAATGGTTCTGATATGGCAAAAATAAACGTTAGGGTATATGGCATCCTGCTCGACAGTCGCCAACGTTTACTTGTAAGCGATGAATTCATTCGCGGCGGCTATTTTACCAAACTGCCCGGAGGAGGATTGGAATTCGGCGAAGGCACGAGGGATTGTCTCAAACGTGAGTTCATGGAAGAAACCGGTCTTTCTGTAACCATCGGCGACCATATTTATACCACTGATTATTACCAGCCTTCCGCTTTTCATCCGGGCGACCAGATCATCTCCATTTATTATTACGTGCATACAACAGAACCCATTCAACTCGAAACAAAAGATCGTCCTTTCGATTTTGCCCCCCACCAGGTAGCAGATCCGCAGGGAGAAAGTGAGGTCTTTCGTTGGATTGCATGGGAGCAGGTACATGAAGATATCATGACCCTGCCCATTGATAAGATCGTTGTTCAGAAAGTGCTGGCGCAACGCACTGTTTAAAATCTATATTCAAACATCAATTGCCAGAAAGCAGTAGTGCTGTTCCCAGATGCTGCATTTCCTACAGGAATAAACAGGCTTACTGTGGGGCGAATAGACAAATTGTTGATGTCAATAGCTGATTCAAGATCCAGTTGCACATTGGTTATACCAAAACCCTGTGCAGAAGAAGTTGTAGTGGTGGTTCCTCCACCTGTGCCTGTGCCAGTACCAGCACGCCTGCCCCCTCTTCTGGCAGTACTTCCGCTGCCTTTTTTCACATAGCTGACAGACTTTGAGTTATGACCTATATACTTGGTGGTATTAAGAAAGGAAAAATAATCGTTCGTGCCGGCATTCAGTCCCACAGAAGGGATCATTGAAAATCCAACATCTCCACTCTCCCATTCGAATGAATGGCTGAAGCCTGCAGTCAATCCAATATCACTTACAGAAGAAGCAGGTCTTGCCGAAGTGTCCTTGCCAAACCCGATTCCCACAGCGATATAGGGCATCAACCAGGTTTTTTTATAGGTCAGGTCGCCATATATTTCATTGCCCATAGGCGAATAGGGAACGCTCTTGTTACCGGTAAAAAAATAATGCCCATAAGTAATGGCATAATCAAAAACAGGCAGGTCGTAACGGGAAAAACCCATACTCACTGCATGCATATACAATCCTTTATTGGTACCACCCATTACAAACCGCGGCGAATAGCTGATGGCAAAACCACTGTTGTTACCGAGTGAAAGGGTTGGACCAAAGGAAAGTGAGTTGTTAAAACCCGTATCGGTGCCAACGATGTTATACGTTGAAACGGTTATCAGGTTGATTCCGGCTGAAAAACGCCATTGGGAGGCATGACTGCTATCCTGCGCAGTTAATTGGGTCAGGGCGCAAAAAGACAAGCATGCAAGGACAAATAATCGTTTCATGGGGTTTATTAAAAATCGCTGCAAAGTTGCTTACAACTCTGCCAGCATCAAAAAAGAGGTTCATTGTAAGTTGTATTTAAACGGTTCACTCTTCCGATTTGCCCATCGCCGCCAGCTTCATCTTGTGGGCCGTTTCATGTCCCACATACCGTTCTATCCTTCCTTCGATCAGGTAAATCAGCGGCGTAAGCACAACCGCCATAGTAAATTTATATAAATAATTCACTACACAAATGGCCAGCACCAATTGCCAGCTCCAGCCATTACCTATTTTAAATGCGATAAAAAGAACCACGAAGCTGTCTACCAGTTGTGACACAACCGTAGAACCGGTTGCCCTCAACCAGACCCATTTGTGGCCGGTAACTTTTTTAATGCGATGAAATACGGTAACATCCACAATCTGGCTTACGAGGAATGCGGTAAGGCTACCCAGGATAATCCACATACCTTGTCCGAATATTCCGCTAAATGCCTGCTGCATATTTGGAATACCATCGGCCTGTTTGGAAGCAATCCAGAAATTGGCTGGCGCTATCTGCATGGCCAGGTAAAACATCAGGAAAGCATAGCCGATCAACGCTACTGCGGTATAACTGATCCTTCGCACGGCTTTGGGCCCGTAATATTCATTTACTACATCGGTGATCACGAATTCCAGCGGCCATAACAACACACCACAGGTAAGATTGAACGACATGCCTGACTGTCCAAACAGGTTGAATTGAAATGGATGTAATCCAAAAACTTTTTCCAGCGAAAAAATCTTTCCGCCAATGCATTCCGCGATGAGTGCGTTGGCCACAAAAAAAGCGCTGATCCCTAAAAACAATTTGGTGGGTTTGTCTTTCAGTATGCTGTGTATCATCAGGGGAGTATGAAAAAAATGAAGAATTGTAAAAACAATACCGACAAATTAACGATGATGAGCCATTTGGGCAATAAAACGGGTTCTTTTTTTATCAACCTGATCCCGTACCAACTGTGTACCAACAAATTCAGGAAGGGTGCTATGAACCAGCCCAATACGATAATCGTATGACTCACTTCTGCCCTGCCAATGAAATCATGGGTTCGCTGGATGATGAGGCAAACGATGAACAGCAGGTTACAAATAAGGGCCAACCGGGAAAGGAAAGCGAGACTCTTCATATTCTCCACAAATTACAGTTAAGCTGTATATAAATAACCATCTGTGCTATAAAAATCAAATATTTTTCCTGTAGGTTTGCCAACATCGTAAAAAAGGAATCATGAAGAATTTCCAGTGGAAAGCATTATTACCCCACGCCATTGCGGTAGCTGTATTTGTTCTTGTGGCAGTGATCTACTGCAAACCTGCGCTGGAAGGTAAAGTACTCGCACAATCCGATGTGATACATTGGCAGGGAATGGCACAGGATATGGTGAATTACAAGGAAAAGCACAACAACCACTGGCCTTTGTGGAACAACAACCTTTTTGGCGGAATGCCCGGTTATCAGATAGCCATGGAACCAGGTAATATATTCTCTCCTATTTATTTCCATTACCTCTTCATGTTGTTCCTGCCCAAGCCCGCCGGGTTCTTTTTCCTTCTCTGCATCAGTTTCTATTTTTTATCACAGGTATTGCGTATCAAACCCTGGCTGGGTATCCTGGGAGGTCTTGCGTATGCTTATGCCACTTATAGTCCCATTATAGCCATGGTAGGTCACGACACCAAAATGCAGGCCATGGGTTACCTACCTGCTTTGCTGGGTGCTGTATGGCTCATCTTTCAGAAAAAATATTGGTGGGGAGCAGCGTTGACTGCTTTGTTCACCAGCCTGCTCATTGGCATGAATCACTTGCAGGTATCTTATTATTTCATTATGATGGCCGGGTTCATGAGCGTTGCCTATGCCGTTGAATGGATCAGGAACAGGGAATACAAACGCCTCGTATTATCACTGGCGATCACTTTTGCTGCCGCAGGTGTAGGTATAGTAGCCAATATGGTAAGTCTTGCCACTACTGCCGAGTATGCCAAAACCACCATGCGCGGAGGCAGTGCGCTTAGCCTGGATACCACTGCTTCGGGCAAAAAAAGCACCGGTCTGACTGTAGATTATGCTTTCACTTATGGCAGTTATGGCAAAGCTGAAAGCCTCACCTTCCTGGTGCCATCAATTTACGGGGGCGGGTACCTTTCCTCTTTAGATGCCGGCTCTCATTTTACCAAGCTTGCACTCGAAAAAGGTCTCTCTGAAGATCAGGCTGCACAATTCACTCAAATCGTTTCCGGGTCTACCTATTGGGGCGAGCAACCTGGCAATGCAGGACCTGTGTACCTAGGGGCTATTATTTGCTTTCTTTTCATCTTCGGCATGGTTTACCTCAAAACATGGCACAAGTGGTGGGTACTGGCCATTTGCCTGGTAGCCCTTCTAATGAGCTGGGGCAAGAATCTGCCCACTATCAATACTTTTCTTTTTCATTACCTGCCTTTATACAACAAGTTTAGGGCGCCGAGCATCATACTGATCATTCCCCAATTGTTGTTTCCGCTGGTTGGTATCATGGCCTTGCAACAATTCTTTTTTGAAGAAACCGATAAGGCAGCAGCATTGAAAAAACTGAAAACAGCTGTTTACATCACTGGTGCTTTCCTGTTGATAGCACTGGGTTGTTATCTTTCTTTCGACTATAGAGCCAGCGGTGATGAAAACCTGAAAGCATATATGGCTCAATTATTGGGTGGCAAGCAGGAAGACGCACGTGCCTTCTACAATGCACTAAAAGAAGACCGCAAAGCCTTATTCGGCGCCGACCTGCTCCGTAGCATCTTACTGATTGCTGCGGCTGTCACTTTACTCTGGCTCACTTTGAAAGACAAACTCAAACCCATGCATGCCATCATTGCATTGCTGATATTGAGTTCTTTTGATCTTTTTCTAGTTGACAAAAGATATTTGAACGACGCGCATTTCCAGGAACAGGAAACGATCAGCGACAATAATTTCAAAGCCACCCCTGTTGACCTTGAAATATTGAAAGACACTACCCGTCCGCGCGTATTCAACCTCACGGGTGACCCCTTTTCAGATGCCACTACTTCTTATCACCATCGTTCTATTGGCGGTTACCATCCTGCCAAGCTGAGTATTTATGATGACCTGATCAGCTTCCAGTTGCGTAAGCAACCCATGAACATACCGGTATTGAATATGCTCAATACCAAATATTTCATTTTCCCCAACCAGCAGAACGGTCAGCCGATGTTGCAAGTGAACCCGGATGCATTGGGGCAGACATGGTTTGTAAAGCACATCCAATATGCGAATGGCCCGGCTGCAGCTATGAAAGCCCTGGATCATTTCAACCCGAAAGATACTGCCATTGTAGAAGAGTCGTACAAAAAAGACATCGCATTCGAACCCGTAGCCGATAGTACCGCACACATAAAACAGGTGTACAACGACAACGATGAGATCAAATACCAGTCGAGCAGTAAAACCAACCAGTTCGCCGTATTCAGTGAGATATTTTATGATCGTGGCTGGAAAGCTACCATCGATGGGAAGGAAGCGCCGATTGTGAAGACCAACTATGTACTTCGCGGGTTGGCCATTCCTGCGGGAGAACACACGATCCTGTTCGAATTCAGGCCGGCTTCTTATTACAACAGTGTTAAAGCAGCTGTAAGTGCATCGTTCTTAATTTGGGTGTTGTTGGTAGCTGCTATAGTAGCGGGACTGCGCAAGCGCAGAAAAGAGACTGCATGAGTACGATGCCAAGGATATCTGTAGTGGTGTGCACCTATAACCGGGCCGATTATATTGTGGATGCTATGGAAAGTTTGTACAGGCAAAGCCTTGACAAGCAATATTATGAGGTGATAATCGTCAACAACAATTCATCCGATAATACTACCAGTATTTGTGACGCTTATATCTCCGCACATCCCGATGCTTCTTTTCAATTTCTCAACGAATCGAAACAGGGCGCTTCCTTCGCGAGGAACACCGGCGCTACTTTAAGTAAGTCTCCTCTCTTGTGTTTCATGGACGATGACGCCATTGCAGCGCCCGATTACCTGGAGCGTATCGTATCTTTTTTCGATCAGCATGCCGATGCGATCGGATTAGGCGGAAGAATCATACCCAGGTATATTCCTTCAGAGCCTGCATGGATGAGTTATTACGTATCCTCTCTTGTTGGCAATTTCGATTATGCGCAGGAAGTCACATTATTTAAGCCAGGTAAATACCCGTTAGAATCAAACATGATCGTACGAAAAGCCTATTTCATAAGAGTCAACGGATTCAATACGGCTTTGCCAGGTGTGGCGGGCACTTTGCGTATCGGTGGTGAGGGGAAGGAATTCTTCTTCAAATTACAGGCATTGGGTGGCAATATTTACTACAACCCCTCTATCTGTGTGGAACATGTAGTAGAGGTCAAGAAGCTGACACCCGAATACATGTACCGCGTTGCCAGTGGCATTGGAAGAGGTGAACAGGTAAGAGTCAAAGCTATTGGCAGGATGGCTTACTACAAAAAGATCATTGAATATTTTTTCAAGTTGGGTGCTTCTGTTGTATTAGGCATCCTGTACACACTGCAAGGGAATCCGGCAAAAGCAAAGCCAGTTATACAATTCAGGATAGATGCACTAAAAGGATTGCTGGACAGCCGCACCACTGTTTAAAGCATTTTATAAAAATGCGGTTTGTTCCTCACAATCACTAACAATAATGACCACACTACTGCAACATTTTTCGCCAGCCCCCCTATCTTTTTCCATTCACCAACCGGAGACTTCCCGCGTATCAATGGCCAGATAGTGCCACATATTGCGAATACCAACACCCCCAAGGTATAATTCAACAACTGAAATAAGAACCAACCGATCCCATATTGTTTCCTGATACGCACATGATTGGACACGATCAGTTGCAATCCTTTTTTATCAAACAGGTTATCATAAGTTTTATCTTTTGTTTGCGTAGCGTCTTTGATTGATTCCCCCATCAAGTGGACGATGCGGATATTCCCGTACAATACCAATGCTCCCGCTTTTTTCAACCGACTGCACCATTCCACTTCTTCCCCATACAGGAAGAAATCTTCGTCCATCAGTCCGGCTACTGCTATCGCTTTTTTTTTCACCATGAGGAAGGCGCCGCTGATCCAGTCCACTTTCACTTCATCAGCTACCTGCTCTACTCCCGGTTTGCGTGTATGCAATTGGAAAGCCAACCATCGCAAAAACCGACCCCAGTAAGGGATGGAGAGCAGGTGATTGATACCACCCTTCATAAAATAGCTTCCCGATATCTGAGGCGCACCGTTCTCATACAGAAGTTGTACGCCACAAGCTGCATAAGAACTTTGAACAAATGGCAGGTAACATTGCCGAATTGCATCATTCAAAATAAGGGTATCCGGGTTCAGCAATAACAATACATCGCCTGTAGCCTGCCTGATGCCGGCATTGTTGGCCCTTGCGAAGCCGGCGTTGTATCCCATATCCACCCATTGCACAAAAGAAAATTGTTGCAGTATCTTTTCCTTACTGTCATCGCCCGATGCATTGTCCACTACTATCCATTCAAAACTGCTTACACTTTCGAATGCAGAGGCAGAGCGAATGCAGTCAATGATATAAGCAGCAGAACGGTAATTGACTAGGATGACAGATAGTTTCATGCTATCGGCTGGTTAAGCTGTTGGACTCACAAGATAATTCAGGAACATGAATGTTTTGGAAACAACCCCCATACGCAACAAACGCAGCGGAACCTTTTGCTGCCATTTTAACATATGACGCAATACAGGTAAAATCTCTACAGGCTCCACCCCACTGTTCACCATCACAGCTTCGGTACGCACTTCATGGTTGCGGAGCAACCGCCAGTAATAATCATATATTTTAAGATCACGGAAAGCAGTTGTTCCGATCTTTTGTGCAAACAGGATGTTCTCTTTGAGGATGATCTCATCGTTCTCCCTGCAGAACACTGTAGTTTGGTCGTCGTGCAACCCGATGCTCACCAGGTGTTCATCGAGGTAAACATAAGTGTAGCCTTTCTGCAAAACATGCACATAATAATCCACATCCACCAGCCAAATGAAACGTTCTTCATATTGTACTTCTTTTTTAACAGCCGCTTTCAACATGGTATTGCTGGGCGGGCCAATCACATTAGCCAGCAATAGGTGCAAGGGGCGTTTATTCAATTCAGGTAGCAGGGAGGGAATGTATTGTAAAACCATACTGTTCCCTTGCTCGGATATGGCAGTGTTCTTGCAAAACACGAAGCCTGCCGAAGGATTTTTTTCGAAAGCAGCTATGTATTTGGCAAGGGCATGCTCATCATTGAACCAATCGTCCTGGTGCAGCAACATAAAATAATCACCTGTTGCTTTTTCAATAGCCCCATTCCAGTTTTTAGGGCTTCCCAGTGCCGGAGTATTTTGATAATATTGGATGCGTAATTCCGTTTTATAGGGCTCGATAGCTATTTTTACACCATCGTCGGGCGAATCATCCGAGAGGATCACTTCTACCTGCTTATAACTTTGCCGGAGCACCGCATCCAGCAAACGGACCACAAATTCAGGTTTCTTATAGGCAGGAACACAAATGCTGATCAACGGATTCGACATATAAGCTAAAAATTATGAGCAATTTTCTGGCAAATATAATCAAAGGTATCGTTGGAAGGCTGAAACCTCCTACCCACCAGGGTCGTTTCAAACCCATCGGCTGGCTACAGGAAAAAATACTGAAGCACGAAGATGACCAGCAGGAAAAAAGCAAAACATTGAATGGAATGCCGGTGTATTACCAGCGCCCTTATGAACTGTTGCACACTTATGATGAACTATTCGTAGGGGAAATGTACCGTTTTCAGGCAGCGACCGACCAGCCTGTGATACTGGACTGTGGCGCTAATATTGGCTTAAGCGTGTTGTATTTTAAACAACTGTACCCCCATGCCAACATATGGGCTTTTGAACCGGATGAAAATAATTTCCGCCTGCTGGAGAAAAACATTGCCGTCAACCATTTGTCCTATGTGCAAGCCGTGCCCAAAGCCGTGTGGGTAGAAGATGGATATGTTTCTTTCCTGGCTAATGGTACAGAAGCAAGTCGCATAACCGATGAATCCCTGGCAACAAATGGGCAACAGGTACCCTGCGTCAGGCTGGCCGGTATATTGCGCAACTTTGATCAGGTCGATTTTCTGAAAATGGATATTGAAGGCGGCGAACACAAAGTCATTCCCGATTGTGCCGGTGAATTGCATCGTGTGCGCAACCTTTTCCTGGAGTACCACGGCCGCACATCAGACAATGTCCAACTGACCAATTTGCTCAGCATTGTTCAACAACAGGGTTTCATGGTATACATCCGAAATGCAGCCGACAGCCTAGTTCATCCCTTCACAGAAAAACAGGGCACGGCACAATACGATGTCCAGTTAAATATTTTCTGCTATAAAAAATAGTGCATGACATCCACACCTTTAATCTCCGTGGTTATCCCCTGTTACAATGATGGCGCTTATCTGCCCGAAACGATTGACCGCCTGCAACAGCAGACCTATTCGCATTTCGAGATCATTGTAGTGAACGATGGTTCCACTGATGCACATACATTACAGGTATTGGAAGAGCTTTCGCAAAAAGGTATCAAAGTGTTGCACAAAGAAAACGGTCGCATGTCTTCTGCCCGGAACCATGGTGTACAATATGCAAGCGGCAGCCTTATTGCTGCACTGGATGCCGATGATTATTTCCATCCTAGCTTTTTCACCAAAGCCATTGCCATCCTGGAGAAGAAAACAGAAGTGGCTGTGGTAACCAGTCATATCCAGTTATTCGGCGACTACAAGCAAACCGCCCGGCCCCGCGGGGGCAATGCTTATAATTTTCTTTTCTCAAGTGAATGCCCTGCCTGTGCCATGGTCAGAAAAAGCTGCTGGGATACTGTAGGAGGGTATGATGAACAAATGACCATGGGCTATGAAGATTGGGAGTTTTATATACGCATTACCAAACAGGGATGGAAAGTAGAAGTGATCCCCGAGAAATTATTGTTTTACCGGCAAACACCGGGGTCTACGCTTAAAAATGATACTACGCCACGTCGCCCGGAGATCATCAACTACATCATCAGCAAGCATGGCGATTGGTATCTGCAATGCCTCAAAGAGCTGGTGAACAGCAAACAGGTATTGTATACTGAAAGCAGAATCGCCTACCTTACTATATGGCGCATGATCATAAACAGGCTTCGCAAGAAATATTCATAACTTAGGCGATTGCATTATGGGAATCATACAAAAACAAAGTTTCAAGTCTTCCATCTATATATTCATCGGCTTTGTCATTGGCGCTGTGAATATCCTGGTGCTGTTCCCCCGCTATTTCTCGCAGGGAGAGATAGGCCTCACCAGGGCCATGATCGATATATCACTTACCTTGTCGATATTGTGTACCCTAGGTTCCCTGCCAGTAATCTACAAGTTCTTCCCTTTTTATAACGATTATACAGGGCCCGATAAAAACGATCTACCCATGATCACCGCCATCGCTTGTGCTATGGGCTTTCTGTTCACCTGCCTGGTCGGATTTTTTTTCAGAGATTTCATCATACGCAAACTTGGTAAGTCACCTGAATTTGCACATTACTTTTATACCATCTATCCTTATACTTTTTGCCTCCTGCTCTTCTCCTGGCTCGAAGCATTTGGTTGGTGCTTGAAAAAAACCGCTCTTACTAATTTTCTACGGGAAACAGGCATTCGTTTACTTACCACCCTGTTGATCCTCTTTTATGCATTTCATTGGATCAACCTGAAACAATTCATTCATTCTTTTAGTGCACTATACCTATTGCCAGCCTTAGTGTTGCTGGTGGTATTGATTCGTTCTGGTAAATGGCAACTGCACATACTGCCCATCAGCAGTGTTACCAGGCGATTAAAAAAGAAAATGATTGCTTTCAGCCTGTTCATTTTTGGCGCGCAGTTTCTGAATGTACTTGCCAAGACCAACGATACAATACTGGTAATCAGTTTACGCGGATTAGCCGATACCGGCATCTTTGCCATCGCTACTTACGTCAGCGCAGCGCTGGAAATACCGCAGCGCAGCATCACATCCATCAGCATACCTGTTTTATCGGAATCTTGGAAGAATAAGCAAATGGATAACATCAGGAATATTTACGCTAAAAGTGTTTCCAATTTATTAGTGATCGGGCTGGGCCTGTTCGGGCTCATCTGGCTGAATATACACAACCTGATACTCTTCCTTAATAAACTTTCATCAGGCAGCAAAGGCAATTACGAAATCATCGGCCCAGTGGTATTGGTGATGGGATTGGCCAAAGTGCTGGACCTTGCTACAGGCGTGAATGGGCAGATCATCGGCACATCCAATTATTGGCGTTTCGACTTCTTCACCAATGTGTTTTATACCATCCTTTCCATTCCTATGAATTTCATACTTATCAAATCATTCGGATTGATGGGCCTTGCTTATTCAAACCTCATAGCGTTAACTATTTACAACGGAGTACGATATGTATTTCTGTGGAGAAAATTTGGATTGCAGCCATACACGATTACACATTTATACATCCTGGCTGTAACTGTATTGCTTTATGGGTGCATCTACTATATCCCGCAAAGCAATAACCTTTACATGGATATACTGGTAAGATCTATCGCATTCCTGGCACTGTTCATTCCAATCATCTACTATACACGTGTTGCACCGGATTTAAGCGACTTCATCACTGCAAAATTGAAGACGCTCATACCTGGGAAGACAAGATACTAGCGGACTGCTGTATTTTCTCCAGGAACAAAGCCAACCCTTTTCTTTTTTCTGCATCAAGCCGGTAGCTTATGTTTTTTGTGTAATAGGTTTTCATGTCGTACCAGTTACAGTCAATATCCGCCACAACCTCATCAATGTGGTGCAACCCATATCCATTTGCACGATTGAATGCATCTTCAAAATCTTCTCCCAGCGGTTTATTGGCCACCCAGGCTGCAAAAACAAAAGGCAGCCCGGTATGTTTCTTCCAGGCAAGTCCCAGGTCATAAATATAGGCCGATTGGGTTCGCTGTTCCAAGGCCCTGTCGCCTATTACTACGCCGGCTGTAGTTCCCTTAATATGAGAACGGAAATCCTCACGGGCATCTTCAAGCACTACATCTTTTTTCCAGTATTCTTTCAACAATACTTTGGCCAGATTAACGGAAGTGCGACTCTGATAATCAAGCAATACCTTGGTGATCTGTTCCATCGGCACTTCGCTGAAGATAGCTACAGAAGCTACTTCCGCATCGGCACCAATGCAATGATCGGTAACGATATATGACTCTTTCAACTGGGGAATGATGGCTACCGGAACCAGTCCCACATCTATTTCATCATTTAGCAACATGCCAGCAATATGGGCGGGGTAATCTTCTACCAACTCAATCTTATCCATCAGCCCGGAACGCCTGATTCCATATAACAAAGGCCTGGTATTTAAATAACTAACAACGCCAACACGTATTCTCTTGTCCAATTAGGTTACTTTTGCATGCAAAGAACGGTTATTTAACCAAAACCCAAAACAAGTACCCTAAACCATGGAATTGCTCCCACTCACCGCTATTTCCCCTGTAGACGGACGTTACCGCAAACAAGTGCATCACCTCGATGAATATTTTTCTGAATACGGACTGATCAAATACAGGATATTGGTGGAGATCGAGTATTTCTTTTTCCTGGCCGATAAAAAATTCTTCAAACTGCCCGCCAAAGCAAGGCTTCACTTGAAGAAAGTGGCCGATGATTTCAGCATTGCCGATGCACAGCAGATCAAACAGATTGAGTCCATCACGAACCATGATGTAAAAGCGGTGGAATATTTTCTCAAAGAGCAACTCGATAAAGCCGGTATACCTGAACTGAAAGAGTGGATCCATTTCGGACTCACTTCACAGGACATCAACAATACTTCTATTCCCCTGAGCTGGAAACATTGCATGGAGCATGAATACATGCCTTCCATCATCAACCTGCAAAACAACCTTTACCAGTTGGCGACACAATGGAAAGATATTTCATTGCTGGCGCGCACACACGGACAACCTGCTTCGCCCACCCGGCTGGGTAAAGAGATCATGGTTTTTGTAGAAAGACTGCACAACCAGGTAGAGTTGTTTTCCAGCATACCATATGCCGCCAAGTTCGGGGGCGCCACCGGTAATTTCAACGCCCATCATATTGCTTTCCCTAAAAAGAACTGGATCGCATTGGGCAATGAATTTGTAGACCAGGTGTTGGGTCTGCAACGCATGCAGTACACATCGCAAATTGAACATTACGATAATCTCGCAGCACATTTTGATGCCATGAAGCGGATCAACAATATCCTCATAGACCTTTGCCGCGACTGCTGGACTTATATCAGCATGGATTATTTCAAACAAAAAACAAAAAAAGGAGAAGTTGGTTCCTCGGCCATGCCCCATAAGGTAAACCCCATCGATTTTGAAAACGCCGAAGGCAACCTGGGAGTAGCCAATGCCATTCTGGAACATTTATCGGCCAAACTGCCCATCAGCCGGCTCCAGCGCGACCTTACCGATTCTACCGTTTTACGGAACCTGGGCGTTCCGGTAGCGCATGTGATCATTGCACTTAAATCGCTGGAAAAAGGACTGAGCAAGCTGGTGCTGAATGAGGCCAAAATCAAAGAAGACCTGGAGAACAACTGGGCCGTTGTGGCGGAAGCCATACAAACCATCCTGCGTCGCGAAAATTACCCCAACCCTTATGAGGCGCTGAAAGACCTTACCAGGGGCAATAATACCATCGACAAAAAAGCCATCCACCAGTTCATCAGTACATTGAAAATCAGCAGTGCACTGAAAAAAGAATTAAAATCCATCACCCCCTCCAATTATGTGGGTGTAAACCCGGTTTTCTGATAAGATTTTCCTAAAACTGACCCGGGTGCGTTATATTATCATTATCATTCTGCAAATTTGCGGGGATAAGTAATTTACACTGATGATGCATCGTGGGATTGTTTTAAGTGTTGTGGCATTGCCACTTTTCTTCGTTTGCGGCCAGGCCCAGAATAGTATACCGAAGAACTGGTACCAGATGGACCATTCGCAGGATTCTTTTTACGGTATCAGCCTGAACAGGGCCTATGATTTCCTGAAAGACAAAAAGAGGAAGTCCACTCCTGTTGTGGTTGCCGTGCTGGATTCCGGCGTGGATACCACACATGAGGATTTGAAAAACATGCTGTGGCATAACCCGAAAGAAATTCCGGGCAACGGTATCGACGACGATGGCAACGGTTATGTAGATGACGTGTACGGATGGAATTTTCTCGGCGGTAAAGATGGCCGCAACCTCAAACGTGCGCCCGATGAACGCGCCCGTATCTTCCACAAATGGAAAAGCCGGTTCGAAGGCAAACCCGATACCAGCGCATTTTCTCCAGTCGATAAAGACCATTACCAGGCCTGGACCAAGGCGGTGAATGAATTGAACTTCTCTCCCGACGAACAGATGGAGCTGATGATCCTCGACATCACCTGCAAAGCCCTGAAACGGCACGATAAAGTATTGCGCCATGAAATGGGTTGCGATGAATATACCTGCGACAAACTTGAAAAGTTCGAACCCGTTTCCAGGCTGGGCAAAGAAGCCAAACTGGCTTATCTCACCAGCATGAAAATGATTGGTATACCGGATGAAGAAAGGAACAGCGAAACCAATGTGAGCATATTGGGCCAGTTGGAGGAATATGTAGAAGGCAAAAAAGCAGCTTTTGATTCGAAAGAATCAGTGAAAGACAACCGGGCAGAGATCGTACAGGATAATTACAACAGTCTTACCGATCGCTTCTATGGCAACAATGATGTGATGGGCCCATCGCCTATGCATGGCACCCATGTATGCGGACTCATCGGCGCCCAACGCGGCAACCATATTGGCATCGATGGCGTAGCAGATAATGTGAAACTGATGATGATAAGGGTGGTGCCGGACGGAGATGAATACGATAAAGACGTAGCGCTCGCTATCCGTTATGCAGTAGATAATGGCGCTAAGGTCATCAACATGAGTTTTGGCAAATATTATTCACCTGAGAAAATGTGGGTAGACAGCGCTGTGCATTATGCAGAAATGAAAGATGTGCTCATCGTGCACTCATCGGGTAATGAATCTTACAACCTCGATACAACCGTAGGCTATCCCAATCCCTGGCTCAAAGAATGGAACACCAATGCCGGAAATTTTATTACGGTAGGCGCCAGCAGTGATCCCAGGATCAATGGCAGCATTGCCGCGGACTTCAGTAATTATGGCAAAACACATGTAGACGTGTTTGCACCGGGTGTAAAAATGTATTCTACCCTCCCCGGTACTCATACCTATGGCAACCAGCAGGGCACCAGTATGTCTGCACCTGTTGTTTCCGGCCTCGCCGCGCTGATCCGCTCTTATTATCCTGAACTCAGCGCCATACAAGTGAAAAAGATCATCGAGCAATCGGTATTGGTACCCGATGCATCGGTACCCAGTTTTAAGCCGGGTGATAAAAAATCTGTTGTATCTTTCAGTGATCTTTCCAAAAGCGGCGGTATTGTCAACGCATACAATGCAGTGAAGCTGGCTGAACAATACAAAGTCACGACCGATATTAAAAAAAATACCACCAAAGCCAATAGATAATGCCACGTCCACTTGCAAATGATTATGGCCCTTATTTTGAAACCTATATCAGTAAAGTAAAGAGCAACGATGTAAAGACCATCCTTGAACAGGAAGCTGCTCCCATCGAAACTTTTTACCTGAACCTTCCCGAAGCAAAAGCCGATTACCGGTATGCAGAAGGCAAATGGACGCTGAAGGATCTCCTGCAGCACCTGATAGATACAGAAAGAGTCATGGTCTATCGCTTGCTGCGTGCTGCCCGTAAAGATGCTACACCCAACGCTTCCTTTGATGAAAACAGTTTTGCCGCCAATGCTATGGCCGACAAAAGAAGTTTCCATTCACTGAAAGAAGAATTTCTGGCCCTGCGGAAGTCCACCAACCTGCTTCTGCAATCTTTAACGGAAGAGCAACTCTCTTCTGCCGGCATCTCCAGCAATCACCGCACAACAGCCAACGCACTTGCCTTCATTATCTTCGGCCACCTGAAGCACCATCAAAATATTGTTGAAGAACGGTATCTCTGATCCATAAAAAAGCCCCACGCAATGCATGGGGTTTTTCTCATGTTGTATCAATAGCCGGCAGTAAAACTTATTTGCTGGCAAAAAGGTGAACAGCTAACTGCACATCTTTGGCAGGTCCGTTGAAATTGATACCTATAGTGGTCCTGTCCAGACTGAAGAAAGCCTGTGCAAAGAAATTCTTCTCATCTACACCGCGGATATTAGCCGTTAGTTTAATAGGGAAGCTGGCTCCTTTCAAAGTAAGTGTGCCATTGATATCTGCCGTATTATCCGATGTATAATTTACTCCTGTGATCTCGTAAGTGGCTTCTCCAAATTTGGCCACATCAAAGAAGTCAGGGGTTTTCAAATGCCCTGTGAGCCTGTCACCACCACCGGCATCGGTCACTTTCAGATTGGCCAGATCGATCACGAATTTGCCGCCCTTCAGCTTATTGCCATCGAGCTGTACTTCCCCGCTTTTCAAAGGGAAAAAACCAGTATGATAAGCGGTTTTTTTAGCCGCCACCCAGTCGATACGGCTTTTCTCAGCGCTTACGCTGTAAGTAGCCACTTCTTTTTTAGCGGTATGGGGGATGAACGAATAGATACCTGCTAACAATGCAGTACCCAGCAATGCAAAAATTGTTTTTTTCATATACGTTCTCACGGTTTGGTTTATAAAAGCGTTACTCCTAAAAGTAAGGCAATTAAAGTTAGAACAATAAATAATTAATACGAATGGTATGAATGCCCGATTCGCTTATCTTCGCGAAAATTTTTCCACACATGAACCTCCACGAATATCAGGCCAAGGAATTACTGAAAAAGTACAATGTACCTGTGCAGGAAGGCATTGCGGTTGATACAGTAATGGCTGCAGAAGAAGCTTACCGTCAGATCAAAACCCAAACAGGCAACAACTTTGCCGTTATCAAAGCGCAGATACATGCCGGAGGCCGTGGTAAGGGTAAGGTTGCCGGTACCGAGCAACGTGGAGTAGCTGTTGCCAAAACCGTGGAAGACGTAGCTACTATTGCCAAAAATATTTTAGGGGGTACCCTCGTAACCATCCAGACTGGTCCCGCCGGTAAAAAAGTAAGTAAAATACTGGTAGCCCAGGATGTATATTATCCCGGTCCCCAGCCTGTTAAAGAATTCTACCTGTCTATCCTGCTCGATCGTGCCAAAGGCATGAACGTGATCATGTACAGCACCGAAGGTGGTATGGACATTGAAGAAGTAGCGCACAATACGCCAGACAAAATTTTCAAAGAATGGGTATATCCCGGCGGCGGACTGCAGGGATTCCAGGCACGTAAAATTGCGTTCAACCTGGGTCTGAGCGGCGAAGCTTTCAAGAGCTGCGTGAAGTTCGTTACCAATTTATACAATGCTTATGTGGGACTCGACTGCGGCATGCTCGAGATCAACCCGCTCTTCAAAACCAGCGACGACAAGATTATTGCAGTGGATTGTAAAATGAACATCGATGATAATGCCCTGATGCGTCATCCCGATACGGCTGCACTGAGAGACATTACAGAGGAAGATCCTACCGAGGTGGAAGCAGGTCAGTACAACCTCAACTTTGTAAAGCTCGACGGAAACGTGGGTTGTATGGTAAACGGCGCCGGTCTGGCCATGGCTACCATGGATATGATCAAGCTCAGCGGCGGTGAGCCAGCCAACTTCCTCGATGTAGGCGGTACCGCTAACGCACAAACCGTTGAAGCCGGCTTCCGCATCATCATGAAAGACCCCAATGTAAAAGCCATTCTCATCAATATATTCGGAGGTATCGTGCGTTGCGACCGCGTAGCTGCCGGCGTAATCGAAGCATACAATAAGTTGGGTAATATTACAATCCCCATCATTGTGCGCTTGCAGGGAACCAATGCAGTGGAAGCGAAAAAACTGATCGATGAAAGCGGACTCAAAGTGCAGTCAGCCATCGAACTCAGTGAAGCTGCATCGCTCGTGAAAAAGGCAGTGGCTTAATTACCCTTTTTTCATCATTTTAACTTCTATAACCGGACTCACAGAATAGTGCAGTCCGGTTTTTATTTCTTCGCAATCAAATCTTTTGCGACGGATGAGTCCCTTCCGGAATATTTTACCGTTATCCATCATAAACAATGCTCCTTCCGGCAGATATGCCAGGTGCACATGATCTTCTTTTTGTACAGGGTTGTATTTCCTGAGCACCAGCAACAACGCCGTTTCCCCATTGGCAGTAGCAGCGGGATTGAGCACAGAAGCCTGCAAGGCTTTTTCTATATCGGCAGGAAATATTTTATGTTGTATGAAGGTCACAAGCAGGTGGCTGTACAAATGCTTCCATTCCCTCCCGTGCGACTCTACCTTGTTGCCATACTGCTCAAATGTAAGCAGGTGTGCCAGTTCGTGCAATAAAGTAATGAGGAATTCGAATTTGTTGAGGTTGCCGTTGATACTGATGCGGTGGTTGCGCCCCATTCCCGCGTGACGATAATCGCCCAGCACTGATTTCCGTTGTTTGGTAACGGTGAGGTGTACTTTGTAATGATGCAGGTATTCCACCACTTGTTCAAAACTACCCTCCGGCAAATAGGCTGCCAGCGCCTGCATGGGATGCTCAGTTACCGGCATTGGATTTTTTATTCAATTTCAGACTGGTGCGGACTTCTATCCAGGTATACAAAACATATAACCCCATAGATATGAAAATGGCGTATTTATTCTTGTGAACGCCTGCTTTTGTTATATAGACAACCACAGCAATTCCTAATACGATCAATTTGATGAAAGTAGATACCATCACCATCCGTATCCATGCATTGGGGTTATTACTGCGCAAAGAACGTTCCTGCAGGATAATACTGAACAACCCTATCACAAACAATAAAAGGTTAGAAACTATAACCACCTTACTATCAATTCCCCAATCATCCATATTTGATCTTAAAAACACTGCAACCCCACTAACGAAGAAAAATGTTGCCAGCAGGGGCCAAAATCTCATTTTATTTTCTTTTTCCATTCTTATCTGTTGAAGTATCCCGAATCAATTTTATCAACAACACCATCAATACCAACAAAGGTAACAGCCAAAGCCAAACGGGTTTTACAAGACCCATTTTTTTATCCAGCCATCCGCCCAGGTATACGCCAATGACCAGTCCGGCTATCAATTCAGTTGCCAATCCTGCATAACGCACCAGGATGTCAGCTTTTTTTTGCCCCATATTTAATTTATTCGTTGGTGGTCTCGGTCCTGGGAATCACAGCCGGTATGGTATCGAGTTGGGAAGGTGTATTACCTGTGAGCACTTTCTTTACCCCATCGATGTACTGCTCTTTGTATTGAAGCGCCTGTTCCAGCGAATCGGTGCGTATCTTCAAAGCCTGCAACGCACTCCGGCTTTCACGGGTGCCGTAACCGGGTATATAATATTTGAGCGGGGAAAATGAGATCAGGGCAATGGTTAGCCCCACCAGCAAAACAAAAGCGGTACTCAACCCTACATACACGCTCAGGCGCGACAGCCTGAACGTTACCACTTCTTCATAGGTATCGTCGTTCATCACTACCAGGCGGTAACTGTTGCGCAGGCGCTTGAGACTATTGTTATTTTCCGGTTTCACGATGCTGTTAAATCAGGATAAAGGTATTCATAAATAGCTGTACTTTTAGACAGTTTTATGTATCCGATGTCGAAATTCCCAAAGTGGGTCACATTTGTTGGTTTTGTATTGGCGATATTCCATTCAGCCCAGGTAGTGCATGCACAACCCAATACCACTATTGAACTCACAAAACCAAAGCCGTACACCGAAAGAAGCCTGCCCGCCGAAAAAACGGGCAACAGGAAATTCACCATTCCCCGGCGCATCTTTACCAATGCCACCAGCCGGTTCAATTATTATTTCAATGCCAACAACCTGGTCAATGATATCATCAACAGGGCCAGGCAACAGCACAAAGACGATTACGGGCAACTGCTGTCATTCTATGATTACAGCCTGGATGTAACAGCCAAAGACCTGATCGATACCGTTATCTATAAATGCAATGCCGGGATACTGTTGCATGACCTGCGGAGCGACTGGGTAGATAACTTGTATGTGCTGATGGGAAAAGCTTACCTGCTCCGCAAAAATTTCGATTCAGCCACTGCCGTCTTCCAATACATCAATTATGTGTACGCTCCCAAAGATGACGGTTATGACATTCCCCTGGGAAGCAATGCCAGCAATACCGGGGGCGTATTCACCGTTGCCACCGACGAAAAAAGAACCCTGCTGAAAAAAATCTTCACCACACTGCCCAGCAGGAATGAGGCATTGACATGGCAGGTACGCACTTATCTCGAGCAACAGAAAATGGGCGACGCAGCAGGTTTACTCGAGATTCTGCGGCAGGACCCGCATTTTCCTTCGAGGCTTCAACCATCCTTGCATGAACTCAGCGCTTATTGGTTTTACAAGCAGGAAATGTACGACAGCGCTGCATCCCAGCTTTCCAAATCCCTGCCTGCTTCAGGCGCTGTGCGGGCAAGAGGAGAATACCTCGCCGGCCAACTTTATCAATTGGCCAAAAAAGATAATCAGGCAATGGAAATGTTCCAGCGCGCCATCCGCCACGCAATCGATCCTGTTATGGAAGTATATGCCCGTTTGAATATTGCCTCCCTGGCGAGCGGGAAAAAAGACAATGCCTTGCAGGAGAACCTGAATGAACTGTTGAAAATGGCGCGTCGCGACAAGTACATCATCTATCGTGACATTATTTATCACACAGCCGCTCAACTGGAACTGCAACGCCATCGCGATTCGGCCGCACAACAACTGCTGCTGAAAAGCATTCAATACAATACCGGCAATGCCGCACTAAAACAACAAAGCTTTCTGCTGCTCGGAGACCTCAACTATAACCGTAAAGCCTATGCCAATGCATACAGGTTTTACGATAGTGTGGAGACTTCATTAGTAGACGAAGCGGCAAAGCAAAAGATCGCCAATCTCAAACCTGCCCTGCAACTCATTGCAGCAAATGAGTCTGTTGTCCGTCACCAGGATAGCCTGCAAAGCCTGGCAACGTTGCCGGCCGGTGAAAGGCTCACTGCCGCAAAAAAAATGATCCGCCGGTTGCGAAAAGAAAAAGGATTGAAAGAAACTGAAACAACAGAAACAGGCGGAGCTTCCGGTAACACAGCTACCATAGATTTATTCAATAGCAATACCGCCGGTTTCTATTTTCAGAATGCATCGTTGAAAACAAGAGGCGCGGCTGAATTCAAAACCCGCTGGGGTAACAGGCCCAACGTTGATAACTGGCGCAGGCAGGCTGCGGTAGACAAATCTTTCAGTACCGCCAATTCCCAGGCAGTCAACACACAGAAAACACAATCCGAAGAGAGCACGGCACCAAAAGAAAAAGAACTCAGTCTCGAAACTTTGCTCGCAGAGATACCGCTTACCGAAGCACAGCTGGATGTATCCAATAAATTGATCAGTCAATCATTGCTTTCGAGTGCACTTACCTTCCAAAATCAATTGCGTGACTACCCTTCGGCCATCGCCACTTATGAAGCTTTTCTGAAACGTTTCCCTGAAAGCGCTTCCGCAGAGCAGGTGCTGTTCAACTTATCGCTTTGCTACCAGGAGAGCGATGCCGTTGCCAAAGCCGATTCGATGCGGACCGTTTTGAACAAATCTTATCCGGCCGGCTCCTATACCGCTTTATTACGTAAGGCACAATCGGCCAACCAACCCGATGCACCAACGCAAACATACGAATCGGTTTACCGCCTCTTTATTGAAGGACGTTTCAACGAAGCACGCCTTGCCAAGTTGAAAGCCGATCAACAGTTCGGTCATTCGCATTGGACGCCCCAGTTGTTGTTCATTGAGTCCATCAGCTATGTGCGGGAGCGGCAGGACAGTATTGCCATTAATCGCTTGCAAGAGATCATCCAACAATTCGGACAATCTCCCATGGCCGCGAAAGCTGCCACCATGATCGATGTATTGAAAAGAAGGAATGAAATAGAAGCTCATCTGACCAACCTGAATATCGAAAGAGGAGATGAATCTGTTTCGCGCCGGGTTGACCTGCAATCGCCACTTACTACCATTACGGCCGAAAAGAGAAAAGACAGCAGCAAACTGGCGCCGCCACCCACAGCAATCGTTTCCAAAGAATTAAAACAGGAAAACAAACCGGTGATCATCAGCAACGATGTGTACCGGTTCGTACCAACAGACTCGCAGTATGTAGTCATCATCATGAATAAAGTGGATCCTGTTTATGCAAGTGAAAGCCGTAACGCATTCAATATTTTCAACAGGGAACGTTATGCACGGCTGAAGATCGTCAGCAGCAGCATGCGGCTCACAAGCGATGTGCAGCTTTTATTACTCGGGCCATTCATGAACGCTGCTACAGCCGCTTCTTATATCGATGCGGTAAAGCCCCTTTCAAAAACAAATATCGTTCCCTGGCTACCGGCGGATAAATACAGTTTCAGCATCATCAGTCCGGCTAACCTGGCCATTTTACTTAACAACAAAGACATCAATGAGTTCAGGGCTTTTATGCAAAAATTGCTTCCCGAGTAATTTTAACGGAGAGATAAGGATCTTTGGCGAACTGTTGTTTAGTTTTACGTACCATTGCGAAACAATCATAGAACAGATTTACCATGTCTAAACCGGTGAGAATTTTCTGGCGCATTTTTTTCTGGGGCTTTGCAGGCTTCATCCTCTTGTTGCTCATGATCAACTGGGGTTGGCTGGGGGCCATGCCCGACCTGGAGGATATCGAAAACCCAACAGCGTCGCTCGCGAGCCAGGTTTTTGCCCAGGACGGAACACCCATGGGTAAATATTATATTGAAGACCGGGTGAATGCGGATTACAAAGACATTAGCAAATATGTGATCAATGCATTGGTAGCCACCGAAGACAAACGCTTCTATGTTCACAGTGGTATCGACCCATGGTCGCTAGCCCGCGCTGTTGCCCACCTGGGTGGCGAAGGTGGCGCCAGCACCATTACCATGCAAACAGCTAAAAATCTTTTCACCGATAACTGGGATACCAGGAATTTTCTGTTGCGCATCCTCCAAAAAGTCAAAGAATCGATCATCGCTGTTAAGCTGGAAAGAAACTTCACCAAAGAAGAGATCGCAACACTTTATCTCAATACAGTAGCTTATGGCGATAATGTGTATGGCATCCGCAATGCTTCGCGTACTTTCTTCCAGAAAGAGCCCGACCGTTTGAGTGTGGAAGAAGCTGCTGTACTGATAGGCATGTTGAACGCACCCTCTTTATATAACCCTCGCCGCAATCCCAAGCAGGCCCTCGATAGGAGAAACCTCGTATTGAATCGCATGGTAAGCAGTAATTACCTGAGCGCCGAAGAAGCAAACAAACTGAAGACAAAACCCATTGAACTCAATTACAAAAAACTGGATGAGAACAACGGGTTGGGCCCTTATTTCAGGATGGTATTGGGTGAATACATGAAGACCTGGTGTAAAGAACACAAGAAAAACAATGGCGATAACTACAATCTTTACCGTGATGGATTGAAGATTTATACCACCATCAATCCGCGCATGCAGTTGTATGCAGAAGAAGCAGTAGCGCGTCACATGAGTTATATGCAGAAGTTGCTGAACACGCAGGAAAACATCAAAAAGGGTTCTGTATGGAAAGGTTATGAGAATGTGCTGGAATCTGCCATGAAGCAAAGCGACCGCTGGCGCAACTTCAAGAAAGATGGTATGGGTGATGATGAGATACGCAAAACTTTTTTTGTCAAAACCCCCATGCACATTTTTGCCTGGAATAATTCACGTGGAAAAGACACGGTGATGACACCTTATGATTCACTCAAATACAATCGTCAGATGTTACAGGCGGGATTCATGGTAATGGAACCCGTTAGCGGAGAAGTCAGGGCCTGGGTGGGTGGCATCGATTTCAAAACTTTTAAATTCGATCATGCGAACCCCAACACCAGGCGTCAGGTTGGTTCTACCATGAAACCATTGTTGTATAGCCTTGCCATTGAAGAAGCGGGATTCACACCGAATACAACCGTATACGATGAACAGCAGAGTTTTGGTCAATACGGATTGGTGCCTGCCACCAGCAAATCCTGTAAAGGAGGAGCCATACCTATGGCCAATGCACTGGCCTTCTCGCGAAACTGCGCTTCGGCTTATATCATGAAGCAGCTCGACAATGAAGGCAATAATGGCGCAAGACGTTTTGTTGATTTCCTGAAAAAATGCGATCTCAAAACCAAGATAGAACCCTACCCTTCTATTGCCCTGGGCGCTTGTGAAATCTCTTTGTATGAAATGATGCAGGCTTACAGCATGTTCCCCGGCAGGGGTTTCAACGTAAAGCCCATGTATATTACCCGCATCGAAGACCGGAACGGGAATGTGCTGGCCACTTTTATTCCCCAGCGAAAAGAAGTGATCAGCGATGTAACAGCTTATTCCATTATCAAGATGATGGAAGGAACAATGACCATTGGTACCGGTCGCGGTATCTGGCAGTACGATGTACCCAATATGGAAGTGGCCGGCAAAACAGGTACCACCAATGAAAACAGCGATGCCTGGTTCATGGGTTATACACCTCAACTGATGGCCGGCGCCTGGGTGGGTTGCGATGACCGGTTCATCCATTTTGATAAAGACAACCTGAACGGACAAGGTAGCCGCGCTGCAATGCCCATCTGGGCCTATTTCTACAGCAAAGCTGTCAAAGACCCTAATTGCGGACTGGATCCAAAACAGACCTTTGTGAAACCGGATGTAATGAGCAATGATCTCATCATCGATTACATAAATGGCAATACGCCGGTACTGGGTGGAGAAGGAGAAGACATGGGTACCGGTCAATCGAAAGATTATGAAGTACCCAAAAACATCAAACCGGAAGACATAGCGCCGGAATCACAGATCAAACTGGACGACAACAATAACAAATCCAAAACGCCTGTTAAACCCATCAACCCACCTCCTTCTGCTAATAAACCCGGACAAGATCCCAAAGCGGTCATGCCGAAAAAAAACCAATGATTAAATAAGTGCGTCATCCCGAGCGAGCGAAGCGAGTCGAGGTACGTCATCCTGAGCGAGCGAAGCGAGTCGAGGTACGTCATCCTGAGCGAGCGAAGCGAGTCGAAGGAGCTGCTGAGGATTCAGGCAGATCCCTCGGCTGCCCCTTCGACTCGCTTCGCTCGCTCAGAGTGACGTTGCTCGGGATGACGGGCTTAAATCATTGAACAACTATAGTGTGATGGAAAAGTGATGGAACAAACTTTGTTGATAGAAGCCTGTTGCATAATGCACATGCAATTTTTTCAACAACAAGCTGGCACCGAAGTTGAAGCCGTTGAGTCCGCTCGTAAAATTGTACGCATTCAAATCATACCCGCGCTGAAAATTATAACCTGCCTGGATGGTGCATTTTTCGCTGAGATATAATTGCGTACCCAACACGATATGCGAAAATATTTTTTGCGTCACCGGGCTGTTCTTGTAATTGATATCGCCTTCCGAAGCACGGAAACTGGTATCGTTATAGTAAATATTGAACCGGTGTAAATGATGTAAAGTGAGTGAGAACTGAAAAGGCGCATGGGCCAGGCGTTTGGATATGCCCGCCTCCACATCAAAAGGCAATTCTTCTTTCCGCGCGCTGCCATCATAGGTATTGAGTTGTGTGCCCATGTTTTTGGCTACCAGGCTGGCCTGCCATTGGCCTTCTTCGTCGTAATACGCAATTCCTGCGTCAACGGCCAGTCCGGATGAACGATACATACCATATCCGGAATGCATGAATTTCAGGCTCATCCCATACCACCATCTTTCTTTATACGGCTGAGAGATCATGGCCTGCACCACATAATCGCGCGGCGAAAAACTACCCCACACATTGCCGGAAGCATCGGTCTGTGGCATGGTTCCGTAGTTGAAATAATTCACGCCTACCCCAACGGTTGTTTTTTCATTGCGCAGGTGCATCGCAGAAGTAAGACTGTAATTACTGATACCAGCCAAAAAAGCGTTGAAAGAAAAATCCGTTTTCAAATGCATATCAGGACGCAACAGGGCCGGGTTCTGAAATGCCATACCTACATCCTGACCAATAGCAGAGACATTCATACCACCCAGTGCAGATAAGGTTGCCGTATTGGGTTGTTGCAGGAACTGGAAAACGGCATTACCCCCAAGGGTTTGCGCTTTTCCCGGATGAGCAAAAAAAATCAGAACAACAATAGGGCAATAACGATGCATGAACAGGTTTCTATTCCAAATCTAAGTAAGAAAACAAAGCGGCGCCAGTTACATCAATAAACCAGGTCCTCATAAGCTGCCTGCAATTCGTTGTAAGCGTGCTGATCGCCCGCCTGTTTGGCCGCTTGCATGCCTTTCTCGTACCATTCGATGGCCAGTTGTTTTTCCTGCATCTTTTCGAGCAGTTTGGCCAGGTGATAATAAGAACCGATATAATCGGGCGATTGGGTAAGGATGGTTTCAAATAAAGCGCGGGCTTCCTGGTCCTGCTCCTGCTTGATGTATTCCAGGGCCAGCGCATGGCGGAGGAAATTATCCTGTGGGTTGTCTTTCAGGAATTCCCTGAGCTTGGAAATGCGGTCTGTCATCCCGTAAAGTTAGGCCGAGGCCGGCGAATAAAGTTTTTGCAGATTAAATTTTATCCCAACCTTTGCCGCGTTGAAATCCTCCCTATATTTGCTAATAGTTGCATAAACAACTATTAATTCCGGGATGAATTAAATCTGCATTTATTATGAAAATTTTAGTGTGCGTAAGCAAAACGCCGGATACCACTTCCAAGATTGCCTTCTCCGACGGCAATACCAAATTTGATGAAGCCGGTGTGCAATGGATCATCAATCCGTATGACGAATGGTATGCCCTCGTAAGAGCTATTGAACTGAAAGAAAAAGATCCTTCCGTGGTACTGCACCTGGTAACTGTGGGCGGCGCCGATACAGAGCCCATCATCCGGAAAGCGCTGGCACTGGGCGGCGATGAAGCCATTCGTGTCAATGCCAACAGCAGCGACAGCTATTACATCGCCTCTCAAATAGCAGCAGTGATCAAAGACGGTGGTTACGATCTTATTTTAACGGGAAAGGAAACCATTGATTACAACGGATCTTCCATCGGCGGCATGGTCGCTGAACTGATCGATGCGCCTTATCTCTCGTTGGCTACCCAATTCAATCTTGAGGGAACCACCGCTACCGTTACACGTGAGATAGAAGGTGGAGAAGAAGTAGCAGAAGTAGCATTACCTGTAGTAGTAAGCTGCCAGAAAGGAGTAGCAGAGCAACGCATTCCCAATATGCGCGGCATCATGGCTGCCAGGACCAAGCCTTTGAAAGTAGTAGAGCCTGTAGCAGCAGATACGCTTACTGCCATTACCGGTTTTGAATTACCGCCGGCCAAAGCAGGAGTGAAACTGGTAAGTCCGGATAATGTAGCCGAACTGGTACGTCTTCTGCACGAAGAAGCCAAAGTGATCTAAATCTTTCAACAAAAACGAAGCACAAACATCATGGTACTGATATATATAGATCAAAGCGAAGGTCATATCAAAAAAGCTTCTTTCGAAGCCATGAGCTATGGCGCCAAAGTAGCCGAACAACTGGGTACTGTTGCCGAAGGCCTGGTACTGGGTCAGGTAAACGATGACCTGGCCGCACTTGGAAAATACGGGGTCAAAAAAGTACACCAGGTAAACAACGATGCATTGAATCACCTCGATGCACAGGTATATGCCAAAGTCATTGCAGAAGCCGTAACAGCAACAAATGCCAACGTGGTAATATTTTCGCATAACCAAACGGGCAAAGCCATATCATCGAGGGTAGCGGCGCGTTTGAAAGCAGGTATTGTTACCGGCGCTTCTTCCCTGCCCGATACTTCGAACGGATTTGTGGTTCGCAAAACCGTTTTCTCCGGCAAGGCTTTTGCGCATGTGAATATTCTTTCTTCTATCAAGGTTATTTCGCTGAGTCCGAACAGCTATACCACTACTGTTGGAGCAGGTATTGCGGAAGTGAACCAACTGAACATTGCAGTAGATGCTCCTAAAGTAAAAGTAACTGCGGTCAATAAAGTAACGGGCGAAATTCCTTTAACAGAAGCCGACATAGTAGTGAGTGGAGGACGCGGCATGAAGGGCCCTGAAAACTGGGGCATCTTGTTAGACCTCGCCAAAGAACTGGGCGCAGCAACTGCCTGTAGCCGTCCGGTTGGAGATGCACACTGGAGACCGCATCATGAGCACGTAGGACAAACCGGTATCCAGATAGCGCCCAATCTCTACATTGCGCTGGGTATTTCCGGAGCCATACAGCACCTGGCAGGTGTGAACAGGAGTAAAGTGATCGTAGTGATCAACAAAGATCCCGAAGCGCCTTTCTTCAAAGCAGCTGATTATGGTATTGTAGGCGATCTGTTTGAAGTGGTGCCCAAACTCACCGAAGAGATCCGCAAAATGAAAGCATCATAATCCACTCAGTTTGCCGCCATCTACCGGCAAATTGATACCATTGATATAAGCGGCTGCCGGAGAACATAAAAAAGCTACGGCAGCCGCCAGTTCTTCCGGCTCTCCCAAACGGCCCGCAGGAATTTGTGCAACTGCTTGCTGCATGATCATATCTATTGTACTGTTTGCGGAAGCAGCCTGCTTTTCAAATAAATAATCCAATCTATCGGTACGCGTAGAGCCCGGCAATACATTGTTCACCGTGATCCCGAACGGTCCCAATTCATTAGACAATGTTTTGGCCCAGTTGGCCACTGCAGCGCGAACCGTATTGGAAATACCCAATCCTCCGATGGGTTGTTTCACCGAAGTGGAAGTGATGTTCACGATCCGGCCATAACCTGCTTCCTTCATTCCAGGCACCAATAGTTGTACAAGTGTATGCGCAGCGCTGAGTTGTGAACGGAACGCAGTTTCCAGTTCATCTGCACTTGTATTCAATAACGGGCCCGCTGGCGGTCCGCCGGTATTATTTACCAAAATATGTACTTGTCTTGTTTTAGTGAGCAAGGATGCTATCTGTGCAGCCAACTGATCGGGATGTGCTGTATCTGCCACTATATAGCTGTGTTGTTGCCGAAGCGAAATATCGAGTGACTGTACAACCCGCCTGAGTTTTTCTTCATTCCTGGCGAGTACCACCACATGCGCACCCAGCAATGCCAGCTCGGCTGCTACGGCCGCTCCCAATCCTTGCGAGGCGCCGCAGACCAGGGCAGTTTTATTGGTAAGATCGAGGTTCATGCTGCAAATTACGATATGGTATTAAGATATGGGTAGCTATAGGTTTCCGGCATCCAGTATTAAACAAATTAAGTTATTTTCGTGTCAGCTATGAAAAAGATAGAATTGGAGATAGTGGCCCTTTCCCACAGCATTACGCAAACCCATTCTTATGCAGTGGTATTGGGCGAGATCAGTGGATTGCGCAGGCTGCCCATCGTCATCGGTGGTTTTGAAGCCCAGGCAATTGCAGTGGCATTGGAACACATGCAACCCAGCCGCCCCCTTACACACGATTTGATGAAGAATTTCATGAATGCTTTCAATGTGGAATTACAGGAGATCATCATCAGTGACCTGCAAGAAGGCATTTTTTATTCGAAGCTTGTTTGTTATACCGAACACGATACCATTGAGATCGACAGCCGCACCAGTGATGCGCTGGCATTGGCCGTTCGTTTTGGTTGCCCCATCTATACCTACGAACATATCCTAGAGAACGCCGGTATCCTGATGGAGGAAAATCCCGAAAAGAAACCCAAAGGAGAATCGGTTGGTTCCGAAGCCGCCAGCGGCAGCCGGGAAGACCTCAGTTCCATGCCCCTTGAAGACTTGCAGAACCTGCTCAATGAAGTATTGGAACACGAAGATTATATCCGCGCCATAGCCATCAGGGATGAGATCAATAAAAGAAAATAATGGTTCTTTTTCCCAACTGTAAGATTAACCTGGGGCTCAACATCATTGAGAAAAGAAAGGATGGTTACCACAACCTGGAAACCGTATTTTATCCCGTAGCATGGAATGATGCGTTGGAATTAGTGACCTCCCCGGAAGCTCCTTATCCCGGCATACAGTTCAACTCAAGTGGCCTGCCCATCGCAGGCGATCCCGATTCCAATTTATGCACCAAAGCCTATCAACTGCTGGCAAAAGATTTTCCACAACTGCCTGCTGTGCGTGTGCATCTCCACAAAGCCATCCCTATGGGAGCTGGTTTGGGAGGAGGCAGTTCCAATGGGGCTTTCATGCTGAAAATGCTTAATGAAAAACTGTTGTTGGGTCTTGATGCTACGCAATTGATGGATTACGCGCTGCAACTGGGAAGCGATTGTCCTTTTTTCATCCGCAATGCGCCCTGCATTGCAACCGGACGAGGCGAGGATATGCAACCCTTGGCATTGGATCTGAGTGCTTACCGCATGGTATTGATTAATCCGGCCATTCATGTATCTACTGCCTGGGCTTTCGCACAACTGAAGCCACAACCTGCGGCTATACCGGTATCCGAAGCCATCCGAAAACCCATTGAGCAATGGAAGGATATCCTGTTGAACGATTTTGAAGCGCCCGTTATCAAACAATTCCCTGAAATCGGACAAATCAAAGAACAACTCTACCAAAGCGGCGCCCTTTACGCTTCCATGACAGGGAGCGGCAGTACCCTTTTTGGCATTTTTCCAGCCAACCGGCATCTTGAATCTTCCATTGAACAACATCACAGTATAAAAGAAATTTCCCCGCTTTAAGAACGGTTGTTAGTTTTTTGAATAGAAATTATTCAACAGATTGTAAATTTTATTGAATATTATACACTTCTTTCAAAATTTATTAGAAATGCTGGATAATATTTAGCAATTCTTTTGTAATTTACCAACCGATTCGGTTGCTTGCCATATTATTCCTGATCCTTAATTCGATTGTACATGCTTGTTTCAGCAAACAGCCAGGGACTTTATAGCCCTACCTTTGAGCACGATGCCTGTGGTATTGGTTTTGTAGCGAACATTAAAGGCCGCAAATCCCACCAGCACATTTCAGATGCTTTAACCGTACTGGAAAACATGGAGCACCGTGGCGCCTGTGGTTGCGAGAGCAATACGGGCGACGGCGCTGGTATCATGATCCAGGTTCCGCATGAATTCTTTTTCGATGAATGCTTAAAACTGGGCGTACACCTGCCTGCTTTTGGCAAGTACGGCGTGGGCGTTATTTTCTTTCCGCAAGACCTGCAGCTTCGTGAAGAGTGCCGCGATATTTTCAATCGCGCAGCAGAGAAACTCGGACTCGAAATCCTTACCTACCGAAAGGTTCCGGTAAACCAGAAAGACATCGGCAGCTCTGCCCTTTCCGTTGAACCGGTAATGGAACAAGTATTCATTGCTTGTCCGCACAACATCATCAATCCCGATGATTTTGAACGCAAACTGTTTGTGCTGCGTAATTATGCAAGCCATACCATTTTCAATACGGTTAGAAAGGATGAAATCGGTTTCTACCTGGCATCGCTTTCTCATAAAACGATCGTTTATAAAGGACAGCTCACCAGCACACAGGTGCGCGGTTATTTCCCCGACCTGAGCGATAAACGTGTGGTATCTGCTTTTGGATTGGTTCACTCCCGTTTTGCCACCAATACTTTCCCTTCCTGGAAACTGGCGCAGCCCTTCCGTTATATCGCGCACAACGGTGAGATCAATACATTGCAGGGCAACCTCAACTGGCTTCGTGCAAGTGAGAAAGGATTCACCAGTCCTTATTTTTCGCAGGAAGAAATGGATATGTTATTGCCCATCGTAACGGGCGAACAATCGGATTCAGCCTGTCTCGACAACATGATCGAATTGCTCACCCTCACCGGCCGCTCATTACCGCATGTAATGATGATGCTCATCCCCGAAGCATGGGATGGCAACGACCAGATGGACCCGGTAAAAAAAGCATTCTATGAATACCATGCCTGTATGATGGAACCCTGGGATGGACCTGCTTCCATTTCATTCACCGATGGCAAGACCATCGGCGCCACACTCGACAGGAACGGCTTGCGTCCTTCACGTTATTGCGTTACATCGGACGACAGGGTGATCATGGCTTCCGAAACAGGCGTGTTGCCGGTAGACCCTTCCATCATCATAGAAAAAGGACGCCTGCAGCCCGGCCGCATGTTCGTGGTAGACATGGAACAGGGCCGTATCATCAGCGATGAAGAATTGAAACAGACCATCTGCTCGCAAAAGCCTTATGCAGAATGGCTCAACAAATACAAAATACGTTTGGAAGAACTGCCCGAGCCAAGGGTGATGTTCACGCACCTCGAGCACGACCAGATCTTCAAATACCATAAAGCATTCGGTTATTCTACCGAAGACCTGGATACCATCATTGCACCTATGTGCATCGATGGTAAAGAACCCATTGGTTCAATGGGAACCGATACACCGCTGGCAGTGCTGAGCGATCAGCCGCAACACCTGAGCAGCTATTTCAAACAATTGTTTGCTCAGGTAACCAACCCACCCATCGACCCCATCCGTGAAAAGATGGTAATGTCGCTGGCTACTTTCGCAGGAAGTACCGGAAGCCTGTTGAACGAAGATCCATTGGCTTGTCACAGTGTGGCACTCAAACAACCCGTACTCAGCAACCACGAACTTGAAAAGATCAGGAGTATCGATACGGGTATCTTCCAGGCAAAGACCCTGCAAACTTATTTCAGGGCCGATGGCAAACCGGGATCGCTGAAAGCGGGACTTGACCGCCTCTGCCGTTATGCAGTGGATGCAGTGGAAGATGGTTTTGAAGTGATCATCCTTACCGACAGGGCCATCGATTCTGACCACGCACCTATTCCTTCCTTACTGGCTACCGCTGCTGTGCATCACCACCTCATCAGAAAAGGTTACCGCACACAGGTTGGTATTATAGTAGAAGCGGGCGATGTATGGGAAGTGCACCATTTCGCTTGTCTCATCGGGTTCGGCGCTACAGCCATCAATCCTTATCTCGCGCTTTCTTCTATCCGCGATATGAAATTGAATGGCCAGTTAGATACGGAACTGGATGTAGAGCACCTCAAAAAGAATTACATCAAAGCAGTGAATGAAGGATTGCTGAAAGTGTTTTCTAAAATGGGTATCTCAACACTGCAATCTTATCAGGGTGCACAGATATTCGAGATCATCGGCCTTAATAAAAAAGTGGTGGATACTTATTTCAGCGGCGCCACTTCACGCATTGAAGGCATGGGACTCGATGAGATTGCCAAAGAAACACTGGCCAAGCACCAGTTCGCTTTCAGCAAGACCGACAGCGCCGTAAACCGGTTGTCTGTTGGCGGTGTGTACCAGTGGAAACGCAAGGGAGAGTTTCACCTGTTCAATCCGCAGACGATACACCTCTTGCAGTATGCAACCAAGATGAACGATTACAATACGTTCAAAAAATATTCCAAGCTGGTGAACGACCAGGGCGAGAAAGCCTGCACGTTGCGCAGCCAGTTCCGTTTCAAGCGTAACCGTCCTTCTATTTCAATTGAAGAAGTAGAACCGGCAGAAAACATTTATAAACGTTTTGCTACGGGTGCTATGTCCTTCGGTTCTATCTCCTGGGAAGCACATACCACACTGGCCATTGCCATGAACCGTTTAGGCGGCAAAAGCAATACCGGTGAGGGTGGAGAAGATGATATCCGTTACCAGCAATTGGCCAACGGCGACTCTATGCGTTCTGCGATTAAGCAGGTAGCATCGGCCAGGTTTGGCGTAACCAGTTACTATCTTACCGAGGCAGATGAATTGCAGATCAAAATGGCGCAGGGTGCAAAGCCGGGTGAAGGCGGACAGTTACCCGGTCATAAAGTTGACGACTGGATCGGCAGAACAAGACACGCAACGCCGGGTGTGGGATTGATCTCTCCCCCGCCGCACCACGATATTTATTCTATTGAAGACCTGGCGCAGTTAATCTTCGACCTGAAAAATTCCAACCGTGCAGCGCGCATCAATGTGAAGCTGGTATCCAAAGCCGGCGTTGGTACCATTGCCGCAGGCGTAGCCAAAGCAAAGGCCGATGTGGTATTGATCTCCGGTTTCGACGGCGGTACCGGCGCCTCTCCCATCAGTTCTATCAAACATGCGGGACTGCCCTGGGAATTAGGACTGGCCGAAACACACCAGACATTGGTGAAAAATAAATTGCGCAGCAGGATCGTAGTGCAGGCAGACGGACAAATGAAAACCGGCCGCGATATTGCCATCGCTGCTTTGCTGGGCGCTGAAGAATGGGGTGTGGCCACTGCGGCGCTGGTCGTGGAAGGATGTATCATGATGCGCAAGTGTCACATGAATACTTGTCCTGTTGGCGTAGCCACACAAGACGCCGAACTGCGTAAGCGTTTCACCGGCGATCCCGATCATGTGGTAAACTTCTTCAAATTCATCACACAGGAATTGAGGGAGCTTATGGCTGAACTGGGTTACAGAACTGTGAATGAAATGATCGGCCAGGTAGATGACCTGGAAGTAAGGGATGATATCAAACACTGGAAATACAGCAAGCTGGATCTTTCTCCTGTTCTGTACAAAGAACCTACTTCTTTGTACACCGGATTGTATCAGCAGGAAGCACAGGATCATGGTTTAACCGAAGTGCTCGACTGGAAACTGCTCAAAGCGGCCAAGCCAGCCATAGACAACGGACAAACAGTGGTAGCTTCTTTCCCTATTAAGAATACAGACCGTACGGCCGGTACCATTCTTTCGAACGAGATCACCAAAAAATACAAGGCAGAAGGTTTACCTGATGATACTATCCATTTCAACTTCACCGGTACAGCCGGACAAAGTTTCGGCGCCTTCAATACCAAAGGGGTAACCCTCGAGTTGGAAGGCGATGCGAACGACTATTTCGGTAAAGGCCTGAGTGGAGCGAGACTGGTGGTGTATCCGCATAAGAGCGCTTCATTCGTACCGGAAGAAAACATCATCATTGGTAATGTTGCCTTCTACGGCGCTACATCGGGTGAAGCTTTTATCCGTGGAAAAGCGGGAGAACGCTTTGCCGTAAGGAATTCCGGCGCCAATGTGGTGGTGGAAGGTGTGGGTGACCACGGTTGTGAATACATGACGGGCGGACATGCTGTTATCCTGGGTAATACAGGCCGCAATTTTGCAGCGGGCATGAGTGGCGGTATTGCTTACGTGTACGATGTACAGGGCAATTTTGCCGAGCTCTGCAACAAGGAGATGGTAGACCTCGATCCGGTAAGCATCAACGATATCGGCTTCCTCAACGACATGATCACCAGGCATTATGCGCATACGGGCAGTACCGTGGCGCGATTCATCCTGGATGATTTTGAAAACCAGTTGAAGAATTTCATCAAGGTATTCCCCAGAGATTACAAGAAAGCGCTGCAACTGAAACAGGAAACAGCCACACAACAACTTTAAGAACCTTGTCGCAATACCCGTAAGGGTTGTAGCGAACGCAAAATAGAATGTATGGGTAAACCAACCGGATTTTTGGAATTTACAAGAGAACTGCCAACCAAGCGTAACGTGCGTGAAAGGCTGGGCGATTATAACGAGTTTGTTGACCGCCTGCCCGAACAGAAACTGAACCAACAGGCAGCAAGATGTATGAACTGCGGCGTTCCTTTTTGCCACAGCGGATGTCCGCTGGGTAATATCATACCTGAATTCAACGACGCTGTTTACAGGAAGAACTGGGAAGAAGCTTATGAGATACTGATCTCTACCAACAACTTCCCCGAATTCACAGGACGTATTTGTCCGGCTCCCTGCGAAAGCGCTTGTGTGCTGGGCATCAACCAACCACCTGTTACCATCGAGGAGATTGAAAAACATATCATTGAAATTGCTTTTGATAAAGGTTTTGTAAAATCACGCAAACCCAACCTGAGAACAGGCAAGAAAGTAGCGGTAGTTGGTTCTGGCCCCGCCGGACTGGCTGCTGCAGCGCAACTGAACTATGCAGGACATTCCGTGACCGTTTTTGAAAGGGATGATGCGCCAGGCGGACTGCTGCGTTATGGTATACCGGATTTCAAACTCGAAAAATGGGTAGTGGAAAGAAGGGTTAAACTCATGGAAGAAGAAGGTGTGGTGTTCAAATGCAATGCTAATGTGGGTGTGAACATCAGCATCAACGACCTGCTGAGGGAATACCATGCCATTGTACTGGCAGGCGGGTCTACCATTCCCAGGAACCTTCCTATCCCAGGCAGGGAACTGAAAGGTGTACACTTCGCCATGGAATTCCTGAAACAACAGAATAAAAGAATAAGCAAGTTACCTGTTGAAGGCGACGATATACTGGCAGGTAAGAAGCATGTGGTAGTCATTGGCGGTGGCGATACCGGCAGTGACTGTGTGGGCACTTCCAACAGGCATGGGGCCGTTTCTGTAACCCAGTTCGAATTGCTGCCCAAGCCGCCCGAATCCAGAACCGCTTTCATGCCATGGCCTACTTATCCTATGACGCTGAAAACCTCTTCTTCGCATGAGGAAGGCGCTAACCGCCAGTGGGCCATTGCTACCAAAGCCTTTATCGGCGATGAAAAGGACCAGTTGAAATCATTGCAGATCGTAGACCTGGAATGGAAGTTTTCGGAAGATGGCCGCCCGGCTAAATTCGTGGAAGTAGCCGGAAGCGAAAGGGAGATACCCTGTGAGCTTGCCCTTCTGGCCATGGGCTTTGTGCACCCGCAGCATGAGGGCCTGGTAGAGGAACTGGGTGTAGAGTTGGATGAAAGAGGCAATGTAAAAGCCAGTGAAAAAGCCTTCCAGACCAATATTCCCAAGATTTTCACCGCCGGAGATATGCGTCGCGGTCAATCGCTCGTGGTATGGGCCATCAGTGAAGGCCGGGAATGCGCCCGTAAAGTAGATGAATACATTATGGGATTTTCTATGCTCGAAAAGAAGGATGAAAGCTGTCTTATTAGTGTTTAGTATATATGTATAGTTAACCCTCGCTAAGCCTGTTTGAGAAATCAAACGGGCTTTTTTGTGTTCTAATTTTCTCTCCCATCAAATAATTTAATCGTCATTTCCAATTTAAACATTTTTCAATTAAACGGACATATACATTAAATAATATTAAATGTTAGCAATTAATGTAAAATAATAAGAAAAACTTCATACTTTAGCTTTATAATCATTAATTGATTTTTTTCTTAATGTCATTTATCTCAACCATGAAAAAAATTACTTTACAACAAATCGCGCCCTTCGCAATATTGGCTCTGGTAGCCTTGGGGGCCATCTTTGTGCCATCGTTTAACCTGTTCGATGGTACCGGTAAATACAACGCGGCCGACATTACCTGGATCATCGTGGCAACGGCCCTGGTATTCTTAATGACACCTGCCCTTGCATTCTTTTACGGTGGTATGGTACACAGGAAAAACGTGCTGTCAACCATGATCAAGAGCGTGGTAGCTGCAGGTGTGGTAAGTATTATTTGGGTAGTGGTTGGCTATAGTCTTTGTTTTGGCCAGTCGATCGGCGGCTTCATCGGTAATCCCATGACACACCTTTTCTTCAAAGGTGTAGCATCAGGTGCCCCCTGGAGCCTTACACCTACTATTCCGCTCACCTTGTTTGCATTGTTTCAATTGATGTTCGCCATCATTACACCCGGATTGGTAGTAGGCGCGGTAGCAGAGCGTATCCGTTTCACTTCTTATACTTTGTTCATTGTGCTGTTCAGCCTCTTGGTATATGCACCGATCGCACACTGGACATGGCACCCTGACGGGTTCCTCTTTAAGATGGGCACACTGGATTTCGCAGGTGGTACCGTAGTGCATATCTCTGCCGGATGTGCAGCGCTGGCCGGTGCACTCGTATTGAAACGTCGCCAGGTGCATATTGAACACAAAGAAATTCCTCCTGCCAATATCCCTTATGTACTCATCGGAACCGGTTTGCTTTGGTTCGGATGGTTCGGGTTCAATGCCGGATCTGCAGGAGCAGCCAATGCACTCGCCGTATCTGCATTTGCCACTACCAATACAGCAGCGGCTTCCGCCGGACTGGCCTGGATGTTCTTTGATGTAGTGCGTGGCAAAAAGCCTTCTGTACTCGGATTCTGTATCGGCGCAGTAGTAGGGTTGGTAGCCATTACACCGGCTGCGGGCTTTGTTGCCATCCCACAAAGTATTTTCATCGGCTTTGTTGCTGCACTGATTTCCAATCTTGCAGTTTATTATAAAAGCAAATCAAGTCTGGATGATACCCTCGATGTATTCCCCTGTCATGGACTGGGCGGTATGGTTGGTATGCTCCTCACCGGGGTCTTCGCTACCAAAACCGTAAACAGTGGCGGTAATGATGGTCTATTTTATGGAAACGCTGCATTCTTTTTTACACAAGTGAAAGCACTGTTGATCGTGGTTGCGTACAGTTTCACCGTTTCCTTCCTTCTTTTCAAATTCATCAATTTCATCCTGCCGTTGAGGGTAAGCACTGTGGAAGAACAACTGGGACTGGACGCTACCCAGCACGATGAAAAATACCTGCAAGGAACTTTGTTGGTCCATGAAAATGGGAACATCAAAGAAACCCTGCTGGATGAACAGTTCTAACATACTAAGTTGTACTACATCTCTGACCGGGTGTGGTACAACTGCATTTTCTTTTGCTGATTGCTTTTGAATGGTGTACCATAAAAAAGGTACAGCCTTATGTTGAACTTCTGACCAAGTTGAACGGCTGTACCCTTTGTTAATCATAAAACCAAGACAATGTTAAAGAAAATTTCGACACTCGGATGCGGATTTTTAAGCATGGCTGCGCTGCATGCGCAAACTGACACTACCAAAAAAGCAGCCCCGGCAACCACTTTCACCTATTCAGTGGATGCCTATTACCGGTACGACTTTAATGATGCACCTGCTTCGGTAGCCAATCCCACCAACAGCCTCACGAGTTTTACCAATTCAAAAAACTCTTTCGAACTGGGGATGGCTTCTGTAAGGGCAGATCATTCTTTCGGCAAGATCGCTGCTACTGCCGACCTCGGGTTTGGCAGAAGAGCAGAAGAATTTTCGTACAACGACGGACAGTCACCCGGCAAAAATGGTTTCCTCACACTGGCAGTCATCAAACAGGCATACCTCAGTTATGCACCTTCTTCTGCTATCAAGTTCACCATCGGTAAATGGGCTACCCATGTGGGTTATGAATTGCTCGATGCTTACGCTAACCGTAACTATAGCATGAGCTATGGATTCTCTTACGGGCCATTCTTCCATACGGGTCTTAAAGCCGATATCTCGCTTGGCGGAAAAAGCGCCATCATGATTGGTGTAGCAAACCCTACCGACAATTCTACTACCACTTCCCCTTCCCAAGTAGCGCTGGCGCAGTTCAGCACAGGTACGAAGGACGACAAACTCAAGGCCTTCCTCAATTTCCAGGGCGGCGACGGCTTCAGTCAATTCGACCTGGTACTGAATGGTGTGGTCAGTTCAAAGTTCGGCATCAACTACGATGGTACTGTTAAGACCGTTAAAATAGCAGGTACCAATAAAAGCTGGTCCAGCAATGCACTTTATTTTAATTACGATCCCACCAGCAAGTTCGGCTTCACATTACGCGGCGAATATTTCGACGACAAAAAATCGGTTGCAGGCGTGGGTACCAGCATTTTTCAAACAACCCTCTCGGGCAATATTCATTTAGACAACCTGACCATCATTCCTGAATTCAGGCTCGACAATGCGAAGGACAATACCTTTTTTAAAGGTTCCGGGGCCGCAACCAAAACCGATGCCAGTTTTATCCTGGCTGCTGTTTATAAATTCTAACTGCACTTATAATACCCTATCCTGCTGAATTTGCAATATTCATCATCTTCAAACCCCTACGCCATGTTTTCAAGCACATTATCTACGCTAAAGCAACTGGGCAAAAGGAAACCTAATGCTTCCCCCGCCACACTCACACTTTCAAAAGCCGATCGATGGAGAATTGGAATCACCCTTTTCGCCGGAAAGATCCTCGGCTTATTGGTCGTGCTTGCCGTTATGAAAGTTTTACCGGGCATACTGGCAACACCTGCCAAAGCAGCGGAAACATATTCGGCCCACGAAACATCTATCATGAATTCGATCAACACCGTGTGGACACTGGTGGCAGCATTCCTGGTATTTGGTATGCAGGCTGGTTTCGTAATGCTCGAAGCCGGTTTTGCAAGAACCAAAGAAACCGTCAATGTGTTACTCGAATGTATTTTCGATACTGCTATTTGCGGTATCCTCTTCTGGGCCATTGGTTATGCTTTCATGTTCAGTCATGGTAATGGTTTTATAGGGAAGAACTGGTTCTTCCTGTCGGGCGTTCCGGCCACTTATGAAACCACGGGCGTACCCATCCTCGCACACTGGATATTCCAGTTTGCATTCGCCGATACCACTTCTACCATTACTTCAGGCGCGATGATCGGCCGCACCAGCTTCAGGGGCGATATCCTCTACAGCATTGGTGTAACCGGTTTCATCTATCCCATCATTGGTCACTGGGCATGGGGCCCCGATGGCTGGCTGGCAATGATGGGCAGCACTGGTAATTTCTTACCCTCATTGGGTCAGGGATTCCGCGATTTTGCAGGCTCAACCGTAGTGCATACCATCGGTGGTGTGATCTCATTGGCTGGTGCACTGGTATTGGGTCCGCGTATCGGTCGCATTTTTAAAAGAGACGACAAAGAAAAAGGAGGCCTGCCTCCTGCACACAGCCTTCCATTAGCTGCTGTGGGTGCATTCATTCTCTGGTTCGGCTGGTATGGTTTTAACCCCGGTAGTACTTTATCTGGTATGGATGCCGATGGTATCGGTCGTATTGCAACCAATACCACACTTGCGGCTTGCGCAGGTTCATTAACAGCCATGCTGCTACCCCTGTACTTTGGCCCTAACAAAGGCAAATACGACCTCCCTTTCACCATCAATGGTTTGCTCGCTGGTCTTGTTGCCATTACCTGCCCCTGCTATTGGGTGTCGCCCCTCGGCGCCATTTTTATCGGTCTTATTGCAGGTGCAGTAGTTTACTACGGAACCCTTTTACTAGAACAGCTTCGTATCGATGATCCTGTTGGCGCCGTTCCGGTGCATGGCATTGCCGGCATCTGGGGTACTCTGTCACTGGGCTTGTTTGCCTGTGGTAAATATGGTGCAACCGGACCCACAGGAGCCGATAATTCTGCTCCCGTAAAAGGATTGTTCTATGGTGGCGGATGGGATGTATTCAAAGCACAATTGATCGGAAGTGCAGTCATAACCATCGCTACATTCCTGGTAGCCATCGTACTCATGCTGATCGTCAATAAGCTGCCCTATCCATGGAAATTACGTGTAGAGCCTGAAGCGGAAACAGGCCCCGGTCTTGATTTGTTTGAGCATGGCAGCTCTGCATATCATGTGCAGGATTAATCATTCCGCCTTTACAAACGGCCACATTTTTTGAGATAAATGACAGGCAAAAAGGGGGCATCATCCTAGCATGGTGCCCCTTCTTTTTCCCCAAAAAGCCCATTTTAGGGGCTTTACGCAGCCTTGTGGAAAATTTTTTCAAAATTTTTTACTCTTTTTTTGAAAAAACAGGCTTCCGTACAAACCCGCTTTTTTTGCTAACCCCACCCTCATTCGTTTTAGTTTTTTCAACAAAAAAAACTTCTCAGGCCATCTGCTGTTTTAAACAGGCCCGATAGTCAGCCCAAAACATTTATTATCATTTTTCATATTGCATAACCCATCGATTCTGTGCAGGCGCACTATGTAAAAGTTGTGCTTTTTTGGTTCAACTTTGTGGTGTTCTTTTATTACAAATAAAAAATCAAACCATGAATTTGTTAGCAGCACAATCAACCCTGGATGTAACCAATGAAGGTACATTACTGGTTATTGGTCTTATTGCCTGTATCGGCGTATTCGCCCTGTTACTGGCTAAGAAAGAAATAAAAAATGTTGCCTGATTCGTTCCGCAATATTTTTTAAATACCTGACAAGTCCGCCGTAGCTTTAGCGAAGGCGGGCTTTTTTGTTGGTTTTTACTTAAGTTAGGCCAATGAAAAGACTGTTACGTCTCCTGCAATACCTGTATTGTATTTATGCGCTCCTGCTTTTTATTATACTGATGCTTCTTATTTTCCCGTTGGTATTGCTCGCATTACTGTTGGGAAAGATCCGCGGTGGTAACATCATTTATGCACTCTGCATGATCTGGGGAAAGATCTGGTACTTTCTCATTGGCGTACAACACCGCGAGATCTATGAAGCGCCACATAACTGGCAAAAGCAATACATCTTCGTGGCCAACCATATTTCTTATATGGATATTCCGCCCCTGGTACTGATTGCTCACCAACCGATCAGGGTATTGGGTAAAGCTGACATGACAAGGATACCGGTATTCGGGTGGATCTATCGCGCTGCTGTGATCCTGGTTAATCGCAGCAATGCAGAAACAAGGGCCAGGAGTGTTCGGGCGCTCAAAGCGGCATTACGGCATGGCATTTCCATCTTTATTTTTCCTGAAGGCACTTTCAACGAAACAGGTAATCCTTTGAAAAATTTTTTCGATGGCGCTTTTCGCATCGCTATTGAAACCGCCACACCCATCAAGCCCATTTTACTGGTAGATACCGTTGACCGCCTGCATTACCGCAGCATCTTTGAACTCACACCGGGACCAAGCCGCGTTGTTTTCCTGGAAGAAATTCCTGTAGCTGGACTTACCATGCGAGATATCCTGTCTCTGAAACAACAAGTATACGATGCCATGGAAGCGGCACTCAGACGCTATCGCAACTATCCAACAGCTTAAAGCTTATTTTTGAAGAAATTAGGTTGATTTGTTTGTAGAAGTCATTATACCACTCGCCCTTCCCAAAAATTACACCTGGTCGGTACCCCCGCATTTGCTGGATGCCGTACAACCTGGCGTACGTGTGGAAGTGGTGCTGGGCAGGAATAAAAAATATGCCGGCATTGTAAAACGCGTATTGCCATCTAAACCGGAATCCTTTCAACCCAAAGACATTTTAAACGTGCTGGACCCCGAGCCCCTGCTCTATACTTCTCAACTGCAGTTGTGGGAATGGGTAGCGGATTATTACATGTGCAGCGAGGGAGAAGTGATGCAGGCTGCCATTCCTGCCAACCTGAAATTATCGAGTGAGAGCGTGCTTATCTGGAATGAAGCGGCAGGCTATGCTCCCTCTGATCTTTCCGACGCCGAATACCTGGTTACGGAAGCGCTGGAACTCAAAAAAGAATTGCGGCTGAGCGAAGTGCAACAGTTGCTGGATGCTGCTGTTGTTTATCCTGTTATCAAAAAACTCATAGAGAAGAATATCTGTTATGTGTGGGAAGAATTGAAGCAGAAATACAAAGTCAAAACTGAAACCTATATTTCACTGGCAGCCACATACCGGAACGAGGATCAGTTGGCAGATTTACTAAACAACTGGAGCCGGGCACCCAAACAAATGGAATTGCTGCTCGCTTACCTGCACCTCGTAAAAACAGCGGGTGAAGTAACCAAAGCAGAATTGTTGAAAAAATCCGGCGCTTCCGATGCACAACTGAAAGGATTACTGGAAAAAAATATCCTGGTTGCCGAAAAAAGGGCCATTGATCGTATCAGTCCTTTGCCCAGGAATATCGCCATCGATTTCACACTTTCTCCTGCACAAGAGAAAGCCCTCGCTGCCATCAGGGAAACCCTGGAACACAAACAGGTTACTTTATTGCATGGCGTAACAGCCAGCGGTAAAACACAGATTTATATCAAACTCATCGAAGAACAGATCATGCAGGGTAAACAGGTGTTGTACCTGCTGCCGGAGATCGCACTCACTGCGCAAACCATCCGCCGCCTGCAAAAACATTTCGGCGGGTACATTGCCATTTATCATTCCAAATTCAATCCGAATGAACGGGTTGAGATATGGAACAAAGTAAAATCGGGCGATATCAAAGTAGTATTGGGCGCCCGCTCTGCTCTTTTTCTTCCTTTCAGGGAACTGGGTATGATCATTACCGATGAAGAGCACGATGCTTCTTATAAACAACAGGAACCTGCACCCCGCTATCATGCAAGAGACACCGCTATTTATTATGCATCCTTGTTCGGCGCTAAGGTATTACTCGGAAGCGCTACGCCTTCGGTAGAAAGTTATTTTAATTGCATGCAGGATAAATACGGACTGGTAACCCTTGCCGAAAGATTTGGCGATGCAGGTCTGCCCGCTATCGAACTCATCGACATAAAAAAATATCCTGCCAAACCAAAACCTGTATTTACACCACCACTCATCGATGCCATCCAGGCATCATTGGAGGCAAAGAAACAGGTCATCATTTTTCAGAACAGACGGGGCTATGCTCCGTACCAGGTATGCGATACCTGCGGATGGATACCGCAATGCCGCGATTGTGATGTAACACTAACGTATCACAAAACAAGAAATCAACTGGTTTGTCATTATTGCGGCACCATTTACCCGGTGATACAAACTTGCCTGGCCTGTGGCAACCATCATTTCACACAGAAAAATTTTGGTACGGAACAGGTAGAAGAATTGTTGGGCGAAACATTTCCCGAAGCCAGGACCGCCCGGATGGATTACGACAGCGTCAAAGGCAAACACGATCACGATGCGCTGATCAAATTATTTGAACAGCAGCGTATTGATCTGCTGGTGGGCACACAGATGGTGGTAAAGGGGCTGGACTTTGAACACGTGAACCTGGTGTGCATTGTTGATGCCGATGGCATCCTCAACTTCACCGATTTCAGGGTCAATGAACGAGCATTCCAGTTGATGGAGCAGGTGAGCGGGAGGGCCGGCCGCAAAGACGATGAAGGGAAAGTGCTGATACAGGTGAGCAATCTGCAGCACCCGGTTTTGCAATTCGTGAAAGACCATCGTTATGCCGAGCTCTTTGAATTTGAATTGCATAACAGAAAAGCATTCGACTATCCACCCTATACCAGGCTGATCCGCCTGGTTTTCAAACACAGGGAAAAACATATTGCCGAAGAGGCCGCCCATATTATGGCGCAGGGATTGAAAACCCATTTTGGCAAATACCTTTCTGGTCCTGCGCAACCGGTGGTAGATCGTATACGCAATCAATACCTTTGGGAAATACTGCTCAAGCTGCCGAAAGACAGTCGCTTCATCCATCAGTGTAAAAAAGAAATTCATCAGCAAACAGTCATCATCCAATCCAATAAAAGATACAGGGCGGTTGTGATACAGCCCGATGCAGATCCTGTTTAAATCATTATACCAACCTAATCTCCATGCAAATTAGCCAGCACTTATCACTCAAACCATACAACAGTTTTGCCATCGACGTGAAAGCAAAATATTTTGCTGCTTTTGAATCGGTGATGGTGTTGGAGGAATTGCTTAGTGCTGCCGGTCATGAACAAATGCTGGTGCTCGGCGGCGGAAGCAATATTCTTTTCACCGGCGACTTTAATGGATGGGTATTGAAAAACGAATGCAAAGGCATCCGTCTCATAGATGAAGATGACAATTATTTTTACGTGAAAGCCGCTGCCGGTGAGAACTGGCACCAGTTTGTGATGCATTGCATAGCGCAAGGTTATGCCGGCGTTGAAAACCTCAGTTTGATTCCCGGTAATGTGGGCGCTTCTCCCATGCAGAACATCGGCGCCTATGGTGTTGAGATCAAAGACGTATTTCATGAGCTGGAAGCTTTTCATCGCGAAGAGCGAAAGCTGGTAACCTTTACGCTTGCCGACTGCTCATTCGGCTATCGCGAAAGTGTTTTCAAAAACAAATACAAAGACCAGTTCATCATTTTGAATGTGACTTTCCGTTTACGCAAAAAACCGGTGTTCAATACAAGTTATGGGGCGATAGAACAGGAACTGGAAAAAATGGGTGTGCAGGAACGCTCTATAAAAGCTATTTCAGAGGCAGTAATACACATCAGGCGCAGCAAGTTACCAGACCCTGCCGAGACGGGTAATGCCGGCAGTTTTTTCAAAAACCCCACTATTCCCACGCTTCAGTTTGAACAATTGCAACAATCATTCCCCACAATTGTTGGCTATCCTGCGGGTGCAGGCCAAACGAAAGTTGCCGCCGGTTGGCTGATAGAGCAATGCGGCTGGAAAGGTTACCGGAAAGGCGATGCGGGCTGTCATGCACGGCAAGCGCTCGTATTGGTGAATTACGGTAATGCCACAGGCGCTGAAATAGTGCAACTTTCAACCGATATCATCAACAGTGTGCAAGAGGAATTCGGTATTCACCTTGAACGGGAAGTGAACCTGGTTTAATGATTCACAGGTGTTTGCGCTGCTGTTGAATCCCTTACAGGCGCTATGGAACTGATGTAGATATCCATCACCTGCCCCTGCCTGATCTTATTGGGTACTTTTTGTCCTGTTGGCCCCAGCACATCAGACAAAACCGTGGGCGACTGCTTTACTATAAAAGCTGCTGCTGAATCTTTGACGGCATCGGTAGCAACAATAGAACCAATGTTCACATTCACCGTAGCGAGGTAAGTACGCGCTTCCAGCAAGGTCATGCCTACCAGGTCGGGCACAGGAATATCGCTGCCGCCTACACCGCTTCCCAGTACAAAGCTAATGGTACTGCCCAACGGTATCTTGGTTCCGGCTGTTATCTGGGCGCCGTTGTAATACTGTTCCAACACAGAGTTACGCGCTATATCAGGCTTGTAGGTCACTTCACCCAGTTTCAATCCCAGGCTGCGCAGGTACATTTCCGCGCTTCTGATGGAAAAGCCTGCCATATTGGGCATTTCTACCTGCGGTGGAATGCTGCGGTTGACGGTAAGATAAACAGCGCGGCCGGATTTCACGGTAGCGTCTGCCTCAGGAGATTGGCGGATCACCGCTTGTTTGGGAATGCTATCGATATACAATGAATCCTGTATCACTACATCAAATCCTTTGGCTTGCAGTATCTGTTGGGCGGCCAGCACGTTTTGTCCTGTTACCGATGGCACTTTCTCCACTTTCCCATAGCCCGTAAGCCATCCTAATGAACTGAAAAAAAGGATCAGTAATACAACGAGGATACCGATCGCTGCGAGTATGTTTACCCAAATGGATTTTCCAGTAATTCTTTTAACCAGGTTGCTCATGCTTACTTATTAATTAAGGACTTCATCTATCAATGCAGAATAAAAATCTTTCAGGTTCCATCCCATGATCTTCACCTGTTGAGGAATGATGCTGGCTTCACTTTGTCCCGGAACCGTATTCACTTCCAGCATATAGGGTTGTCCCTGTGCTTCGTTGTAAATAAAATCGATGCGTACCACACCGCGGCAGTTCAACACCTCATACACTTTTTTAGCGGCCGCTTCCAGTTTTGTTTTCATTGCATCATCAATCAACGCAGGTGTTGTTTCAACGCTTTTGCCCTGGTACTTCGCTTCAAAATCGAAGAACTCGTTTTGCGTGCTCACTTCCGTAATAGGCAGTACCATGATCTTTCCTTTCGACTTGAATACACCGATCGTGAACTCGCGTCCGCTGATATATTCTTCTACCAGCACCTGGTCGTCTTCCCGGAAAGCCTTATGCAGCGCAGCTTCCAGCTCATCCGACACACTCACTTTACTCATGCCGATGCTGCTGCCGCCGTTGTTGGGTTTCACGAACACAGGTAGTTTTAAGGCAGTCAGTATGGCTTCGGAGGATACGGGGGTATGCCTGAAAATATGTTTGGAGTGTGCAACATGTATGCCCCCGAATGCTGCAACAGCCACTGTATATCTTTTGTTGAAAGTAAGCGCTGAAGTAGCCGCATCGCAACTGGTATAAGGCAACCCAAGCATATCGAAATATCCCTGCAACTTACCATCTTCTCCCGGCGTACCATGAATGCAAAGCAATATCGCATCGAAATTGATCTTCTTGCCGCTATCAATAACTGAGAAATCGTCGCGGTTGACTTTCGATTTTTCTCCCTGCACAGGTTCATACCACCAGCCGGTGGCATTGATATCGATCCGGTACACATCGAACCGCTCCCTGTCTACATTGTTGCCAACGGTAATAGCGCTTTTATAACTGATCTGTGCTTCGTTGCTCAAGCCTCCTGTTACCAGGGCTATCTTTTTTTTCATTTCCTTGTTTTTAACGTCATCCCGAGTGCAACCGGGGGATCTCACTGAAGGTTCGGCAGATCCTTCGACTCGCTTCGCACGCTCAGGATGACGAACATGTAGGCAAATATAGGGATGAGGATGATAAAAAAAGGTGAAGAAACTCCCCGTCTCTTCACCTCACGTTGGCAGGAAATATCACCCGCCGTTACAAGTTGTTGTCTCTTTGAATGGCAACAATTAATTAGGACTAAGCTAAGTAAATCCACGCGCTTTTGCAAGTATTTCCCCCTCAAAGTTTAGCACAGGCGCCTGTGCATTAGATGTGCATTTTTTCCTTCTTGGCCAGCAGTTCGTCTACTGTTTCGCGGTACATTTCATCAGGTACACAGCAGTCAACCGGACATACGGCTGCACACTGGGGTTCTTCATGGAAACCCTGGCATTCGGTGCATTTATTGGGAGTTATATAGTAAGTATCTACGCTGATGGGTTCAAAACGCTTATCAGCTTCTACAACCGAGCCGTCCATCAGGGTAAATTCGCCTTTAACAGTGGTTCCATCGGCAATGGCCCATTCCACCCCACCCTCGTAGATTGCGTTATTCGGACATTCGGGCTCACAGGCGCCGCAGTTGATACATTCTTCTGTTATTTTGATTGCCATACAAAAAAAGAGTTTGTTGGATTAGTGATTTTACATTTGCAGTTCCAAAAATACGGTTGACAAATGACTTTACAAGAACGAATTCAGCTGATGGCCAGATTGGGTGTCTACATGCAGGGAACGGATGCCGGATGGGAGAACGTCAAAGCAAGGGCTTACCGCGAAAATGCCTGGTTCATCCCGGAATTCATCAACCGGTCGGTCAATAGTATCTGTACCCGGTTCTTACAGGCGCCCCTGCTGGAGGCTTGGGTGGGATCATATAACCTGCCGGATACGCCTGCAAAAGTGCAAACAGTAGGATTGGTCATGGCAGGTAATATTCCCCTGGTAGGCTTTCACGATTTTCTCTGCGTTTTCCTGAGCGGCCATTCTGTATTGATCAAAGCTTCTTCTAAGGACGAAGTCCTGATCAGGCACCTGGTGGAACAGCTCAGTCAATGGGAGCCGTCTGTAGCCGAAAGGGTAGCTTTTGCCGAGCAGTTAAAGGGTTGCGACGCTTATATCGCTACGGGCAGCAACAATTCGGGACGTTATTTCGAATATTATTTCGGTAAATATCCGCATATCATCCGTCGCAACCGGACTTCCGTAGCCGTATTGGACGGTTCTGAAACCAGGACCGAACTGGAAGCGCTGGCAGAAGATATACAGCTGTATTTCGGACTCGGATGCCGGAACATCACGCAATTGTATGTACCGGAAAAATATGATTTCATTCCCCTGCTGACCACTTTAAAAAAATATGAATATTTTCTTGACTTACATAAGTACAAGCACAATTACGATTACCACCTGGCGCTGCTCATCATGGGCAATAAGTATTATATGAACAATGATTCCGTCATTTTGACTGAAAACACCTCTCCTTTCTCGCCAGTAAGCCAGGTGCATTACCAGTATTACAACGATGCGGCAGCCGTATGGGACCGGTTAAAAAATAACAACGATATCCAATGTGTGGTAGGGCATGGCGCCCTTGCTTTTGGCGAAGCGCAACGCCCTTCACTGGGCGATTATGCCGATGGTGTAGATACCCTCCGGTTCTTAACGGCGCTGTAAAATTTGCTAACTTTAATCACCGGATCTACGAGGATCGCCGTAAAACATTTGTTAAATGCGTTGACCGGTGTACTGACAATTAAACAGCTTTGTTTATTTGCTATCCAATAGGCATATCATTTGACGTACCTGAATTAATTTAAAGACCATGAACATGAATTTTAAAAGCATTTTAGCCGTTGTAGCCATCAGTGCAGGCACTGCTGTTGCTAGTGTTTGGGGATATGGTAAATACGTGGAACACCAGCATGCAGGCGTACAGGAGGCTGGCAAATTACCTGTGAACTATGCAGGCTTTTTCGGAAATGGCAGTAATAATGGCGCCATCGTAGACTTTACGCCTGCGGCTACCACAGGCACACCCGCCGTTGTGCATATCAAAACAAAAACAAAGGCCCGGCAGGTGAACAATAACAACCGCAAACAGCGTAATCCTTTCTCCGATCTGTTTGGTGATGATCTGGGTGATTTCTTTGGAGGTCCCAGGGTGATACCCGAGCAGCTGGCCAGCGGTAGCGGTGTGTTGATTACGGATGATGGTTATATCGTAACCAATAACCACGTGATCGACGGAGCCGATGAGATCAATGTAACCCTTGCCAATAAAAAATCTTATAAAGCTTCCGTGATCGGCGCCGACCCCAGCAGCGATCTGGCCGTTATCAAAATCGAAGGGAAGGGATTCCCTTACCTGGTATATGGTAATAGCGACGAATTGAAACTGGGTCAGTGGGTACTGGCTATCGGTTATCCGCTTACGCTCGATGTTACGGTTACAGCCGGTATTGTAAGCGCCAAATCAAGGTCCATCGGCATCAATGGCCGTCAAAGCCAAACACCGGTGGAGTCATTTATCCAGACCGATGCGGCCGTTAATCCCGGCAACAGTGGTGGCGCACTCATCAATACCGCTGGTGAATTGGTGGGCATCAACTCGGCCATCGCTTCTCCTACGGGTTCTTATGCAGGATATTCGTATGCTATTCCAGTAAACATTGTGAAGAAGATCGTGACCGATATCGTGAAATTCGGCACTGTACAGCGCGCTTATATCGGCATCCAATATGCTCCGCTAGAAAATATGAGTGATGATGACAAGCGGCAGTTGGAAAAAGAGCTGGGTGTTTCACTGAGAGAAGGCGAAGGCGTGTACGCTACTGCAATTCCGGCAGGAGGCGCTGCAGCAATAGCGGGACTGAAAAAAGGCGATATCGTTACCAAGATCAATGGCGTTCCGGTTACCAATGGTCCGGAACTGCAGGAGCAGGTAGCGCGTTACAAACCCGGCGACAAGATCAACATCACCTACAAGCGCGGGGGCAAGGAAAATACTGCCAGTGTTACCTTGAAGAACAAGGCCGGCAATACGGATGTGGTGAAGAATAGCAGCCTCATAGAAAAACTGGGTGGCACGCTGGAAAACCTCGATAAGAAAGTGGCGCAGGCCAATGAAATAGCGGGCGGCGTACTGGTGAAAAAAGTAGGCGATGGTATCCTGAAAAAAAGCAGGATGCAGGACGGATTTGTGATCACAGGTGTGAACGGAAAAGAAGTGAAGAACCTCGATGAATTGAAAGAACTGTTGTCCGTATACAAGGGCAGCAATATACGCCTCGATGGCTTCTACCCTGGCTTTGAAGGCTCATATACTTATCCTTTGAACCTGGGAGACGATAATTAAATTGATTGCATTTCCCTTTTATTGAAAAGCGGTTGTTCTTTTGGAACAGCCGCTTTTCTTTTGGTGTCATGACCACCGCAGTCTCTTTCTTAAATTATGCCAGTGACAATTGTTTACCCCCGAGCGTAACGGAGAAATGTATCTCTGCTTGCAGTGCCTGGAATATCCTAAGAATGGTGTCGATGGTAGCGCTGTTGGCGTTGTTTTCCAGCTTGGATATTTGTGCTTTCTGAACACCTACCAGTTCTCCCAATTGTTCCTGCGTAAGATTGCGCTCTTTCCTCGCTTTTCTGATCATGCTGCTTAGTACAGCCATGTTGAGTTTGTGCTCGAAAGCTCCCCTGGCTTTGGTGCCACGTTTGCCTACGTGCTTGTCTATCATCTCGGACAGGCTATACGATTTCATTTTTGTTTTTTCCATATCGAATACTCTTTAGGTATTTTTTTCTTCGAAATAATTTTCCCTGATGCGCAAGGCCCTTGCAATCTCATTAGCTGGCACTTTATCTACTTTCTTTATAAAGCCATGCGTTGCCAGTACCAACGTGTTATTGGCATCTGTTTTATCCCAAAATGCCAGCAGCCTGACTTGTTGCAACGCATACCTCACACGTATTTCCCAAATATCGTTGTGAAGTTTTTTAAACAACCGTGGATCGTTAGATTGCTCAGCTAATGCTATATTATACAATAGCTTGTTTATGATCTTCGGATTCAACCCATTGATAAAAGAAGATGCCTCCTCTAAAAACCTCGTTTCAAAATACCTCACAGTTTAGATTTTACAAAGTTAAACAATAGTTTCCATATTTAGAAACTTATTTTCTTTCCTTTCCCCATCCTGTGTTCGGTACGATTGTAATTAACAGAAAAAATAACCGTTAACGCAAACTCCTGCACAAATCAGGTATAAACCGCAAATCTGTATATTTAAACCTTAATCACTTTTTATGCGATTCGTGTATGTTGTTTTATTTGCTTTTGTATTATTAACAGCTTCTTTAAACTCCAAGGCTGCAGCGATCATTTTGCCTGGAATGCAGCTTTCTGCTAGCATTAAAACGGGGGCTGATCAAACAGAAAAATATTTGCCTTATCTGAAAGGAAAACGAGTAGGCATACTGGCAAACCCTACATCTGTCATCGGTAAGCACAATGTTCACCTGGTAGACAGCTTATTGAAGTTGGGCATTCACATTGTGAAAGTATTTGGTCCGGAGCATGGCTTTCGCGGCAATGCCAGTGCTGGCGCCCATGTGGCCGATGAAGTAGATTCCGCTACGGGTATACCGCTGATCTCTTTGTATGGATCTGGCAAAAGCAAACCCAGCAAAGCCGATATGGCCGATATAGACATCATGGTATATGATCTGCAGGATGTCGGCTGCCGTTTTTACACCAATATCAATGCATTGGCCAGGCTGATGGAAGCCTGTGCAGAAAACAATAAAGAGTTGCTCATACTGGACAGGCCCAATCCCAATGGCTACCTGATAGACGGCCCCATACTCGATATGAAACTGAAATCGGGCATCGGCATGTTCCCCATTCCTATCGCGCATGGGTTAACCATCGGCGAATTTGCGCAAATGGTGAATGGAGAAGGTTGGTTGCCCAATCATTTGCAATGCAAGATCCGCATCATACCTGTGGCCAATTACAACCACAACATGGAATATACTTTGCCTGTAAAACCATCTCCCAATCTCAATACACAACAATCGATACTACTTTACCCCACTTTATGCCTGTTTGAAGGAACAGTGATCAGCCAGGGAAGGGGCACTTATTTTCCTTTCGCCGTATTGGGTAACCCTGATTTGAAAGGGTATTCTTTTTCTTTCACCCCCACCAGCATCAAGGGAATGGCGGAAACACCTTTACACATGAACAACACCTGTTATGGGCTCGACCTGCGCAAATATGATGTTGCTGCATTGCACAAAAGCAAGCGGTTGCATATTGAATGGATGATCGAAATGTACAAAGCCTATCCTTACAAAGAAAAGTTCTTCGACTACAAGCAAAGCAAGGAAATGGGCAATATCGATAAGCTGGCCGGCACTACAGCCTTTAAAGAACAAGTCATTGCAGGCCTATCCGCCGATGAAATCCGCAAAACCTGGGAGCCGGGGCTGAAAGCCTACAAGGAAATGCGGAAGAAGTATTTGCTGTATCCTTAAAGCCTAACTTGCCTCATTGAACCAGCCATTGCAATCTTTTAATCGATTTTGTATATTTGATATTAAATGAACTACCAACAAACGCTTCAGTCCATCAAATTTACGGTAAGGTCTTTTTTGCCTGATTCCAAAGTACTGTTATTTGGCTCCAGGGCAACAGGCAAGGCCGATGAGGAAAGTGATTATGATCTGCTGGTTATTACTTCCGATACATTTGAGCCACGTGTAAAAATGAATTGGGAAAGTAAAATCAGAAAAGCGCTGGTTCATTCCTTAAAAGCTCCATTCGATGTTATTTTAGAAAGCGAGAAGGAAATAAATGAAAAAAAGAATTTAACCGGGCATATCGTCTATTATGCGATGAAGGAGGCTGTAGAATTATGACTGAGGCCGAAGTAACACACTTAAATCAATGGATTGAAAAGGCTGAGCATGATTTAATCGCTGCTCAATTAATTATTGAACACCAGCCCATGATACTGGATGTTGCTTGTTTTCATTGCCAACAGGCTGTGGAGAAATATTTAAAAGCCTTCCTAATATTTAAAAAAGAAGAATTTCCCAGAACCCATAATTTGGATTTACTGATTCAAAGCTGTTCTGTCCATCAAGAAGCGTTTACCGTGATAGATCTAAAAAACCTGGAAGATTTTGCAGTCCGCGGTAGATATCCACACGACTTTTTAAGACCCGAACTGGAAGAAACGCAATTTTTCTACAAAATCACGCTAGAGATAAAAGATCTTGTGATAAAAGAATTAAATAAAAGCATCTCTTAGTAGCGGGCTATGTTCATATTTAATGACTATCGGTTGGATAATAATTAAATATTATAGAATTGGCATTCTAAATGCCGATTTGCTCCCGATTGTGACGACTCTTAAACGCATTCTTGAATTTGGAAAAAGAGTAGCAAAGAAAATCATTTCCGTTGATGAAAAGAAATCGCCCTGCTAAAATTAACGGGGTGATTTCTTTTTTTATTAAAAAAGTTTTACATTCATGTTTCGGTTCAAACCCCCTCCTTGGACTACGTTCTGAGTAAGAAGCAAAAAAAAAGCCCCGCAGATAGGCGAGGCACTAAATGTTTTCACAACGGAATAATCCTTATTGTGATTTGCTTTCGAATGTGAAGTTAATAATAAAACAAAGATCGGAAGAACTTAATTTGAAAGCAAATCACAACTCTCACAACAACCCCCTCAAGTCATTCATCATATCCAGCAATGGAATTGCAGCAATATTCTTCGTCACCGGAAAGCACTCTTTGCCCGGGTAAACAATAAAACGTTTTGTAGCTGCAATATCTTCGCAACCCAAGTGGAAGCCTTTTGAAACAGACGGGGCTTGGGAACGTTTGATTTCAATCGCATATCGCTCCTTACTGTTCCTTTCGATCACCAGGTCAATTTCAGCGCCGGCAGCCGTACGATAAAACCATGCTGTTACACCTGCAGGCAGGCATGATAAGAGGTTTTCAACAACAAATCCCTCCCAACTGGCTCCCACAACAGGGTGTCCCAACAGATCATCAAATGTTGTTAAGTTAAGCAGGGCATGCGTCAACCCACTGTCGCGAATATATACTTTAGGAGCTTTAACCAGTCGCTTACTCACATTGCCAGACCAGGGTCGAAGCGTGCGGATCAATAGTAAATCTTCCAGCAATTCAATGTACCGTTTGGCAGTTGGCGCGGTTACATCGAGGTTGTTTCCGAGCTGCGCAATATTAAGCTGTCCACCCTGACTGTGAGCTAACATGGTCCAAAGCTTGCGCAACGTAACAGCTGGTATCCGGGGGCCGAACTGGGGCACATCCCGCTCCAGGTAAGTACTGATGAAGTTTAACCGCCACCGTAAGCTGGCTTCGTCATTCTTTGCAAGAAAACTATCAGGAAATCCGCCATGCAACCATAAGCGGTCAATGTCTTTTGATTTTTTGTGATCAATTTCGGCGACTGTAAAACCAGACAACTCTTTGTAAGCAATTCGCCCAGCCAGGCTTTCTGATGATTGTTTCAAAAGCTCTAACGATGCCGACCCCAAAATAAGGAATTGAGCCTTTCTGAGACCTTCCCGCCTGCGACGGTCTATTACACTCCGTAAGATTTGAAAAAGTTCAGGAACACGCTGCACTTCATCAAGAATGATCAGCTTTCCTTTGTGCAGTTCAAAATATGCTTCCGGCTCATTCAACCGCGCTGCTTCGGAAGGCCTTTCCAGGTCTAGATAAATAGGCTCCGGGTTCATCGAAGCTGCAATCTCCTCTGCAAGGGTTGTTTTTCCAACCTGGCGGGGCCCAAGAATAGCTACCGCTGGAAATTCTTCCAGCAATTCAGCAATTTCTGGTTGGGCTAGCCGTTTTATCATCCTTGCAAAAATAACATAAAATATTCGATTTGCAAGGTAAAGTATTGCACAGATTTAATGCCGTTAAGCTCCCACACAGATAACAGGTTGGGATCTTTTTCCATAAGCAGCAGTTGCATTTTAAATTACAACATATTATTTTTAATTAAATTTTAATAGTAGATTAAGTTCTACTATTAGCTAACTTCCTATGCTTCAATCATTTAGCAGAAAAAATTATTATGTTATGTCAATGCATTTACAGTTTTGGAAACAATTTTGTTGGTTGGCAGCCGGTTTGCCCGCCGCTGCCTGGTGCATGTATGTTGCTATGCGCTTTCTCATCTTTGCCTGTGCAGGTGATATACTGGATCGTTATTACAGGTGGGGTGTAGTGGGGCAACTATACTTTATTGTAGTTGAACTGGGTTTCTTTGAAGTGTTCAACAGGTTGCGGCTATATCTCGTAAAAGAAGCATACAAGGCATTGGTCCCTTCCATGCGCTGGCGGCTCCCTGCCATCCTGTTATATGCATCTGCTATATGGTTGCTATGTATGTATTATCTGCTAATGCAATTATGGGACGCGCTGCCTGTTTATCACCTGGATGTGATAATCCAGTTTTTCTTACTGTGCACAGGGCTCTCCGTGATGATGGGTATTGCCCTCCCGTACAGTGCACTGAGAGGCTGGCGATTCGTGTGGCATCTCCGGAATCCGGCCAGCAAAAGTTCAAAACCCGGTTAGCGCTAATATTTCTCCTGTTAAATGAAAACGTTCCGCTAACTAAATGGCCAATTACTACTTTTTCGTCTACTGATTCCCTCGGGTAGATGCCCGTTCAACCAGCATGGAAGGTATCGTAATGGTTTGCGCAGACAATGTAAAGTGCTTTTCTTCTAATCCCTTGAAAAGAACGGAGGCTGCAGTCTTCCCTATTTCAAAAGCCGGCTGCGTAACAGTGGTCAGAGAGGGCTCGAGAATAGATGCGGAATGCAGGTTGGTAAAACCAATGACTTTCAGGTCATCAGGAATAGCCATACCAAGTTGTTTACTCACCAGGTAAACAGGTGTAACCAGTTTTTCAACAGATGCAATGATGCCATCCGGTTTATCCCTTTGCTCCAGCAATTGCCTGATCAATCTGCAATTCTGTTCCATATCGTTACTGCAAAGCAATACATCTGCATCTGTTGCGCCTATGTGCGCATCGTGCAATGCTTTTTGAAAGCCTTGCACCCTTTTCGAAGTGATGGACAGGTTGGCTGCGATGGATAAAAAACTGATCTTTTTACAACCCCGTTCCAGCAAACAACGCGTGGCTTCATAAGCGCCTTCAAAATCGTTGGTAGAGATTTTAGCAGCTTCAATATCATCGAAAATACGGTCGAAAAAAACCACGGGAATACCTGCCGTAAGTACTTCTTTGATATGATCGGCCTGTGAAGTTTCTTCCGAAACAGAAATCAAAATACCATCTACCCGGCCACTCCTGAAGGCCGACAGGATCTGTTCTTCTCTTTTAAAATCTTCATGTGAAAGATAGATCAATACATGATATCCTTTGGCTTGCGCAACGGATTCAATACCATTAATGGCCAGCGAAAAAAAACTATCTGCCACTTCGGGCAGCACTACTGCAATGGTTTTGCTTTTTCGTTTACGGAGACTGCTCGCATAGGGGTTGGGTGTATAATGATATTTGGCAGCCAGGGCCAATACTTTTTGTTTGGTCTCGCTGCTGATCTCGTGGCTGTCTTTCAACGCTTTGGAAACGGAGCCTGCAGACAGGTTCAATTCTTTTGCCAATTGCTTAATGGTAGTACCGTTCAACAGATTGATATTAAGAGTCCTGAATAATCGTTGTTGGACGAAATGAACCAACTGCAGTGAAAATAAACAATTTTCAGGGGTTTTACGAAACCGGTTTCGTAAATAAATACGCGCATGAATGACATTTATTGACCAAAAAAACAACAATTTAGTATAAGCTTCCATAACGAAACCATACCACTATGAGCACTACGAATGCCAGTCCATTAACCAGCCTCGATCAGTGGGAAGATGATGTACTGCGCCGATATCCCGATCCGGAGTCCATCGCCACCTCCAAAAGCACCGAAGCCTATCGCAATTACGAAGCTCCCGAAAGAGATACAGTACGGGAATTTTACAAATTGAATCATACCTATCAGACCTATGATTTTGTAGTACAGAAACGGGAAGACTTTTTAAGATTCAACCGCAAGGAAATGTCGGTATGGGATGCATTCCAGTTTTTGAATCAATTGGTAGACGATTCAGATCCCGATACCGATCTTGATCAATTCCAGCACCTGCTGCAAACATCTGAAGCCATCAGGCGCGACGGGCATCCCGATTGGATGGTACTGGTAGGTTTAATGCACGATATGGGTAAAGTATTATGCCTGTTTGGTGAACCGCAATGGGCGGTTGTGGGAGACACTTTTCCTGTTGGTTGTGCTTATTCGGATAAAGTGGTTTATTCTGAATTTTTCAAAGACAATCCCGATTATAATAACAGTGCGTATAATACGCAATACGGCGTTTACGAACCCCATTGCGGATTAAGGAATATAAAGATGAGCTGGGGGCACGATGAGTATGTATACCAGATGTTGAAAGATCACCTGCCGGAAGAAGGACTGTACATGCTGCGTTATCACTCGTTTTATGCATGGCACCGCGAAAATGAATACAGCTATCTGCTAGATGAACATGATAAGAAAATGTTGCCCTGGGTACAATTATTCAATCCTTATGATCTCTATTCGAAAAACCCCGAGCCGCCGGATTGGGAAAAGCTGCGTCCTTATTACGAAGCGCTCATTGCAAAATATCTCCCTTCAACACTAAAGTTCTGAACAAAAACAGGTAGCATACATATTATCATTTAGGCCGTATTTTCCAATATCCACGGCGGCATTGACCACCAATATCAAACTAGTTCAAAACCCTGCAATTGGTCAACCGCTGTCAGTAAGCAGCCGTATCTTTGTCCCGGTGCGTCCGGGACAAAGCTTTTTTACAACAGTCAGTATGCACTTCTTCTAAAACCAGCAATATGCCAACTACTCTACCCAATCACTCATCAGCAAATAAAAATCAGGCCACTGGAAGGCTGCTTTCACTGGATGCCCTGCGTGGGTTTGATATGTTCTGGATCGTTTGCGGGGAAGCTATTTTTCATGGCATCGCATCGGTCATTACACAAAAACATGCATTGGTTCAAAACATAGACGACGAACAGATTGCGATCAACAGTACATTGACAATGACTGAAAGAGTTTTTGTAGGTATCAGCAACCAGCTGCGCCACACCGTATGGAATGGTTTTACTTTTTACGACCTCATCTTTCCCCTGTTTATTTTTATTGCAGGTGTGAGCATGTATTATTCTTTCAATAATCAACTGGAAAAAGCCGGAGCCGATCAGGCAACTGCGCGTAAGCATATCTACCGTTCACTCATCAAGCGCACACTGGTCTTATTGTTCCTGGGAACAGTAGTGAACGGCCTGTTAGAATGGAAAGGATTTCACGAAACCCGTTTTGCCAGCGTATTAGGGCGCATTGCATTGAGTTGCTTTTTTGCAGCGCTCATTTATCTGAATACTTCTTTTCGCAAGCAAATAATATGGGTGGCTGGCTTGTTATTGGGTTACTGGATACTCATGCAATGGGTGCCTGTTCCCGGTTATGGCGCCGGTGTGCTTACACCCGAAGGCAATCTGGCATCGTATATAGACAGGTTATTGCTTCCAGGCAAACTACACCGGGTGATCTATGATCCGGAAGGATGGCTCTCTACCATTCCTGCCATTGGAACAGCTATGCTGGGAATGTTCACTGGTCGCTTTTTGCGTGATAACCGGTTCGCCCCGCAAAAGAAAGGATGGATATTATTTCTTTCAGGTATCTTATTATTGTTATTAGCCCTGCTTTGGAATCTTGTTTTCCCGATCAACAAAAAATTATGGACCAGCTCTTTTGTATTATACACAGGAGGATGGAGCCTTTTGTTGCTGTCGCTGTTTTATACGATCATAGATGCATGGGGATATAAAAAATGGTGTATGCCCTTTGTATGGATGGGCGCCAATTCTATTTTAATATACATGGCCACACATGGCCTGGTGAATTTTGAACACAGCTCCCGTTTCCTGTTCGGAGGATTGATCAACCAGGCGCCCGCTCCTTATAACCAGGCCCTGGTATGGACAGGCGTGGCTTTGATCCAATTCTCTGTTTTATATTTTTTATACAGAAAAAAATGGTTCCTGAAATTATAGTGCAGATAGCTCCACCTTTTTCCCGGTTTGAGTAGCCTGGTAGATGGCATCGATGATCTTCAGGTCTTTCAACGCCTCACCTCCATCAACAGGCACGATGGGTTGTTTGCCAGCTAACAGGATATCCGACATCTCTTCCATTTGCCTTGTCTGGTGCGCTATATGCAGATAGCTCAGCTCTCCTTTGTGTGTGCGACCTTTGATCGGCCCATAATTTGTAGCCGGTTGCAGTTCGGCAAAACCATTTTCTCCATCCAGGAAAAAACGGTCCAGGTAATTCATGCTATAGGTAGACAAACAAGAGGCCACTGCTCCGCTGGGAAAGCCCAGTTGAAACTGGATGGTTTCATCTACGCCGTCTTTGAATTTCACCGGATCGGTCTTGGTTTCCTGTGCCGTTACCCATAGCGGTTCTTCACCTGTCATATACCGGGCGCCGTTGATGGAATAAATGCCTATATCCATCAATGAGCCGCCGCCCGCAAGCTGTTTATTCAATCGCCATTGCTTCGGGTCGCCAATGCGAAAACCACTCAACCCCTGGAAGAATTTGATCTTACCAAACGCGCTTTCATTGCGCATGCGGATGATCTCGAGTGTATTCGGCTCGAAGTGCATGCGATACCCTACCAATAGTTTCACGCCTGCTGCTTTGCAAGCCGTAATCATTTCCGCTCCTTCTTTGGCATTCAACCCCATGGGCTTTTCACAAATAACATGCTTGCCTGTTTTTGCCACCCTGATCACTTCATCGTGATGAAGTGCGTTGGGCGTTAGCACATATACCGCATCGATATCCGGGTTATTCTTGATCGCATCGAAGGTTTCATAGTTATAGCAATTTTGATCAGGCACATTGTATTTCCCTTGCCATGTTTTGAGTTTGGCGGGCGTTCCGCTGATCAACCCGGTTATTTTGGCTTTCTGACAGGCCTGCATGGCCTCTGCTACTCTTGTGGCATAACTGCCCAGTCCCATCAACGCTACTCGCAACACAGGACCTTCGTAAGCATGGGTATGCAGTACGCTGCTATTGGCATATCGTGGCAGGAGTGAAAAAGCAAGGGCAGAACCCGTAAGCTTTTGCAGGAAATCGCGTCGGGAATTCATAGTATGGTATTGATTGGATACCCTCTAAATTACTGTTTATTGATGGAATAAACGACTACAGTAATGAGAAAGGGCTGTATATTACAGCCTTCATAAAAAAGACATGATAAAATCGTTTTTAGTATTGTTCGGATCACTGCTCATTGGCACCATAACAATGGCGCAATCGAAAGATCCTCTTCTTGAAAAAAATTATTCGTTCAGCGGAGCCAGCGCTACGAAGAAATCTTACCATGCCATTTATCAGTTGGACGGTAACGAACCTAAAGTGATTGAGAAAGCCCTTCGCAATATCAACAACGTATTGCAAGACCCGCGCCTGCAGGGAAAGTTACAAATTGAGCTGGTGGCTTTTGCCGGCGGTACCGAAGCTTATATGAAGGGCAGCAAATACGAGAACGAGCTGAAAGCCCTGGTAGCAAAGGGCGTGATCGTGGCGCAATGCGGCAATACATTGAAGGAAAGAAAGATCAGCCGCGATCAATTATATGATTTCATCGGCATCGTACCCAGCGCCAATGGCGAGCTGATCATCCGTCAATCGGAAGGCTGGGCCATCATTAAGCCCTAGCCTGTTTACCGGTAATACTAACTTATAATTCTGAATAAGCCGTAGGATGCAGGAATACAATATCGATTTTCGATACCGTATTCTTGTACTCGGGCAATGCCGACAATCGCTTCCATTCAGGATCGGCGCTGAAAGTTTTCCAGTGTGCATCTCTTTCGGCACGGTTGTCGAAACTGGTCATGTACATGAGATTGGGCATGTGGCTACCAGATATTACCTGCGCATAAAACACAGCATTGAAGCCCAGGCGCTTGAATAAAGGGATCTCCCCACCTTCATTGAACATGCGCACTTTACCTTTATGGAGTTGCTCTGTGGCCGATTCATAGCTGCGAAGTTCATAGATGCGTTCAGCCTGTTCACCTTTCAGGTCAGGCGCCTGGTAGCCGGGCATATCGTTGAAAGCATACAGCAATATCGATTCCATCCGTGTATAAGCCGGTGCATTGAACGCTGCATTCAGGTAAGCCGCTCCGTCTTTTTGGTAGGCTGCATCTTTGCTAAGCTTCTCGTCTATCTCCACCAACTGAGCAGGAGAACGCAAAGGAATAAAAACATACAAACTCTTTTCAGCAGCCGTATCGTTTCCAACAAAACTAAAAGCCCCTACTTTGGCAATGCCATAACGGTGTAAGGCGGGAATGAATGCATCTTTGAGATAAGCATTCACCATCGCCATTTGTTCCTGGCTCTTCATCCGGTATACTTTGATCTGGTAATAAGACCTGGCAGCAGCTTTTCTGCCATTTGATGCAAAACCTGTAATCGCAGCCAGAATCAACAACAATCCTGTAGCAAAGCGGGAGAATAATTTCATTGTTTGATGAGTTTTGACGCTAAATTAGGGAAAGAATCAATTGACTCTTTCATATATCATATATTCCCCGGCCTGGATCTCAAAATCTTCCCGGCCATCGAAGTTGAAGATCATTTGTGAAAACAGGTTCCTGAAGCGGCCTTTCAGCCAGTCATGTGCTACTTCTATCCTCAGTTTATTATCGTACGATACGTTGAGCAGCACGAGTACCACATCGTTTCCTTTTCTGCGCAGGTAAGACATCAACTGGCTGCTGTGTTCCGACGGAAGGATAAACGTCTCCCCTTCCCTGATGGCCTGATTCTCTTTGCGGAAAGACAACAGCACATTGTAAAACGATTCCATCTGCAAGGGACGGCGCCATTCGATGAGGTCTTTGTCGAAGAATTTCAATCGTTTCTTACTGGGACTCTCCTGTCCGCTGTAGATCAACGGCATGCCATCGGGCCAGGTACAACTGAACACAGCCCATGCCTGCGCGGCAGGTCCGTACTTTTCATATTCTGTACCATTCCAACTGTTTTCATCGTGGTTGCTGGTAAAGAAAAGTTTAGTAGCGCCCGCAGGATATTGCGAATAACTGTGCAATACATTCATCACTTCATTCAACCCATCCGGCTGCTTTTGCAATTGTTCCGAAGCATGCATCCACGACCAGGCATAACTGGTATTGAATACTTCGTGATAAGCCGGCTGCTCACATTCGCCCAGCCAGTACAAATGTTTCAGCGATTCGCATTGTTGCTTTGCCTCTATCCAAAAATCGAGCGGAACCAGGTGGGCCATATCGCAACGGAAACCATCGATATCACAGGTCTGTATCCAATATTTCATGGCGTCGATCATGGCAGACCGCATGGCACCCGAAGTATAATCCAGGTCAATCACATCGTGCCAGCCGTTTCTTTCGATAAAATTGCCTTTGTCATCCTTTACATACCATTCCGGGTGTTCGGTAGTCCAATGATGATCCCATCCGGTATGGTTGGCCACCCAATCGATGATGAGCTTCATACCCAATTGATGCGCCTGCACTACCAGGTTTTTCAGATCGTCCATCGTACCGAATTCAGGATTAACAGCCGTATAGCTGCTGCATGCATAATAACTGCCCAACGCACCCTGCCTTTCTTTCAGGCTGATAGGCGTAACGGGCATCAACCATAATATTTCAACGCCCATATCACGCAATCGCGGAAGGTGTTGTCCAAATGCTGCAAAACTGCCTTCGGGTGTGTACTGCCGTATGTTCACTTCATACACGTTAGCCCCCATGGCCCAGTCTACCATTTGGTACGATTGCTTCATCCCATGAAGTTACCAATTGTTATGCCAACCTCGCATGATCGGCTGTATTATCTTTTGGTCAAAAAACTGAACAGATAAGCCAGGGCCGCCACAGCCAATGTACCCAGCACGTTCAGCCATAAGAACCCAAGACCGATGATATTGTAACGGTCGAGCAGGAAGAAAACGATCACCAGCAGTTCACCTACGATGGCTGCCAGGAACACAGCCTGCCCCTGTATTTTTTTCATGTAAAATGCCACCAGGAATATGCCCAATATCACACCATAGAACAAGGAGCCCAGTACATTTACCGCTTCTATCAGGCTTCCCATGCCCGTAACAAATTCAGCAGTGATCACACAGAACACACCCCATAGCAGCGTATACCATTGGGATAAGCGGTATTCTTTTTCGCTTTGCAACTGGTTATCTCGATTGTATTGTTCTCCTTTCAAACGCAAATGAAAATCAACCATCGTACAGGAAGCCAGTGCATTCAGCGCGGCAGCGATAGAGCCCCAGGCAGCCAGGAAAATAATGGCGATCAACAGTCCTACCAATCCTTTGGGCAGGAAGTCTACCACAAACCGCAGGAAGATATAATTGGTATCGTTGGTGTCTGCGCCCGGTACTGCTTTTTTCACCACATCGCGGTATTGCTGCCGGATATTTTCCATTTTTTGGGTACCGGTATGCAAGCTGTCTTTGTAAAAATCCTGTCCGCCTGCAGCATAGGCCGCACTCCACTGCTGCTGTACTGCCTGCTTGCTCTCGTACTGGTCTTTCAACTGCATCAATGAATCGCGGTAAGGTGTTTCCAGGGCACGGTCTTCCACAGCCTGGTTAAAAAAAACGGGCGAAGGATGGAATTGGTAAAAAGTAAACAACAAGGCGCCCAGCAATAAGATCAGGAACTGCATAGGCACTTTCACCAAACCGTTCATGAGCAATCCCAGCCTGCTTTCGGTCGTATTCTTAGCGGTGAGGTAACGCCCCACCTGGGATTGATCGGTGCCGAAATAAGAAAGCGCCAGGAAGAACCCTCCTATCACGCCGCTGATGATATTGTACTTGTCTTTCAAGTCAAACCCATTGCCGGTAACACCGGTAGTGATCACATTCAGCTTTCCCGATGCACCGCTTACCATGAGCGCTTCTTTTAACCCCACCCCTTCGGGCAGGTTGTGCACGATGAGGTAACCTGCCACAAACATGCCCGAAAATATAATGAGCAATTGCAGTTGCTGTGTATAGGCTACCGCTTTGGCTCCGCCGGTAACAGTATAAACGATGAGTAGGCCACCCATTACAATATTGGTCCAGAAAATATCCCAACCCATCAAAGAGGAAAGGATGATAGAAGGCGCATAAATGCTGATACCCGTTGATAACCCGCGTGAAAGCAGGAACAGGAAAGAAGTGAACAATCGTGTTTTCAGATCAAAGCGCTTTTCAAGGAACTCATAAGCCGTGAACAGTTTGAGCCGGTTGAATAAAGGAACAAACGTTACACACAACACCACCATGGCAATGGGTAATCCGAAATAATATTGCACGAACCGCATGCCGTCGGTAAATGCCTGTCCGGGTGCAGAAAGGAAAGTAATGGCACTGGCCTGTGTACCCATAATGCTCAGCAGCACCAGGTACCAGGGCATGGTACGGTTATTCAAAAAATATCCTTCCAGGTTCTTAGTGGTACGGCTCTTATACAAGCCGTACACAATAATCACCAGTAAGGTAACCGTTAGTACAACCCAATCGAGTCTGCTCATGAAAAATATTTAGTGAACCACCCGAAAAAAATAATCAGTAATACCAGCACGACCAGCACAAGAATGTACCAGCGGCGCCAGGTTGAAAAGAGTGGTATTTTATTTTGATCTTTCAATGGTTCACCTTTTACTGCTCAGCAAGCCGCCCGCCAGCAATCCGAGTCCCAATCCGATGATCAGCCCGACCTTCACATTTTTAATGGCATATCCCAATACCAGTCCGATCAACAATATGGTAACAACACCTATTCTTCTCCGCGGATGCATGTCTATTTGTTTTTGGGCAAAGCTATTAAATTTGCGAGCAGCCTGTAAGCGCCGGGTACACCTGCAGGCAGTTGCCTGAACAGCACAAGGCTTACATAAGCAAAATTACCTTTCCCATATTTAGCGGTGATCAGGCTGCCATTCGATTCCTTTTCGTTCTGATCATGCATACCCAATGGCGCTTCATAATGGGCATCGGGTTGATCGGCCTGGTAGGTACTTCGTTCCTGCACCCAGCCTGCAAAATCTGCATCCGTGATCTTATTCGGATAATTTAAAACAGGATGTTCGGGTAATAAGAAATGAACTGGCGCTTCTTCTTCTGTTACCCTGGAGCCAGTACTAATGGCAAAAGCATAAGGACCAACCTTGGCCTTGTTACTCCCTACCTGCATATTACGCACGTATTGTACAATCAGGTTGCCGCCCTGCTCAACATAGTGCATCAGCACGTCGTATTTATTGGACAGGTATTCGTGCAGGTTATAAGCACGCACGCCGGTAATGATCGCATCGAATTGTTTCAGGTTCTCGCTGGTAATATCTGCATCGCTTAATTGTTTCACTTCAAAACCCATTTGTATTAATGCATCCGGTATGGCATCTCCCGAACCGGGTATATAAGCAATTTTTTTACCTACTACTTTCACTTCCTCGTTAACAAATTTCACATGGTCCCTGAAGAAGTAATGCATATTGGGAATATGCGGGTATTCGATTGATTTGAAGAAATCAGGGAAGGTCATTTTTTTATTCCCCAGCTGTATCTCTATGGCACCTTCTATATATCGTCCTTTAGCGGAATCGTACACCTGCTTTATCGGAACATCCACTACATATCGTTTCCCCTTTTCAAGATCAGATGGCTGGTCCTGAAAAATGGTGTGCACTTTGTTCTGCATCACATATAAAGTAGCAGGTACTGCATGGGCCGAAAAATTGGGTCTATACACTACATGTACCATGGAATCGGCCAGTTGTTTACCATGTTGATCTTTTACGTTCAGCAAAGCCACATCGGGACTCAAATACAGTTCCATGTGTGGCGCCATAATGAATGGCTGGTACAGCTCTCCTTTTGTTGGATCGGTGTATTTGTATTGTACGGGGACAGTTACAAAGAAAGAAACGCCTTCTATTTCCAGTTTGAATACGGCGTTGAATGCAGCGTCGTTCCAGGCTTTACCAATCAGGCGTTCATCGGGCACTTCAAACATGCCTTCTTTCTGTCGCTGTTTTAACAGCCAGTAAGGTTGGGAGGACAATGCAACCATATTACCCGGTGTTATTTTGATCGGGTAATTATAATTCTGATTGGTTTCCAGGGATTGTTGCAACACCGTATCCTGTACATTATTGTTCACCCAAATGCCATAGATCAAGGCATTGGCATTATTTCTCTTATTCACGAAGCAATTCACCACAACCGTATCGCTCGACAATACTGTTTCCTGTTGTGTGGTGGCTTCCATATAAAGTCCGGCACAGTGCAGGATCAATTCTTTTACTTCATCTATCTTCTGTCTAACGATGGCATCGCTGTTTGGTCGCAGTATCTTCAGCATTTGCTTGTACAATGCTACCAGGGCAGGCACAGATGCTTCCGGTGAAGTAAACTGATAGTGTGCGATGATAGCATCAATTTGCGCCTGTATCTTATCGCCACCGCTAACCCTCGTCCAGTCGGTCGCCACGCCATCCATCAATTCATGTTGCGGCGCTTCTCCGCCGGTTGTAGCGAAATACTCATACAGCTTTCCTTTACGCCATGGACGGCCTTCTCCCTGGCTTTTATGCATACTGCGTGCTTCGCCACCCAGGTCGCCGGCGCTCACACCCAACAAAGGATCATAAGCACCCACTTCCATTTGCAATTGGTCGCCGGCAGTTGTATTGATATTGCCGAAATTGTAGGTATTCCAAAGTATGCGTTTGGCCTGCCAGGGTTTGAGTGCAGGATCCAGTTTGAACTGTTCAGGAAAACGTGTACTGTCTGCCGCTGCTTTGAATGCCTGGTTGGCCAGTATGGACGACGCAGCATGATGACCGTGACCGGCCCTTGCATCGCCTGGAAAACGTGTGATGATCACATCGGGTTGCAGTTTACGGATCGTCCATACAATATCTCCCAACACTTTATCACTATCCCATAAATGCAGGGCCTCTTCGGCGTGTTTACTGAACCCAAACTCATAAGCCCTGGAAAAATATTGCTCCGCACCATCTACGCGCCTGGCTGCCAGCAACTCCTGTGTGCGGATCAATCCCAACTCCACTCCTTGCTCACTGCCAATCAGGTTTTGCCCGCCTTCGCCACGTGTCAGACTCAGGTAAGCCGTACGGTATAATTTTTCTTTGGCCAGGTAGGGCAACAGGGAATTGTTCTCATCATCGGGATGTGCCGCTACATACAATACAGTGCCCAGCACTTTCAGTTTTTTCAATTGCAGGTAAATATCTGCACTGTTATAAATGGCAGGCGTCTGCCCTCCCGCGATGATAGCAGTACAACATCCTGCCAGCAAAATCAACCAGCGTCTACTCATCATGTATTAATTAATTTATTTGTCCTACCAGGAACACTGCATTAGAGAATAGTAATTTTCCCGCTTCCCAGAAATTCCTGAACAAAGGATCATCGGCCAGGTATACCACGGTTCCATTACCCATATCCTGTACGCCAAATACCAGACCATCTTTCATTTTATTTTTCACCTTAACGCCTGCAAAACCTGTTACATAAGCATCTTTCTTAAGAACGCCTACATTCCAGCCATCTTTCATAAACTCAAACAGGTTGTTGTCCTGCCTGATTGTAAAATAATAATCGGGATATCCAAAGCCCAATGGATGGCTGTTGTCCAGCTCCAGTTTATAAATAGCGCCGGGTATGCTGTTGCTCAATGATTCACGCAAACGGTCTCCATATTTTTTAATGTGCGAAGAATCATCGACCGACTTGTCTTCCTTCAGTTTAATGCCCCAGTCCGCTCCTGCCAACATAGACACGGCATTTTCCATGGCAATGACTTTACCCCCGTTCTTTACAAATTCTTTCAGTTTATCCATGGCGCTTTTATCGTTCAGGCTTCTGTAAAAGCCATCCGGAATGATCAGCACATTGTAATTGCGCAGGCTGAGCCTGTTGAATTCATTTGCATTCAATAATGTAAGCGGATAATTCAACATCCGCTCAAAGAAATGCCATACTTCGCCTGCCCCCAGAGATGAAACCTGCTCACCTGTTAACAATGCCACTTTGGGTGCAGCGTTGATGATCTTTATTTCAGGCGAACCAAAATCGGCACCTTTATCCATAAAACCGGTGGCTACCTCATCGGGGCTCACATTGTATCGCTTACATGCTTCGTCAACTACTTCGTTCCAATTAGCGGGATTGCTTGTTTTCAGCACAATCAGCGTGCCGGGTTCATAATGTTTCCCTTTATAATCAAAAGCTTTCTCAGAGAACCGCACTTTGATATCATTTTGTAAAAGATGTGCCAGCACCTGGGCAGCGTTAAACGAAGTATACGGTATCAGGGCGCCATAAGCCGCGCTCATGGCAGTAACCGGAGAAGCTACCACCCTTTCCAAAGACTTCACTTCCAGCTTTTCTTTCACGGCATACGCATCTACACCATAAGCATAAGGAACACTCCATGCAGTAATATCGTAAGTATTAGAGTCTACCACCGTTGTCCTGGGCTCCAATAAAACCTTCGCCATCACTGCATGCGGTTGAAAAGCACTAACAGCCAGGTGATGCCCCTGGTTCTGGAATGCTTCTTCTTTACCATTCAGGTAATAGAATCCCCTGAAAGAAGTATTGCCAAGCTCTCCCGATTCAATTCCATTTTTCTTCAACAATGCAGCAACAGCCTGTAGCTTATGTTCATCCTTTGAAGTGAGTACATAGGTCTTGTATTCACCAACCTTGCCATTGCGGCTATCTGTATAAAATTTCTGATATTCCTGCAATAACCTGTCTTTGTTACGCGAGGCGGTTTCTATTGTAGACAGTCCTGTTGTATAATGATGCATGGCACGGTCTACCAGCGTAAGCGTATCACCACTGGCATTCACAACAGCCAGTCCGCCCCTGCTGTGCCCGCCCTGTTCAAAGGTCATGCCGATGGCTCCATTGTAAATAGGATACGTATCCCCATAAGAAGGATACAACAGATCGAATCGCTCTTTGGTAAAGAACAACCATCCGTTCTGATCAAAATAACCGGCATTGTTTTTACCGATCATCACCTGGAAGTCGCGCTGCCACTGTGTAATCACATCATGAAAAGGTTCCGCCGCAGGCGCGAAATAATAAGGCTGGTTGTATCCCTGTTCATGAAAATCAACATGTACCTGTGGCAACCATGCATTGTATTGTTTTACGCGCTGCTGTGTCTCTACCTGTGTTTGCCAGACCCAGTCGCGGTTGAGATCGAAATTATAATGATTACTCCTTCCCCCGGGCCAGGGCTCTGCATGTTCGCGCGATTGCGGGTCTGCATTAAAATGTGCCCCCACTACCGAGTTGAACCAGTTCACATAGCGGTCGCGGCCATCGGGGTTGATGCAAGGGTCGATCACTATCAACGTATTGCGCAGCCATTCTTTCGTTTGTTTGTTCGAAGGATCAACCAACGCATGCAGGGTGAGCATGGCCGCCTCAGAAGACGAGGGTTCGTTGCCATGCACATTGTAACTCAGCCATACGATCGCCGGCATGGCGGTATTGGCCGGTCCTGATTTGTCAATGCCTGCCATTCGCAGGTTGTTGATGCGTATGGCATCCAGTTGCTGTATGTTTTCAGGCGTTCCAATAAATGCCAGCATCAGCTCGCGGCCTTCATTGGTTTGTCCGTACGTTTGTATTTTCACAGCAGCCGGACTGGCCTGTGCAACCGCTTTAAAATAATTGACGATCTTATAATGCGGGGTATAATGCGTTCCTATCTTATAACCCAGGAATTGTTCGGGACTTTGCAAACTTTGCGCCCGAAGCGTAAACGAAAGAATTGTCAATAAACATGCAGCGATGTATTTTATCATAAGCGAAGCGTAATTATGGATAAATGTAACAAAGAATTCAGTATCAGATCAAACCATTCATCCAATGCCTGTTGCCGGATTGTCAAATAGTTCTTAATTTCCTATCGTGAAAAAAACCAATCTAACCTTTATCGCCGCAATACTGTTGTGCGGACTATCCGCCCAACCCGTCCCTTCTATCGTAGGTCCTTATAAAGCGGTAAACCCTTACAAGTACAGCATCGTAAAAAATGCTGTTTATAGCCACGGAGCGGTATCCAGCGCCCATCCTTTGGCCAGCCAGGTAGGCACCGCGATGCTGAAACGGGGCGGCAATGCATTTGATGCGGCCATTGCCACGCAACTGGCGCTGGCCGTAGTATATCCGGGTGCAGGTAATATTGGCGGTGGTGGTTTTTTACTGGCGAGAAGAACTAATGGAGAACTCATTGGACTCGACTATCGCGAAGCGGCCCCTTCCAAAGCCAGCAGGGATATGTACCTCGATAAAAATGGAAATGCACAGGTATCACTTTCACAAAACGGACACCTTGCTTCGGGCATCCCGGGTACCATCGCTGGTTTATTTGCGTCGCTCACTTATGCACGCCTGCCATTCAGACAACTGATCCAACCGGCGATCGACCTGGCAGAGAAAGGCTTTGTGATCACGGAAAGAGAAGCCAATAACCTGAATAATTCGCGCGAATCTTTTATCAAATACAATACAAAGCCTACAGTTTTTGTAAAGCCTGTGAAATGGAAGGCCGGGGACACGCTGGTGCAGAAAGAGCTGGCGGCTACACTCAGGCGCATACAAAAAAACGGCGCCAAAGGTTTTTATGAAGGAGAGACCGCGCAACTGATCGTAGAAGAAATGCAACGGGGCAATGGTATCATTCAACTCGAAGACCTGAAAAACTATACTGCCAAATTGAGAGAGCCACTGAAGTTTGAATACCGTGGGCACCATATCATCAGTTTTGCGCCACCCAGCAGCGGAGGTATTTTGCTGGCGCAGATGCTGAAGATGATTGAAAAATATTCCGTGAAGAACATGGGCTTTCAATCGGCCAAATCGGTGCAGTTGATGATAGAAGCGGAACGCAGGGCTTATGCCGACAGGGCCGAACACATGGGCGATCCCGATTTTTGGAAAGTACCGGTGAGTACTTTAACAAGCGATGCTTACCTCACACAACGAATGGCCGATTACCAGCCCGAAAAAGCCGGCCAGAGTGTTCATGTAAAACCCGGCATCATCAAAGAAAGCGAAGAGACCACGCACCTCAGTGTGATTGATGCCGATGGTAACCTGGTATCGGTTACCACTACCCTCAACGGAGGTTACGGATGCAAAACAGTAGTAGGTGGCGCAGGATTTCTCCTCAACAATGAAATGGATGATTTCAGCGTCAAGCCCGGTGTGCCCAATATGTACGGCGCCGTGGGCGGCGAAGCCAATGCCATTGCGCCCGGCAAACGCATGCTGAGCTCCATGACTCCTACGCTGATGATGAAAGACAATAAGCCTTACCTCACCATCGGAACCCCGGGCGGAACCACTATTCCTACTTCTGTATACCAGGCCCTGGTGAACCTGATGGATTTCAATATGACCCTTTCCGATGCCATCAACAAACCCAAATTCCACCACCAGTGGTTACCCGATGAAGTATATGTAGAGAAAGAGTTTATTGCCACCACCAGACAGGAACTCGAAGCCATGGGGTACCATATCCAGGAGCGCCCAAGCATCGGCCGCACCGAAGCGATCAGGATCATGAATGGAGGAAAAAGAGAGGCAGTGGCAGATGTCCGCGGAGATGATTCTGTAGCGGGTTATTAAATCTATTACCTTGCCCGTCATCCCGAGCGTAGCCGAGGGACCTGCCGAGTATTAAGCAGGTCCTTCGATTCGCTTCGCTCACTCAGGATGACGTAAAAAAAACATCGTTGCATGAATTTAGCAGAAGGATTTTTAAAAGACAGTATCAAGCGTTTCCGGAACTATAAAGACCTGGGTGAAAAAACGCTGGCCCAATTATCGGAGACGGAACTGCATTATCTTCCTACAACAGAAAGTAACAGCATTGCCATGATCATCCAGCACCTGCATGGAAATATGCTCAGCAGGTGGACGAATTTTCTTACGGAAGACGGGGAAAAAAGCTGGCGCAGGCGGGATGCCGAGTTCGAAACAAAACAGCATACCAGGTCAGCAATTGATGCTTTATGGAACGATGGCTGGAATTGCCTGCTGCAAACATTGGAGAGTCTTCAACCTGAAGACCTGCTCAAGAAAATAACCATCCGCACCGAAAGCATCGATGTATATGACACCATCCTCCGGCAGCTGGCACATTATTCCTACCATGTAGGGCAGATCGTTTACCTGGGCAAAATGATGCGTAACGAGGGGTGGTCTTCTCTCAGCATCCCAAAAGGCCATAGCCAGCAATACCACGAAAGTGTTAAAAAAGGCGAAACAAAGCAGCCCTGAGTGTTTTCCCCCAATTTTAACGCCCCCTTAGTTTGGTATTGAATTTGCCTGCCAATACCTATTGCCTATTTTTACAAAACAAACGGACCTTTCTGAAGCGATTCTTTAAAATACTACGCCGGACCATCCTCTTCCTGATTGCCTTTATCTTGGGGGTGTGGATTGCTCTCCAGACCAGCGTGATACAAAACTGGCTGGTAGGTATGGCTACCAAACGTTTGTCGAAAACATTGGGAACAGAAGTGAGCATTAAAAAAGTAAGCTTCTCCTTTTTCAACCGCCTCAACATGGATACCATGCTGGTGCGTGATCTGCACAAAGACACCATCCTGTATGCAGGTCAACTGAAAGTGCGTATTACCGATTGGTTTTTTTTGAAAGATACTGCCGTATTGAAATACGTTGGACTGGAAGATGCCGTTGTTAAATTACAACGCAGCGATTCGAACTGGAATTACCAGTTCATCATCGATTCATTGGCCTCACCTTCACCCGCTAAAAAGAAAGAAGGCGGCGGACTGGCGTTGAACCTTAAAAAGGTTGACCTGAAGAATCTCCGGCTCATCAAGAACGACCTGTGGCGTGGTGAGCGGATGGAAGCGCGGGTAGGAAGCCTGGTGCTCGATGCAGACAAAATAGACCTCAATAAAAGCATTTTCCTGATCAACGACGTGTTGATCGACAAGCCCTTCTTTTCCATACTGAACCTGCCGCCCCTGCGGCCCGATTCGCTCGCGCACCATAATACTGCTACTCCTGATACAGGCATGTACCTCAATGCCGGCAATGTGCTCGTGAAAGTGGCTAACCTGCGGCTCAGCAACGGCGGTTTGAATATCGATGGAAATAAACAAACACCCGCTGCAGGTTTCGATGGTTCGCATATACATCTTAGCAGGCTCAACGGAACCTTTAAACATATTGCTTTCGTCAAAGACACTTTACGTGCCAACGTCGACCTCACGGTAAGAGACCGCTCAGGTTTTGAACTGAAAAAACTCAAAGCCGCATTCCGCTTTACGCCGCAGATCATGGAATTTGCTTCCCTCGATCTGCAAACAGGTAAAAGCCGGCTGGGGAATTACTATGCAATGAAATTCGCCGATTTCAATCGCGACTTTGGTGATTATATTACCAATGTAACCATGGAAGCCCGGTTCCACGATTCAAAAGTGAATACGGAAGACATTGCTTATTTCGCTCCTGAATTGAAATCCTGGAACAGGGTGGCGCAATTAAGCGGTCATTTCCAGGGAACCGTAAGTCATTTCAACGTTACCAACCTGGTAACGAAAGTGGGCGCTACCACTACCCTCATGGGTAACCTGAGCATGAAGGGACTGCCCGATATCAACACTACCCGTATCAGTTGGAGCAATGGAACCTTGCTAAGCAACCAGCACGACCTGGCCACCTTCGTGCCCATGCTGAAAACTGTTACCGAACCCAACCTGGCAGCGTTGGGTACCATCATTTACAGGGGTAACTTCAACGGCACCGTGCGCAATTTCACCACCAACGGCATATTGAGTTCCCAACTGGGCGGAGTGAAAACAAATATCAGCATGCAGTTGCCGCGCAGAGGAGAGCCTTCCTATACCGGTAATATAGAAACCTCCCGGTTCAACATCGGTAAATTTCTCAACAACGACCAGTTGGGGCTTGCCGACTTCAAAGGAAAGATCACAGGCAGCAGTTTCAATGTAGAAAAATTGAAAACTAAACTCGATGGCAATATCAGTTCCATCGAGTTTAATGATTACACGTATACCAATATTGTTACCAACGGTACTTTCCAGAAAAAATATTTCAGTGGTGAAGTAAAGATCAATGACCCCAACCTCAACTTCACCAGTGACGTGCAGATTGACCTCACAAAGCCCCAACCCAGTTTCAACATACTGGGCGACCTGGTGAATTCAAACCTGTACGCGTTGCATTTCATGAAAGAAAACATAGAACTAACAGGCCTGTTGGATGTGAACTTCACCGGTACCAACATCGATAACTTCCTGGGCACTGCTAAATTCCTGAACGCAGAGATCCGTAGCCCGGATATCAAACTCAACTTCGACTCAGTAAACCTTACTTCCTATTATCTTGACACCGTCAAGTATCTGCAATTGAACAGCAATGATTTTGCCGCTTCTATCTCCGGCAGGTTCACCATCCTGGATCTCCCCGCTAGTTTTCAGGTCTTCCTCAGTCACTATTTCCCAAGTTATATCAAGCAGCCGCGGTACACACCACAAAACCAACAGTTCAATATAAGTCTGCATACCAATTATATTGAACCTTACCTGCATATTTTCAATAAGCACCTGAGCGGCTTCAATGATGCCAGCCTCGAAGGAACAGTAGATACACGCAAGAATGAACTCCATATCACCAGCCTGGTGCCTTTTGGTAAATATGATAACTATAGTATTACTGGCATTGACTTGAAAGGGGTGGGTAATATGGATACCCTTTCTTTAAAGGGAGAAATCAGCAGTACACAAATTGGCGACAGCCTGCGGTTCCCGAATACCCATCTCAATATTGTATCCAAAGGCGACCATTCCATTGTATCCATTAAAACCAGCGCCGATATTACCCTGAATGATGCAAGTCTGAATGCAGATGTATTTACGCTGGACGATGGCGTGCGGGTGTTGTTCAGGCCTTCTTCTTTTGTACTGAACGAAAAGAAATGGAATATTGAAAAAGAAGGAGAGCTGATAGTACGTACTCATTTTGTAAGCGCACAAAATGTAAAGTTCGTGCAGGGCTTCCAGGAAATAGCCGTCAAAACAGAGGAGGAAGACGGGGGCAATACCAACAACCTTGTGGTATCGCTGAAGAATGTCGTATTGGGTGATATTACTTCCTTATTCATGAAGCAGCCACACCTGGAGGGCGTTACCAACGGCAATATCGTATTGAGTGATTTCTTTGGTCAGTTCAGAGCCGATGCAACATTGAAAGCTGAACAGTTCCGGCTCAACGACGACTCCGTTGGCACAGTGAACCTCAAAGCAGGTTATGACAGCAAAACAGGTAAAATTTCCATGGATGCTGTTTCGCCAAACGATGGTTATAATTTTTCTTTTGCAGGATTGTATAACCTGAAGGACTCCGTTGGCCAGCCACTCAATGTAGATCTCAAACTAAATGATTCCAAAATCGATATCCTTCATCAATTCCTGAGCGACCTGTTCACAGATATCAAAGGGAAAGCAACTGGCACGCTCAATATCAACGGTAATCCCAATGCGCCCAACCTGCTGGGACATATCAAGCTGAAGAATGCAGGCATGAAAGTGAACTATACGCAGGTATATTATGCAATCGATTCGGCTGATATCAAATTTGAAGAAGACGGTATCAATTTCGGTGAATTCAAGATCACGGATGTATATAAGAATACGGGCACGGTGAAAGGCAAATTGTATGAACATGGCTTTAAAGACCTGGCATTCGATTTTGATCTGAACACTACCAAATTACTGTTGCTCAATACAAAGCTGAAAGACAACCAGCAATTCTATGGCAAAGCCATCGGTTCGGCCAAGCTCAGCTTGAAAGGGCCCGAAAGCGCTGCCAGGATGACCATCATTGGGGAAACAAAAGACAGCTCACATATCTTCATACCTAACTCGGTGAGCAAAGAAAGTGGCAATGCCGACTTTATTGTATTCAAGCAGTATGGTACCGAAATGGCCAAAGCTGATAACAACTCTAATTTCAATTTATTGGTTGATCTGGATATTACTGCCAACAACCGTACACAGATCGACGTTATACTGGATGATCTGGCGGGCGAGGTGATCAAGGCTACCGGTCATGGAACGCTAAAGATCAGGGCTGGTTCTACAGAGCCCCTTTCCATTCGCGGGCGTTACTACATTGAAAGAGGAAATTATGATTTCAACATGCAGGGATTGGTTCGTAAACCCTTTGAAATGCTTCCTGAAGCGGGCAATTATATTGAATGGAATGGCGATCCTTTCAAAGCCAATATGAACATAGATGCGCAGTACACCGCCCAGGGCGTCAGCCTCAGCGATCTCATCGGTACCAATAATTTCACCGGCACCATCAAAGCTTATCGCGGAGATGTATATGTGATCGTAGAGTTACGTAAACAATTGCTGAAACCGGAGATCACTTTCCGTTTTGACTTCCCTGCGGGAAGTCCGGCTAAAATAGACAATGATTTTTCCAATTATGTGGCCAGGATAGAGAAAGACCAGAATGAAATGCTGAAGCAAGTAGCATTCCTGATCGCATTCAATTCTTTTTCGCCAATTGGACAGACAGGAGGCAGTAACGCTACCAACCCCTACTCACTTACTACAGTGGGCGTGAATACCCTTTCACAGGTATTGACCAAAGAGGTGAACAAAGTTTTCTCGAATATCCTGTATAAACTTACCGGAGATAAAAGCCTGCGCTTCGACTTGGGCACATCGTTGTACAGCAGCTCCAGTCTCGATTTGAACAACGATGGACTGGTGGCCAACAGCAACCGCCTCGACCGCTCGCGTATCAATTTCAAATTCGGTAAAAGTTTCTTTAATGATAATGTAGTCGTTACTTTCGGTGGCGACCTGGATTTCAACCTGGGTAATACTTCTGCTGTTCAGAATGGTAACTTCCAGTGGCTGCCCGATCTCAACATAGAGATCGTGTTATCGAAAGATCGCAAACTGCGAATGATCATTTTCAGCAAGAACAGTCTTGATATTGCCGGATCCAGCCTGGGCCGCCGCAACCGGCAGGGCGCCAGCATTTCTTACCGGAGAGATTTTGAAACCCTGTTCGGAAGAAAAGAGAAAGACATCGAATTCAAGCAGCCGCCCGATTCAAGTGTATCAAGCGATAAATAGAAAATTGTATCATCTATTCTTTAGTGGGGCCGTTACTCAGAGCGGTATCGGCGGTACCTGCTTGCATGATTTCAGCCGGTACACATAAAAATAACGCACAGCCTTCCCACCCCGGATCTGGTTAATAACAGCCGGAGGGGTTATTGAAGTAAAATAGCGGCCGTATTTCGCGGTAACATTCATGGGAAGATTGGAGGGAACAATACAATACGCATCATCACCCAACTGCAACCACCTTCGTTCTCTATTGAGCCAGGCAAACTTATGGATGTCCTGCAGGCTGCCTACTCCCAATAGGGTCATGCCCGTGGTGCGCGCCGTATAAAATTCGAGGTGTCCGCCGGGGAACCACTTATCTACCAGTATGGGAGCCTGGACTTTCATTTTGCCGGAGCTGGAATCTTCCGCTACCAACCGGCTGAAATCATTACTGAAATGCTGCCAGCCCGACATATCCAATGTTGGACAGTACTCTCCATAATTCTCCTTTTCATGACTGCCGAAATTCACAGGCGAATAACGGATCAATCCAATACCTGCCACCAATACGATCGCCACCAAAGTCATGGCCACTGTAATAAAAGGCGGATAAACATGCCTGGCTTTTTTCTCCAGGAAGAGCGCGGCCACCAGGAAAAGAGGAATATAAGCCGGTCCGGCCCAGTGCGGCAAAGTAGGATTGAACAAGGAGATGCCCCAGAACAACAGGAGCATGGGCAGGCTCATGCAAAACAACCAGGTACGAATCTTGTTACCCGAAAAAGAGAACCATATCCTCCGGGTGATGAGCGCTATCACCGACACCAGGATCAGCAAAAAGATCACCGGATTTTGATACGCAAATTCCCCTCCTATCTCTCTTCCCAACATATCCCATTGCATAGAAGTATGGGTAACACGTTCCGAATGGTAACGGTAAGTAATAAAATGATTTTTGATGTTCCAGTAAACGATCGGCGAGATACATACTGCTGTAACCAATACGCCCATGTAGAAGCGCCAGTTGAACAAACATTTACTGTTCGTGAACAAAAGGAACAGTCCGAAGCCTGCCCACAAGAACAAAGCATGCACTTTACACAATGTGGCCAATCCTATCAATAAACCCAACAACAACCATCTGCCCAGCTTTCGCTCATTGTTTTTGAGGAACATTTCTGCCATCACATACAATGCCCCTGTCCAGAACAATAGCTGCGGCGAATCGGGCAAGATGAAGAAGCCCGCAATAAAACCAGTGTACACAGAGCAAGTGTATACCAGCGCAGCATACCAGCCCAGTTTTTCGCTCGACAGGAGTTTGCCTAATTTAAAAATGATCCAGGTAGCAATGGCTGCACAGAGAATAGCGCCCAGTCGCATCGTGGTCTCATTCACCCAAAGCTCATTGAAAGTAGTGAGGCGTATCAACCAACCCACCATCGGCGGATGATCGAAATGATTCCAATCGGGTTGTAACGAATAAGTCCAGTAATACACTTCATCATTACCCAGTTCCAGCAAGGAAGCCGCAACGAGTTTCACGATCACACTGATGATGATCAGCCAAAAAACCTTATTCGCATATTGTTGACGCATGATGCAGCAAAAAGCAAATACCGTACCTTACTTTGTTTGTGCGTGTTGTATGAGCCAATGGATGGCCAACTCATATCCTTTCAGTCCCAATCCGAAAATACTACCGGCCGATTTGCCCGATACATGCGATAGCTTTCTGAACTCTTCCCTTGCATGCACATTACTGATATGCACTTCCACCACCGGCACGTTGATAGCAGCAATGGCGTCCCCAATAGCTACTGAAGTATGGGTGTACGCTGCAGGGTTCAATACAATACCGGCAAAATCGGCATAACCTGCTTTTTGCAGCTCATCTACCAGCTCGCCTTCGATATTGCTTTGAAAATAATGCAATTCAACGTTGGGGAATATATGCTGTAACTCTTTCAGGTAATCGGTGAAGGACTGGTTCCCATATATATCCTTTTCCCGTTTACCGAGCAAATTCAGGTTAGGTCCATTGATGATGGCGATTTTCATGCATCGAAAATACAGTAATTATCGTCATCCTGAGCGAGCGAAGCGAGTCGAAGGATCTGTCCGATCGTTCAGACAGATCCCTCGGCTATGCTTACTCGGAATGACGAACAAGGATCATCGCATCATCGCTACAAACTGATCAAAGAGATAACGGCTGTCGTGCGGACCCGGTGTACTTTCCGGATGGTATTGCACACTGAAAGCCGGTTTGTGTTTGAGCCTGATCCCTTCGATCGATTCATCATTCAGGTTCACATGCGTTACTTCCACATCGGGATGTTTGCGCACCGCTTCGGGGTCTACACCAAAGCCGTGGTTCTGTGTGGTGATCTCACAGGTGCCTGTGATGAGATTCTTAACAGGATGGTTCAATCCCCTGTGCCCGTGGTGCATTTTGAAAGTGCGAATACCATTGGCCAGCGCCAGCAGTTGGTGACCAAGACAGATACCGAACACAGGCTTGTCTTCGTTGAGTATATCTTTTACAGTGGTAATCGCATAATCCATGGCAGCAGGATCGCCGGGGCCGTTGGAAATAAAGTATCCGTTCGGGTTGAATTCTTTCATCCGGCTCAACGGTGTTTTGGCGGGATGCACGCGCACGTGTGCGCCGCGCTGTACGAGACAATCCAGTATGTGTTTCTTCACACCCAGGTCGAGCACAGCTACTTTCAGGGAGCTGTTGGTATCGCCCAGTTCATATTCTTTGGTTGTGCTGATAGTGCTCGACAATTCCAGTCCATCCATATCGGGCACTTTAGCCAGTTCAGCTTTCAGTTGATCCACATCCAGTATTTCCGAAGAGATGATGCAGTTCATAGCGCCTTTTGTGCGGATATGCGCCACCAGGGCTCTTGTATCAATGTGCTCGATGGCCACGATATTATTTGCCTTAAGATAAGCATTCACATCTCCACTGGCCTGCATACGGCTGAACTGTTCTTCCAGGTTGCGCGCGATCAGTCCGCGTATCTTGATGCTGTCACTCTCCACATCCGAATCTTTCACCCCATAATTGCCGATGTGCACATTGTTCATGATGAGTACCTGTCCCGTATAACTGGGATCAGTGAATACTTCCTGGTATCCTGTCATGCCGGTATTGAAACATATTTCCCCGGTAGTGGTACCAATTTTTCCAAATGCTTGTCCATGAAAAACGAGTCCGTCTGCTAATACTAAAATCGCGGGTGAGGTAGATTGGGGCATCTTGCTGCTTTGTTTATAATTTGTTTTGCAAAGAAACGAAATAATGATTTGCCTGTTTGCAAAAAAGGCAAGACTTATAAAAAGTCTTGCCTTTATGTGAATGAATTGGGATCAAACTATTCTGCCGTTTTTTCTTCTGTTGAAGGATTTTCAGCTGCCGGTGTTTCGGCAACCACTTCTGCTTCAGTGGCGGTCTCCGCTTTCTTGGCGCGGCTACGGCGTGTTTTCTTGGCAGGCTCTGCTGCTTTCGCAACATGCTTACCGTAGATCTCGTTGAAGTCTACCAGTTCGATCATGGCTTTCTCTGCATTATCACCCGGACGAATGCCCAGTTTGATGATGCGGGTATAACCACCGGGACGGCCGGCTACTTTGGGACCTACCACTGTGAACAATTCTTTCACAGCTGCTTTATCCTGCAGGTAGCTGAACACTACCCTGTGCTGGTGCATGATGGTAGCAGTATCTTCACTTTTCTTGGTCTTGGTGATCAGCGGCTCTACGTATGTTCTCAAAGCCCTGGCTTTAGCAAGGGTGGTAACGATACGCTTGTGCGTGATCAGCTGGCTGGCCAGGTTGGCCAGTAAGGATTCCCTGTGCGCTTTTTTACGACCCAGGTTGTTGATTTTGTCTCCGTGACGCATGACTTGTTGTTTTGATCTTGTACCGTGTCAGGAATTACAAGATGTTGAAAAATTTAATTATCTAAATTATCCAGTCCTAATTTGTTCAGGTCCATACCGAAGCTCAGACCGCGTTCAGTCAGCACCTGCTCAATTTCAGAGAGCGATTTCTGGCCGAAGTTCCTGAACTTCATCAGGTCTTCCTGCTCATACTGTACCAGTTCGCTTAAGCTGTTGATCTTGGCGGCTTTCAGGCAGTTGAAGGCACGCACAGAAAGATCGAGGTCTTCCAGCGGGGTCTTCAATACCTTGCGCAGTTGCAGTACATGCTCATCTACCACATCTTCTTTCTTGTCTTCTTTGTTATCGAAAGTGATGTTCTCATCGGTGATGATCATCAGGTGCTGGATGAGGATGCGTGAAGCCTGCTTCACCGCTTCTTCCGGATGGATGGTACCATCGGTAGCTACGTCCAGAACCAGTTTCTCATAGTCGGTCCTTTGCTCCACACGGTAGTTCTCAATGCTGTATTTCACATTCTTGATCGGTGTGTGGATAGAATCGATGGCGATGTATCCGAAAGGAGCTTCCTTGATCTTATTTTCTTCGGCAGGAACATAACCACGGCCTTTGGCGATGGTCAGTTCAATGTCCATTTTAGAAGTAGTATCCATGGTACAGATCACCAGCTCGGGATTCATTACCTGGAAATTCTGTGAAAGTTCGCCGATCATGCCCGCAGTAAATTCTGTACGGCCTTTGATGGAAATGGCGATCTTTTCGTTGGCAACATCATGCTCTACATGCTTTTTGAAACGCACCTGCTTCAGGTTCAGGATGATCTCAGTAACGTCTTCTGTGATACCCTTCACGGTAGCAAACTCGTGGTCTACACCTTCGATCTTGATACCTACGATAGCATAACCTTCCAGAGAGCTCAGCAATACCCTGCGTAAGGCATTACCGATGGTCAGACCGAAGCCTGGCTCCAGGGGGCGGAATTCAAATTGTCCTTCAAAATCAGTTGCTTTTTGTAAAACGATCTTGTCAGGCTTCTGAAAGCTTAATATGGCCATATTAAAACTTGTTTTTAAGGTTTATTTAGAATACAACTCGACGATCAGTTGTTCCTTGATGGTCTCAGGAACACTTTCACGCTCGGGATAGGTAATGAAAGTGCCTTTTTTCTCGGCTTCATTCCAATCCAGCCAGCTGAACTTAGGGTTCTTACCGCGGTTCTTGCTGGTAACAGCTGAATTATCGGCGCTCTTGGGTTTATAAGCGATGATATCACCCGGCTGGCACTGGTAAGAAGGTACATTCATTACTTCGCCATTCACAGTGATGTGCTTATGGCTCACCAGTTGTCTTGCTTCGGGACGGCTGGCAGTCAGGCCCATGCGAAAAATGGTATTGTCGAGACGTGCTTCCAGCAGTTTGATCAGGTTCTCACCGGTAACACCTTTCAGACGTTGTGCTTCTTCAAAGGTTTTACGGAACTGACGCTCCAGTACACCATAAGTATACTTGGCTTTTTGTTTCTCTCTCAACTGCAGGGCGTATTCGCCTAAAGTTTTACGCTTGCGGGCGGCTCCATGCTGACCGGGAGGGTTGCTGTTCTTACCCAGCCATTTGCCATTACCCAGGATGGGTTCGCCGAAGATTCTTGAAATTTTGGTCTTGGGACCAGTGTAACGTGCCATTTGTGCTTTTTTGTGATTTTTTAATGACGACTTCCTATCAGTAAAAATCTAAAATCAATAGAAAGTCCTTTTATTTTAATCGTCATTCCGAGCGAGCGAAGCGCGTCGAGGAACCTGCTGAAACCTTTATGAGGCCCTTCGGTTCGCTTCGCTCACTCAGGGTGACGGGCTAATTGTTATACGCGTCTTTGTTTGGGCGGACGGCAGCCGTTGTGCGGTAAAGGAGTAACGTCTTTGATAGAAATTACTTCAACACCTGACTGAGAAATAGAACGGATAGCGCCTTCGCGTCCGGAACCGGGGCCTTTCACGAATACTTCTACGCGTTTTACGCCAGCTTCCAGGGCTACTTTGGCTGCATCTGCAGCGGCCGTCTGGGCGGCATAAGGTGTGTTCTTTTTAGAACCCCTGAAGCCCATTTTACCGGCGCTGCTCCAACTGATCACCTGTCCGGCTTTGTTGGTAAAGCTGATGATGATGTTGTTGAAAGTAGCGGAGATGCGCACTTCACCGGCTGCATCTACTTTTACGATCCTTTTCTTGGCAGCAGCTTTTGCACTGTTCTGCGCTTTTTGTGGTTTTGCCATGTTCTCTTTTTGAGGTAGTCATCCCGTTTTCAGCGGGACTCGTTTAACAATGAAAAATCCCGATCTGCTCGGGAACCGTTTCACTCTCCTTCCCGACTCATCGGGAGATCCAAGCTGAACCGGATTTTATATAAGAAATCGTGAACAGGGTACCCCTGTTCACGACTCACCCTATTTATTTCTTGGCAGCTTTCTTCTTACCGGCAACTGTCTTACGCTTACCTTTCCTGGTACGGCTGTTGGTTTTGGTACGCTGGCCACGAACCGGCAGTCCCTTACGGTGACGCAGGCCACGGTAGCAGGCGATATCCAACAAACGTTTGATGCTCATAGACACTTCGCTACGCAAAGCGCCTTCCACCTTGAACTCATTGTTGATGATGTTACGGATGGCAGCCTGCTCTTCGTCGTTCCACTGGCTTACTTTTTTGTCAAAGTCAATACCAGCTTTGGTTAAAATATACTGAGCAGTTGAGCGACCAATACCAAAAATATAGGTCAGACCAATTTCGCCTCTTTTATTCTTTGGTAAGTCAATACCGGCAATACGAGCCATATCTTGATTTTAGTTTTAAAAAATTTAAATTACCCCTGACGCTGTTTATAACGTGGGTTCTTTTTGTTGATCACGTATAACTTCCCCTTTCTCTTCACGATCTTGCAATCCGCGCTACGTTTTTTGATTGAAGCTCTGACTTTCATTGCTGTGTTTTTAAACTATTATTAAGTACCTTATTTGTACCTGAATATGATCCTTCCCCTGCTCAAATCATACGGACTCATCTCCACTCCCACTTTATCACCAGGTAATATCCTGATATAGTGCATTCTCATTTTCCCAGAGATGGTGGCCAGTATTTCATGCCCATTTTCCAACTTCACCCGGAACATAGCATTGCTCAGGGCTTCCAGAATCACTCCATCTTGTTTAATCAACGGTTGTTTCGACATACAATTTTTGGGGCTGCAAAGATACTAAAGAGCAACCGAAATATGAAAATTTAATGTAAAAATTTCTTATCCAGGGGCAAAACAGGGCAAAAATAAGTTATTTGAACAATCTAACGGGTAAAATAAACTCCCAAACCCCTTGATTAGTAACCCCGTAGAACTCCTGATCCAGTAAACGGCTGTACCGCACCCCAAAGGTTACCGGCTCCTGGTTCCACCATTTGGTATCGAAGTACAATTCACCCCCTGCTGTGCGGAATGGTGTTTCCCTACCAGTACGCAGGCTCTTGCCTACCGTATAGTCGAAAAAGGCATTGGCCCTCACCCGCAGAAAATAAACGATCTGCCCCACTCCCCAGTCGGGATACAACAAAGGAAAATGGTAATTCACGCCCCATTTCCACATCCTGGGAAAATCGATTCCCTGGTAGCCCCTGGAAAAAGGAAAATTGTTTTTGAAAAAATACATCCTGGCGGTATCCCTTTCCTGGTAGGCCAGGTTGATCACCAGGCTATGGTTGCGCAACAGGCCCGGCAAGTATAAAGAACCTGCTGCCAGGAACTGGTGCGCCGTAAATTCATTTACGCTGTTGCGGTATTGCAGCAAAAATGACTGCCCCCAATGCGGATAAATATGTTGCGCCGCCTGCTGTACCTGGCCATAGTAAGCCAACACCCCTTCCACATAATTCACACCCACATTCCTGAACAGTTTTTGCCCCACGCCGGTCCACTTAACCTGGTCGGTATTGAACGTGCCTTGCAATACCAGTGCCCGGTGCTGCTTCCCTGCCGTGAGGTTCAGGGGCAGGCGAAGGCCGCCGTAAGCGCCCAGCTCGTTCCAGTAAACCGTGGTGTCCTGGTTCCAGAGCGCGCTGCGCTGCCATGTTTGGTTAACACCGAATACAGGCTGCAGTAAGAAGCCGCCATAAATTCCGTCATAGCCCACCTTGTGGCTGCCTTCGTTCCTGTTGTAGGTATACGAAAGTTGTGACTGGAAAGTATTGAGCACGTTTTCGCCGTAGATGGTGAATGAATATTCAGGATAATCGTAGTATGGCCGCCAGCTGTGGAAATTCAACAGGTTGAAACCTTTGGAATAACGACCCACAGGATAATGCCCGTTACCCAATGAATCCAATATACCATGGTCTTTGTTCTGATAAGCATCACCTACATACAAAGTATGCAATTCATCCCGCGGGGTTGTTTTTTCCCAAAGCGGACTGAACCTTCCCAGCCGGTACCCACCGGCCGTAAACGTTGACCCCACCAATTGGCCGCCCTGGTCCAGTGTTCCCTGGTAAATGCCTGTGCTGTAAGCCGCCAGGCGGTAAGTATTACGCTGGCCGGCACGGTCGATGCAGGCCCAGAGTTCATCCCGCCCATCATGCGTGGTGCTGAACAATAAGGTATCGCCCTTGACCTGTAAAAAACCAATGATGCGGTTGCTCAAAGGAACGATGGTTTCTGTTTTTCCACTACCCGTTTCCCATTTGCGGATACCCATCTGGCCTTTGTCGTTCCGTACAATCCAATAAACCGATGCATCATCGGCAGAGAATTTCGGATACGTGTACACTTCGTTGCTTTGCTTCTGTTCGCCCATCCGGCTTCCGTCTTCCACATTGATCACCAATAAGCGTGTAGTATCCCTGTCCTGCTTAACTGCTGTAACCAGCTTCCCGTTATGCGATATATCGGGCGTGAAATATCGTCCTTTGCCCGCCACTTGTTTTACCTGGCCCGATGCAATATCCAGTATGCGGATCACATTGCGATCCCGGTTACCCCACCGCAGATCGGGCCTGATGGCTGTGTACACGATGCGGTTATTGTTGTAACCGAAATAATCGTCCGATGTGATATCCCTTACACCAATTCTCTCTTCTTTACCATTCCCGAGCAATTTGTAAAAAGCGGGGATGCGGCTATAACTGTTTTTCAGAACGATCAGCGAACCATCGTCCGCAGCATAAGGATAGCGGTAATTGACCACCCGGTCATTGTTACCTGTTGTAAGCCATTGCGGATTGGCGGTCTTTGCGCCTGCCCATTGCTGCTGGTAATAACCCATTGCATGCCGCACAAAATCGGGGAATTTTTCGCCGGTATATTTTTTCACAGCTCCCTGGAATGGATAGAACAATGGGCTGAAACGGGCCGCATCGTCCGTCACTTTTTTCCAGATATCATCGCCGTATTGCTTTCTTCCATAAGCCACCAGCAAATAACCCAATGCATAATGATCGGGCACAAAATTCCGGTACGATCCGTTGCGCATTTTCATGTAGCTGTAATGAATACCGGCATTGAAGAGCGATTGGTAATTGCTGAAAAACAGCGGAAGACTGCCCCTGCCCTGCCGGGTGAGCATCGTTTCATTGAATACGGCGTCTCCTTCAAAAAACCAGTTGGGTATGGCCGCCGCGTTTGCTATGGCTTGTCCTTCCTGACCTAAAATGATCGATGCGAATTTCGATAAACCTTTCCTGAAATTACTATACTGCTGCACATGCCTGAACTCGTGAACAGACAGCAGATCGGTCCAGTTAACAGCCCCCAGCGAAAACGCGTTGACGGGAGGTGTGGTATAAAACTCACTGCGAAAAGGCCCCAATCCCACATACCCGTTGGAGATCAGGGTTTCATCCTGCAAAACAATATTGACTTTATGAAGACTATTGCCAATGGTATTGGCATATTTCCGTTGCAACTGGTGCACCGTAGCCGCCACCCTTTCGCCCCTGCGTTCATCTCCTTTGGGGAAGATCACACGCACTGTATCTGTGTTGATCTGCCGCCACTTTGTAGACGGAGGATTACCTCCGAATACTTGTCCGTAACCATCCATTGATATGGCCGATAGTAAACCAACCAGCAGAACGAGCGAACGAAAACGCATGGGATTTTTGCCTTCAATATAATTAAAAAAATACACCTGTCTATATCTCATCAATAATCTCAACTGCAATCTATATGCCAGCAAAACAGCGCAGGTTTGAATTTTGCAAAAAATGGCTTGAATTGCACAAGTTCATTATGCCCGTTGTATGGTAATTTTGTGCCGCGAAACAAAACAACGGAGCAAATACAGATGAAGGATACGAATAGAAAGGATCAACAGCTCAGCACATGGCTGGCATTTGCATTATTACCCCTGGCCGGATTTGCCACAGATATTTATCTTCCCTCTTTACCGGGTATGTCGGTATCGCTGGGTATTACAGAGATCCGCACACAGTTTACATTGAGCATTTTCCTGATCAGCTACGGGATTTCACAGTTGTTCATCGGCAGTGTGCTCGATAGTTTTGGCCGGCACAAGATAGGCGTGGTTTGCCTGCTGGTATTCGCTTTGGCCAGTTTTGTCATTGCCCGGTCGCACAATATTTACCTGATCTATCTCATGCGTGTGGTGCACGGTATCACAGCAGCCACCATTGTAGTATCCAAACGGGCTTATTTTGTAGATGTATTCTCGGGCGACCGTCTGAAGCATTACCTCAGCCTGTTCTCCATTATATGGTCTACCGGTCCTATTGTTGCACCTTTTGTAGGCGGCTACCTGCAAAATAATTTCGGCTGGCAATCAAATTTCTATTTCCTGGGAATATGGGCCGTATTGTTTGCACTGCTCGAATATTTTTTCAACAGGGAAAGCCTGAAACATTTTTCTCCTTTTCATTTCAAAAGCATTGTGCAGGTGTATACCAGTATGTTGCATACTACCAGCTTTACACTGGGACTGCTCATTATTGGCATCTCCTATTCAATGGTGATGGTGTACAACATGACCGGTCCTTTCATCATCGAACATCATTTGCATTTCACTGCCGTTATTGCAGGCTACTGTTCATTGATCATAGGATTTGCCTGGATGATAGGAGGTTTTATTGGCAAGGCCACCATTCACAAACCTTTTGTGAAAAAGCTGTCTTTGAACCTCGCCATCCAGGTGCTGATTTGCCTGGTAATGTTGTTCAGCGCTTCATTTATTGAGAATATTTTCCTGCTGGCGTCTTTCGCTTTTCTTGTGCATGTGTGTGCCGGTTTTGCCTTCAATGTTTATTTCACTTATTGCCTGGGCAAATTTCCCAGGAACGCAGGCATCGCCAGTGGTTTAACAGGCGGTATTATGTACATGATCGTGTCTGTACTGAGTTATGGCATGGTGTACCTGATGCCCGCTAATGATACCAGGAACCTGGGTTGGAGTTACCTGATACTGATCCTTGCAGTTGCACTGGTGATGTGGGCAGTGAGGAAAAACGAAGAGCCCGCAAAACAGCAGGCCCTTGTTGGTTGATACGTTCAATATGTGATCAATAATGCACCGGATCCTTGGTCAGGTGGACCTTGGTCATCTGCAAATAATGATTTTGCAGTTGGTGCACGTAGTGGATATCGGGGTTATGCCTCCGGTCTTCGCGATACCAGATTTCCATCTGCGAAAAATCGCCGGCAACGGGCGTTACAATGCGAAAGGGACCTTTGAGGTATTTAACCGATCCTTCGCCGTTGGCTTGTTTTTCGAAATGCAGTTTCGTCAATTCCTCCTCATTCAGTGGAATCGGGTGTAGCTGGTCCTGTTCAAACCAAAAATCCTGTACATCGGTCTGAACACAAATTTGTTTTTCATCTCCGTTTAATTCGACCACTTCTCCGTTCCATGTTTTTCCTTCAAACTCTGCACGGACATAGTCGCCGATCTTGATGTCGCTGAATTTGATCATGTGGCTAGTTTTTTTGTTTAGAACCAAAAGTTATGGAAAATGTCTGATGTCTGATGAAATGATGTCTGATTTTTTTGTTACCCCTTATCGTCATCCTGAGCGAGCGAAGCGAGTCGAAGGACCTGCTTGAAGGTTCAGACAGATCCCTCGGCTTCGCTCGGGATGACGTTCTATGTTTTTATTCCGCCCAGCTCATCGTATAGCCAGGGTTTTCTATTTCCAATGCTTCCACTGTCAACTGAAGCGGATGGAAGGTATCGATCATCACTGCCAACTCATCGGTTTGTTTTTTACCAATGCTTTTTTCCACGGCGCCGGGATGCGGCCCATGCGGGATACCGGCTGGGTGCAAAGTGATCATCCCCCTGGTAACATGCTTGCGGCTCATGAAATCGCCCGCTACATAGTACAACACTTCATCACTGTCGATATTACTGTGGTTATAAGGTGCAGGCATCGCATCGGGATGGTAATCGTACAGGCGCGGACAAAAACTGCACACCACAAAATTATGGGCCTCGAAAGTGAGGTGGACAGGCGGTGGCTGGTGCACACGCCCTGTAATGGGCTCAAAATCGTGTATGCTGAATGCAAAAGGATAACAATAGCCATCCCATCCTACCACATCGAAGGGGTGATGGGCGTAATGAAGACCATACAGTACCCCTTTCTTTTTGGTTTTGATGAGGAAGTCTCCCGCTTCATCGATCGTTAAGAGTTGTTGAGGGGTGCGGATATCCCGTTCGCAATACGGTGAATGTTCCAGTAATTGTCCGTATTTACCCAGGTATTTTTTAGGATAGCGGATAGGACTGAAACTTTCAACGATCAGCAGCCTGTTATGCTTGTCGTTGAATTGTACCTGGTAGATGGTTCCGCGGGGTATCACCAGGTAATCGCCATAAGCAAAAGGTATTTGTCCGTATTGTGTAAGCAGGATACCGCTTCCTTCATGAATAAAGATCAGTTCATCGGCATCTGCGTTCTTATAAAAATACCCTTTCATACTTTCCTCCGGTGCAGCGAGTACAATATGACAATCATTGTTCACCAGTATTGGTTTACGACTTGTCAAAAAATCTGCTTCGGGCCGTATATGAAACCCTTCGAAACTGCGGTGCTTGAGCATTTTTTCTTCCGCTACGCCGGGCATTGCAGGCACTGGTTCATCTGTATGAATGATCTGCGTTGGCGGCCAGTGATGGTACAGTAGCGAATAATCGTTACTGAACCCTTCGGTAGAGAACAATTGTTCGGAATACAGGGTCCCGTCGGGTTTTCGGAACTGGGTATGGCGTTTGTGAGGAATGGTTCCTAAGCTATGATAGTGAGGCATGTCTGTGCAATATTGTAGTAAAGAAATAATCTGCACGTCATCCTGAGCGAGCGGAGCGAGTCGAAGGAGCTGTTAAGGATTTGATGAGGCCCCTCGGCTACGCTCGGGGTGACGAATAATGGTTGTGTGTTTCCCAACACTTTGCCAATTGAAGAGAGAGCATAAGGAAATAATATTTCCATACGCGCTTATCGATCCAATATGTGAAATTCCGATGGAATGGCATAGCAAAACAATCTCCATCAAAGATACGTATATAATTATCACTTGTTTACTTTAAACCGCGTCATCCTGAGTGAGCGAAGCGAATCGAAGGACCTGCTGAACGTTCGAGCAGATCCCTCGGCTGCGCTCGGGATGACGACGCATAAAAGATCGGGATGACGTTGTTTTATGCATTGATGCCCGGGAACCAGGGTCTTCCTATATCGGCGCGGAAGGGCCAGGGAACAGCAGCCAGTATCAGCAGTAGGGCCAGCAGGAAGAAGATAAATGCTTTGCGGTACTTCACTTCGTCGGCTACGGTTTTCTTGGCCATGCCATAACCAAGCGTGATAAATACCACCGATAAGATCATCGCTACCGGGTGTTCGATCCAATAGAAACGGAAAAAATGATTTTTCATCAGCGACTCGCCTTCCGGCAGGCTCGTTTTGAAAATACCGTATCGCCCTACTGCAAGCTGGTACAGCCCGATCAGCAAGGTGATGTGCGCACTGATCAACGTGAACAACCATGTTTTGCGATCACCGGCAGAAAAAGTTTTCTTGCCTTTCCACCCGGTATAAGCTTTGTAGATAGACAACAGCAGCAGTATCGAGATCACCCAACGCAATAAATTGTGTAAATGCAGAAGTCCTGTATCCATAATGATTGGTTTTAAAGAGCACAAAGTAACGCTATTTCAACTGCATATCTTTTCATGTATTCACTTAACAAATACACAATCTGTATTTTCGCAACATGAAACGTTGGCACTTCCTTCTGTTGTGGGTTAGCATCGCTGCTGCGTGTAACAACCATGAACCAAAAGAATCTCCCAAAGCAACATCCAGGGTACAGGAACCATCACCCCTGGTTAAACGATTGTATCAAAGTGTTGCCAGCTATCCCGACAGCATTGGCTTGCGCCTGCTGCTGGTGAATGCACTCGACAGTGCCGGTGATTACCGGCCTGCTTTGCAGCAGATGGATTCATTGCTTCGGAAAGACAGTCTCAATTTCGGACTCTGGTTTCGCAAAGCCACTTTGCAGGAACATACCAAAGACACCAGCGGCGCCCTGCAGTCTTACCATTTTGCCGCCCGTATTTATCCTTCTCCCGATGCATTGCTGGCCATGGCCAACCTGTATGCCGAACAGAAAAACAACAAAGCGCTTGCTTTATGTGCGCAGGTAGATGCGATGAGATTGGGCAGGGAGTACACCGCTCATACCAGTTTTATCAGCGGCGTGTATTATGCCCGTACCCGAAATGCTTCCAAAGCCATTGACCTGTTCAATCGCTGTATTGCCAACGACTATACTTATATGGAAGCCTATATGGAGAAAGGATTCCTGTATTTCGATGCACGGAAAACGGAGGAAGCCCGCAAAGTGTTTGAAACAGCCACTTCTGTAAGGGTCAATTATGCCGATGCCTGGTACTGGCTGGCCAAATGCCAGGAAACACAGAACGACCGTGCAGGGGCCATCAAAAGTTACCAAACGGCGCTGGCCCTCGACCCGGGCATTACCGAGGCTACGGCCGCATTAAAAAAGCTGGGAGTGAACTGAAATAATTGCAATAATTTTGCGCATCCTTAAACAAGCATCATGCCCATCGTTGCCCCTTCTTTATTAAGCGCCAATTTTCTGAACCTGCAGCAGGATTGTGAAATGTTGAATGAAAGCCGGGCCGACTGGTTCCACCTCGATGTGATGGACGGACGTTTTGTACCCAATATCAGCTTTGGGTTCCCCATCATTGAACACGTGAGAAAAGCCACCAAAAAGATATGCGATGTGCACCTGATGATCGAAGAGCCTGAAAAATATGCAGAGGCATTCAAGAAAGCCGGCGCCGATATATTGACTGTTCATTATGAAGCTTGTCCGCATTTACACCGCAACCTCCAACAGATCAAAAGCCTGGGCATGCGCGCAGGCGTAGCCCTGAACCCGCATACACCTGTTAATTTCCTCTCAGATGTATTGGGTGATATTGACCTGGTTTGCCTCATGAGTGTGAACCCCGGCTTCGGTGGTCAACAATTTATTCCGCATACCATTGATAAGATCCGTGCACTCAGGCACATGATCAAAGACAGAAACTTTCCTACACTGATAGAGATCGACGGCGGCATAACACTTCAAAACGCAGCTGCCATTGTGCATGCCGGCGCCGATGTACTGGTAGCAGGCAATACCGTTTTTAAATCTGACGATCCCGTTAAAACAATTGAGGCGCTCAAAGCGTTATAATTAACAATCTCTATCCACACCCTGTGCATAACAAATGCTAGGATTTGATAGATATATCCAATTAAATTTGAGACAGATGCAAGGGTAAGTATCAAATTTATTCCGTCATACATTAAACTGAACAGATTGACAGAAGCTATCATTAACCTCGAGACTGTTAACCCCATTGAATTTTTTGGAGTAAACAACGGAAAGTTGGACCTGCTGCGAAAGAAATTCCCCCTTTTAAAAATCCTTTCACGCGGAACACAAATGAAACTAAGCGGCGCCCCCGAACAGATCGAATCTGCCCGGGAGAAAATAGACCTCATCATACAGTACCTGGAAAGAAATGGTCACCTCAGTGAAAACTATTTCGAACAGATACTGGGTGGTGATGACGGCGAAACCGTAGACAATTTCGTTGAGAGCCATCCCAACGATGTGCTCGTGTTCGGTCCGAATGGCAAAACCGTCCGCGCCCGCACGCAAAACCAGAAAAAGCTGGTGCAGGCGGCCGACCGGAACGACATTGTCTTTGCGATAGGCCCGGCTGGTACAGGTAAAACCTATACCGCTGTAGCGCTCGCCGTGCGCGCATTGAAGAACAAAGTCGTGAAGAAGATTATCCTCACCCGCCCTGCGGTTGAGGCAGGCGAAAGCCTCGGTTTCCTTCCCGGCGACCTGAAAGAAAAGATTGATCCCTACCTGCGGCCTTTGTATGATGCGCTGGACGATATGATACCGGCCGATAAGCTGGGTTATTATATGAGTACGCGTACCATTGAAGTGGCGCCGCTGGCCTATATGCGTGGCCGCACCCTCGATAATGCATTCATCATCCTGGATGAGGCGCAGAACACGAACGACTTACAGTTGAAAATGTTCCTTACACGTATCGGCGCCAATGCCAAAGCCATCATCACGGGCGACCCTACCCAGATTGACCTGCCCCGCAACCAGCGGAGCGGACTGGCCAAAGCCACCCGTATACTCAAAAGCATCGATGGCATTGCCCATATTGAGCTGAATGAAGAAGACGTGGTGCGTCACAAGCTGGTGAAATCGATCATCAAAGCCTACGAAAAAGAGAAGGAGAAGGAAGAACAAGAAATTAGACACTAATTTATACGTCATCCCGAGCGCAGCTGAGGGATCTGACCGAACCTTCAAGCAGGTCCTTCGACTCGCTCCGCTCGCTCAGGATGACGTATAAATGGCTGAACTACTCCCCTAATATCTTGTGCCCCAGTTTGTCTCTTTTAGTCTCGAGGTATTTTACGTTGTGCGGATTGGCAGGCACTTCAATGGGCACTACTTCTGTTATCTCCAGACCATAGCCTAATAATCCGGCGCGCTTGCGCGGGTTATTGCTCATGAGGCGGAGTTTGCTGATGCCTAAATAACGGAGTATCTGTGCGCCTACGCCATAATCGCGTTCGTCTTTGTCAAAACCCAGTTCCAGGTTGGCTTCTACAGTATCCAAGCCCTCTTCCTGCAACTTATACGCACGTAATTTATTGATGAGGCCAATGCCACGGCCCTCCTGGTTCATATATAATATGATGCCTTTGCCTTCTTTCTCTACCATCGACATGGCTTTGTGCAATTGTTCGCCGCAATCGCAGCGGAAACTGCCCAGGATATCACCGGTAAAACAACTGCTGTGCACACGTGTGAGTACGGGTTCGTCCTTCACCCAAATGCCTTTTATCAGGGCCAGGTGTTCGCCGCCCGTAGCTTTTTCTTTGAAAGCCACCAGTTTGAAATGACCATATCTGGTAGGCATGTCCACCCTAACCAATTCTTCTATGAGAGAGTCGGTTTTGAGGCGGTAATCGATCAGGTCCTTGATGGAAATGATCTTCAGGCAGAATTTTTTGGCTATCTCCAGCAGTTGAGGTAGTCTCGCCATGGTGCCATCTTCATTCATCACTTCTACCAGTACACCGGCAGGCTCCAGTCCGGCCAGTCTCGCCAGGTCTACCGCAGCTTCTGTATGGCCGGCACGGCGTAATACGCCACCATTTTTAGCACGCAAAGGGAATATATGCCCGGGGCGTCCGAGATCGGAAGGTTTGGTTTCTGGGTCAACCAGGGCCAATATGGTCTTGGACCGGTCGTGCGCCGAAATACCCGTAGTAGTACCATGCCCGAGCAGGTCTACCGAAACGGTAAAAGCCGTCTCATGTAAAGAGGTATTGGAACTCACCATCGGGTCGAGGCCTAATTCCTTGCAACGGTCTTCCGTTAAGGTAGCGCAGATAAGCCCCCTGCCCTCCTTACTCATGAAATTGATGACTTCCGGAGTAGCATGACGGGCCGCAATGATAAAATCGCCCTCATTTTCCCTGTCTTCATCATCCACCACTATAATCATCTTGCCATCCCGTATATCATCAATGGCATCCTGGATCCTATCGAGCATAACTGATTTTTGAATTGCAAAATTACGGCTCCTGAAGGGTAACAGCCTAAACTAAGTTTTGAGATATATAAAACGGATTGAATATTATACAAAAAGCTGCATAGATTCACCTTAATAATTGAACAAAAAATACACAATCCGGCGGATAACTGCACAAAATGCTCAAATCGGGCAACCTTTTGTTAACATCCCCTTGTAATTACACAGAGATATTTTACTTTCTTTGTGCGAACTAACATTTCGACCTATGCTTAAAAAGAGAATCCTACAATGTTTTATTGTATTGCTAATGCTATGCCCGGCACTGGTAAACGCCCAGATCACTACCAGTAGTTTGGGCGGTTTTGTAAACGCATCTACCGGAGATCCTTTGGTGGGCGCTACTGTAACGATAACCCATGAACCAACCGGTACTGTTTATCGCGTACAAAGCCGTGTTGGAGGCCGTTTTGACGTCAGCAACCTCAATCCCGGAGGCCCATATACAGTGGAAGCCTCTTTTATCAACTTTGCCAATGAAAAGAAAACTGATATTTATTTAAGTCTGGGTGAAGGATTCAAAGTTGACCTTGTACTTTCAGCTAAAGCCGCTAATCTGGGAACAGTGGTTGTATCTGGTGTGAGGAAAACCACTGAAAGTTCAGGCAAAGGCGGTACCGAGTCTGTTATAGGACGCGATAAGATGGCTGGTCTCCCTACAGTAGGACGCAATATCTATGACTACCTTCGCGCTGTACCCCAGGCCAGATTGATCCCTGGCTCCGAAGGCGCTGTAACCATTGCCGGTCAGAACAACCGTTATAATTCTTTCTATATAGATGGCGCTATCAATAACGATGTATTCGGTCTGTCTGCTTCCGGAACAAACGGCGGACAAACCGGTGCAGCTCCGATCTCTATTGATGCGATCGATCAGTTTCAAATAGCCATATCGCCCTATGATGCATCCGTAGGTAATTTTACAGGCGGTGGCATCAATGCCATTACCAAATCCGGTACTAACAAGACCGAAGGATCTGTATATTATTTTTATCGCAACCAGAACCTGGCAGGCAAGGATCCTGTAGCACCCAAAGAGACCGCGACCCGCTTCCCCGATTTTCAAAATAAAACTTATGGTTTAAGAGTGGGTGGCCCATTGATTAAGAATAAATTGTTTTATTTTTTGAGTCTGGAACAACAAAGAGACCAAACCCCGCAACCCTTTGATATTACAACCTACAAAGGAAATACGAATACAGCAGCAGGTATTCAAAGCCTTGTCGATTATGTGAAGACTTCTTATGGATACGATATGGGAGATTACATTAGTACCAAAAGGAAGCTTGATGCAGACCGGATTGTAGCCAAGATAGATTGGAATATCAATGCAAGGCAAAAGCTTTCGTTAAGTTATCGTTACAATAAGGCGATTTCCACTACACCAAGCGGCAGCTCCAGCACCTCGATTAACTTTTATAATGGAGGTGTGTATTTCCCAAGTACCACGTCTTCCTTTTCAGGAGAATTGAAAAGCATGGTTGGCAGAAATTCATCCAATAAATTGTTGATCACTTATACGAGCGTATTGGATCAAAGAAGTATTCTCGGTAACCCTTTCCCACGCGTGGCCATTACCGATGGCAGTGGTATCCTCAACTTCGGATCAGACAACAGTTCTACGCAAAACCTTCTCAAGCAAAAGAATATCAGCCTGGTTGATAATTTCAAATTTAATGTTGGTAAACATGTCATGACTGTTGGTGTCGATTATGAGTATTTTGATGATTTGAATGTTTTCATCCAAAACACTTATGGCAACTATCGCTACAGCTCTGTTGCCGCATTTATGGCTAATAATGCCGCACCTGGCTCTTACCAGGTAGGATATCCGCTGACTGATAATTTATTGAATACAAATACTAATGCCAATGCCAAATTCAAAGTAGCCAAAGGTGCACTCTATTGGACCGATGAATTGCGGCCTTCTGAAAATCTTACTTTAAATTTTGGTTTAAGGGCTGATTACTGGAAGTTTTTGTCCAACCCCGCTACTGACCAATTTACGAATGATTCCGCGTTATCTAAATTTGCTCAGTATTATGATCTGAAAGGTGCAAGATCAGGCCAACGCCCTAACTTCCCTATTTCTTTTTCTCCCAGGTTTGGATTCACTTACAAAATACCTGAAGAAAATATTACCATTCGAGGAGGTATTGGTCTGTTTACCGGCCGTATGCCATTGGTATGGCCGGGTGGCGTTTACAACAATAATGGACTTTTCGTAGGTGGATTTACTGCTTCCGGCGCAGCATTGAGCCAGGTGCGCTTCCGTTGGAACCCGAATGATATTAATAACAGCATTTGGACTGCCAACAACCTTGGAATATCCTTGACAAAAGGGCCATTGAACTTAATTTCCCAGGATTTCAGGATGCCCAAGTTATTACGTACATCTTTAGCCGTAGATAAAAAACTCGGCGATGGATGGAGTGCAACATTGGAGGGAATGTTCAGCCGGAATATCAATGAGATCAACTATACCAACATCAACATCCTGCTCCCTGCAGGCACTTCTGTAGCTCCCGGATCCCGGAACGTATATAATTTTGAAAGTGCAAGTACTGCAGCCAGGATACCTATCAGAAGCAATGGCACCAATCCCTATGACAACGCCATCCTCGTTTCCAATAACGACGACCCGCAAAAGGGATTCTCCTATAACATGGCATTGACCATAGATAAAAAAACAAAAACCGGCTTCAATTTCAATGTCAACTATGCTTTTGGCAACTCACTTGTTTGGAATGAGGCGACCAGCTCTGTAAACCTGAGCCAATGGAGGTTTATCCAAACAGTGAACGGCAGGAATTTCCTGACTCGTAATATCTCTGACTTCAGCCAGGGGCATCGCATTTTTGCTTTTGTCAGTAAAAAATTCTCTTATGCGCACAATGCAATGGCCACTACTGTTTCCCTGGTATATACAGGACAGAGCGGTACTCCTTTCAGCTATGTATATAGCGTCGGCAGTATGACAAGGGATGATGGTTCAGGTGGGGGCAACGATCTTATTTACATACCTACATCCGGTGAGCTCAGCAACATGACTTTCCTGCCCAATACAGTTGGTGGCACTACCTATGCACCCCAACAGCAAAAAGATGCATTGGAAGCGTATATCCAGGGAGATCCTTACCTCAGGAACAATCGCGGCCAGTTTGCCGACAGAAACGGTTCCAGGCTTCCTTTTTCAAATGTGGTGGACCTGAAAATCACACAGGATTTCAACGTAAAACTGGGTGGTCGCCATTACCAGTTGCAGTTGACCTGGGATATGTTCAACTTTACCAACTTCCTGAACAGGGATTGGGGACATAATTACTTTACCAGCTTTAACACTTTTGGGTTGATCAATTTTGTTGGTTATAAGAGCGCTACTGACCTTACACCACAATACAAATTCAATCCTACCATTACCAAGCCATGGAACTTCAATAGTACCGCAACGCCAGCTTATGCAAACCGTTGGATAAGTCAGGTGGGAGTCCGTTTCAACTTCTAAACTTACAAAAGAGAGGCTGCCCTTTTGACAGCCTCTCTTTTTTTGAAATAGCTACTTTTTTCAAATAAGCTGTCAATAATAAGTTATTAACAGTTTTCATCATCGGTAACAATCATTTAATGCAGAATTAAGCCCCGTAGGTACACATGCGGATATTTTTGCAAATCAAACTAAACTTTAACAATTTATGAGAAGAACCATGCGTTCCATGTTTGCACTGCTCATAGTCGTATGCATAAGCGTATTGACTGCCAAGGCGCAGGAAACCACTTCTGACATTCAAGGTACTATTACCAGCGAGAATGGTCAACTCAGCGGCGCAGTGATTACAGCGTTGCACCTCCCTTCAGGTACAAAATATGTTACTACCAGCCGTAAAGACGGCCGGTATAACCTGCCTAACCTTAAAGTGGGAGGCCCTTATACTATTACCGTGAGCTATCTCGGCCAGAAAGAACAAAAACAGGAAAATGTGTTTTTGGTACTGGGCCAGGAATTCAAAGCCGATTTCTCTTTGAAGACAGATACCAAGACACTGGCTGAAGTAGTGGTAACCGCTACCGGCAGGCAGGACAAGGTTTTCAATACCAACAGAACTGGTAGCCAGGAAGTGGTAAGTCGTGCTCAGATTGAAAAACTCCCCACCATCAACCGCAGTTTGCAGGATTTCACCAGATTAACTCCTTCTTCATCAGGTAGTTTTATGAGTTTTGGTGGCCGCAGCGGTCAATATAATAACATTACTGTTGATGGTGCCAACTTCAATAATGCATTTGGATTGTCAGGTGTATTAGGAGGACAAACCAATTCACAACCCATCAGTCTCGACGCTATTGAGCAGATTCAGGTGAACATTGCCCCTTACGACGTAAGACAAGGCGGTTTCTCGGGTGCCGGCGTGAACACTGTTACGCGCAGTGGTACCAACGAAGTAAAAGCTTCTGTTTATACATACCTGAGAAGCCCGGGATTACAGGGTTATAACGTAAGAACCAATACCGTTCCCAAACCAAGTTTCACTTATAATCAGAGGGGAGTATCTATTGGCGCTCCCATTGTTAAAAATAAGCTGTTCATTTTCGTGAGTGGTGAACAAGAAAGAATCAGTCAGCCTGCTACTAGTTTTATTGCCAATAAACCCGGACAAACAGCCGTTCCCGGGGTAATATCGCAAGCCGTAGCAGATACTTTGGATGCATTGCGCACTTTCCTGATGCAGAAATACAATTACGACCCAGGATCATACCAGAATTATAATTATGATACTTATAGTGATAAACTCACTGTAAGAGTTGATTGGAATGTAAGCAGTAAGAGCACACTGACATTGAAATACAACTACCTGAAATCATACAGGGACATTTCAGCCAGTAACAGCGGCGCTCCCAATGGTAACAGGCAACCCAGTAATACCGGTCTGCCTTTCAGCGGCAGCGGCTACCGTATCAACAACAACTTCAATATTGCAATTGCTGAACTGAATACCAGCTTCAGCAATAAACTCTCTAATAAGTTGCAGATAGGTTATACAGCATTGAGGGATTACCGCGCCAGCCTTGGAGGTGGAGACTTCCCGCTGGTAGATATCCTGAACGGTCAGGGACAGAGCTATACTGCTTTTGGTTATGAGCCCTTTACTTATAATAACGTACTCAACACAAATGTGTTCCAGTTCTCTGATATCGTTACCATGTATACAGGTAAGCATGAGATCACATTGGGAACACAGAATTATGTGAAGAATTTTAAGAATGGTTTTGCTCCCAACTATGAAGGCGCTTACCAGTTCAACACACTCTCTGATTTCTATAGCAGTGCGATGAATGGTACCGCCAATGCAAAGAGCTATGCAGTACAATATTCCCTGACAAAAGACGGCTCTTTTCCTTTTGCCAATATCGGCGCTACAGAATGGGGCGCTTTTATCCAGGATAAATGGCGCATCAGAAACAATTTAACTGTTACCGGTGGTTTCCGTTTCGACCTGCCTGTGTTCCAGAATAAATTCGATGCGAACCCTTATGCTTCTCAGCTGGCATTCCGCAATGGTAACCATTACGATGTAGGCCAGAAACCCGGTAGTAATCTGTTGGTATCACCCCGTTTTGGATTCAACTGGGATGTATTCGGCGATCATAAAACACAGGTGCGTGGCGGTTTTGGTTGGTTCTCCGGTCCTCCTCCTTTTGTATGGATCAGCAACCAGGCCAGCAACAACGGTGTACAGTTCGGTTCATTCAGCAACTCAAAGAACCCTGCAACCGGCAAGCCTTATGTATTTAGTCCTGATATCAATGCATACAGACCTGCTGCAGGAGCTGCCAATACTTCTTACAACCTGGTATTCACAGATCCCAACTTCAAGTACCCGCAGGTCATGAAGCTCAGCTTCGCTGTTGACCAGAAACTGCCTGGCAACCTGGTAGCTACTGTTGAATACAATTATTCAAAAGAAGTGAACGCTGTTTATTTCCAGAACGTAAACCTGCCTTCTACCGGTACGCCATTGGTAGGCTCTGATAACAGGATCCGCTACGATTCCAGCAAAATCTGGAATGGTGCAGGTGGCGCTTCTGTTACCAACCCTAATATTTCCAATGCCATCCTCATGAGGAATTCCAACAAAGGTTATGCGTATATGGTTACAGCAAGACTCGAAAAAACGCTGCGCAACTTCAATGCCAGTGTAGCCTATACCTACAGCCAGTCTAAATCCATCAATGATGGTGGATCTATTGCCGCCAGTAACTGGCGCGACAGGCCTGTAAAAGGTGATCCCAACAGTGATGAGATTGGTTATTCTAACTTCTACCAGCCTCACCGCGTGATCGCTTATGCTTCTTATCGTAAAGAATATGCGAAAAACTTCGCTACTTCAGTAGGTGTGGTATTTGAAGCAGCACCCAATGGTGTAGGTTCTTATACATACCAGGGAGACCTGATCAACGCCAACACAGGTGGTAACAGCTCATTGATCTATATTCCCAAAGACAAGTCAGACATTGTACTGGTACCTGTTAATACCGGCGGAGGTACTATCACCGATACACGTACAGCATCACAAATGTGGGCTCAGTTGAATTCTTTCATCCAGCAGGATCCTTACATGAGCACACACCGCGGACAAATAGCAGAAAGGAATGCCATGGTATTGCCTTGGTTCAAACACCTTGATCTGAACATTACCCAGGACTTTTACCTGAAGAACAAACATACTTTGCGTTTAAGTTTTGACATCATCAACGTAGGTAACTTCCTCAATAAAAATTGGGGTATTGCCAAAACCTTCAGCAGCAACTCTTTCCTGAAATTTGAAGGCATTGCCCCTGCGGGAGATCCGAATGCTGGTAAGCCCCGCTATTCTTTCCTGTACCAGGATCCAGCTAACCAGATACCTTATGTGAACAGCTTCCAGGATAACTCCGGTATTTTCTCCAGGTGGCAGGGACAGATTGGGATCAGGTACCTGTTCAATGATCAATCTTCACGTTCTGCATCCTCAGTACGGAACCGATAATAATGATTCATATATACCATAAAAAACTTTGCCCTGGACTTAAGCTCAGGGCAAAGTTTTTTATTTGGCCCATCCCCATTTGAGGAACCCGGGCCAGGCTTTTGCCCAGCTTTCCACATCATGTGTGCCTTCTTTGAGTTCCATATAATGAATGTGCTGATCGGTATATCCTTTGGCTTTTAATTCAACAATGAGATCGAGTGCATCATCGATGGAATCTATCACACCGTTCTTGTTACGGTCTTCCGTTTCATCGTCCGTACCACATTCAATGAAGAACTGCAACCAGGGATAAAAATCACCTTTGCGTACCTGCAGGTGCATGAGGCGGTCCTTTTCATCATCATATCCTTCTTCATATCCTTTACGCCTCCACCACAATGAGCCGCTGAACACGCCTACCCTGCTGAACTCGTTGGCATGGTTCCACACAATGTCGAGCGCGCTCAGGGCGCCCAGCGAAAACCCGGCAAAGGATTTATCCCTGAACGAAGGAGCCTGGTACACTTTGCGTATATAAGGCAGGAGTTCCTCAAAAATGAATTTGGTATACAGACCTGCATACGCTCCCCTGCCCTTATAATCGGCGGCATAGGCCGTACCGTATTCCATGATACGCTCCGGTCCGCAATGAATGCCCACACAAACCAACGGCTCCATTTCCTGGCTGACCAACACTTCTTCAAGCAATTGTTCGAATGCTATTTTTACGAGGTCCTGTCCGTCGTTGATCAACAACAAACTCCATTGCTCGGGTTTGTCCATTTTACCCGGCAGATACACATCAAAACGCACTTCTCTTTCCAGGTAGTCTGAAAAAACGGTATGTTGCTCCACCGCCACCTGTAACGCTGTTTTTCCATCAATCATAACGTCAAAAATAATGTAATTGGAAATATGAAAATTGTCGGTAAATTGAAAGCAAATCCAACCTCAAAACCTCCAACATGAAAAAGATCGGCATTCTATTCGGGCAGGAAAGAAGCTTTCCCATGGCTTTTGTTGAGCGCATCAACGCCAAGCACGTGGAAGGCATCAGCGCAGAACCCGTTCGGATAGACAAAGTGATGCAGGGTGTGGCAACCGATTATGCAGTGATCGTAGACCGCATCAGCCAGGATGTGCCTTTTTACCGGGCCTTTCTTAAAAATGCAGCGCTCTGTGGAACCGCCGTTATCAACAATCCCTTCTGGTGGAGCGCCGATGAAAAATTTTTCAATAATTGTTTAGCCACGCAGATCAATGTACCGGTTCCCAAAACGGTTATCCTGCCCTCTCGCGAGCTGCCGGCCGACACTTCCGATCAATCGTTCAGCAACCTGGCTTACCCGCTCGACTGGGAAAGTATTTTCCACTATGTAGGTTTCCCCGCTTATATGAAGCCCTTTGCCGGCGGTGGCTGGAAGAATGTATACAAGCTCACCAGCATGGATGATTTTTTTGAAAAACATAGCGAGACCGGTCAGCTCGTGATGTTGTTACAGGAAGAAATTATTTTCGAAGAATATTATCGCTGCTATTGCATAGGCGGTAAATACGTACGCATCATGCCTTATGAACCCCGTAACCCGCACCACCTGCGTTATGTGGCCGATTTTACTCCTTCGGCAGAAAAGCTGAAAGAAATGGAATCGATCGTATTGCGCATCAACCAGTACTTAGGTTATGATTTCAACACGGTGGAACTCGCGCTGCGCGATGGCGTCCCTTATGCCATTGACTTCTGCAACCCCGCCCCCGATGCCGATCTGAAAAGCGTAGGAGCAGATAATTTTGAATGGGTGGTGGAAACCGCAGCCAACTATGCCATAGAAAAAGCGCTGTCTGTAACACCCGGCATCGATAACCTTACCTGGGGAGAATATGTAAAAAGAAGCAGCGCCAAACAAAAACTGATTTAGACGATGGGAGATATCAATTACTCGCACTTTACACTGGGCGTGGAAGAAGAATACATGGTGCTCGACCCGCATACGCGTGAGCTGAAAAGCCATGAACAAAAGATCGTACTGGAGGGTCAGAAGATCATCAAAGACAAAGTGAAGGCCGAAATGCACCAGGCTGTAGTGGAAGTGGGTACCGATATCTGCCGCAATATCGATGAGGCTTTCAAAGACGTGGCCACCCTCCGGGGAACGATCGCACAAATTGCAGGTGATCTCGGTTTATGGGTGGGCGCTTCGGGCACGCATCCTTTCAGTCACTGGGAACACCAACTCATCACCGACCACGCCCGTTACAACGAGATCGTAAATGAGTTGCAGGAAGCAGCCCGCAGTAACCTCATTTTTGGATTGCATGTGCATGTAGGCATGGAAGACCGCCGGATGGCCATGCATATTGCCAATACCGCACGGTATTTTTTACCGCATGTGTATGCACTCAGTACCAACTCGCCTTTCTGGGAAGGCAGGCTTACCGGTTATAAATCTTTCCGCACCAAGGTATTCGATAAGTTTCCGCGTACGGGCATACCTGATTTTTTTGAAAGCATTGAAGCATACGAGAATTATGTGAACCTGCTCATCAAGACCAATTGCATAGACAATGCGAAAAAGATCTGGTGGGACCTGCGTGTGCATCCTTTCTTCAATACCGTGGAATTCCGTATCTGCGATGTGCCGCTGACCGTTAATGAGACCATTGCCATTGCCGCCCTGTTCCAGGCCATCTGCGCCAAAATATACAAGCTGCGCAGCCAGAACCTCAACTTCATGATGTACCAGCGTTCGGTGATCAATGAAAATAAATGGAGGGCCAGTCGTTATGGCATCGATGGCGCCCTGATCGATTTTGGTAAGGAGACCGAAGTGAATACCCGTGCCCTCATTTACGAGCTCATGGATTTTGTAGACGATGTGGTGGATGACCTGGGTTCCCGGCATTCAATCAACTATATCCACACCATATTTGAACAGGGTACCGGGGCCGACAGGCAGTTGGCCGTTTACCAGGAAACCAATAGCCTGGCGAGCGTGGTTGACTACATACATGATCAGTTTTTACTAGCATGAAACAATCATCAGCTATGTAAAATGATGAAAATCAATATGTTTTTTAAATTTTGTGTTTTAACTTTTTATTTTTTTTAATTTCTCGCAGGCAACGAAACCTCCTCAACGGGTATCTTTAGCAAGAAGTCAATCCTAAACCAACCTGCAGGTGACAGAATCTGAACTTATCAAGGGATGTATCAAGCAACATACCGGTTGCCAGCATATACTGTTTGAAAGATATGCCGGTAAGATGATGAGCGTATGCCTGCGTTATGCCAACGATACCATGGAAGCCGAAGACATGCTGCAGGACGCTTTCATCAAAGTATTCAAATACATCGAACAGTTCAAATCGGAAGGTTCATTCGAAGGATGGATCAGGCGTATCGTGGTGAATACGGCCATCCGGCATTTGGAGAAAAAGAAAATCCGTTTCAAAGAGATCGATGACCACAGCAACGATGCGCCCAAGATGGATCCCAGCACCTACAGTCATTTGGGTGAAGAAGATCTTTTAAAATTGATTGGTCAGTTGCCAGAAGGTTACCGGATGGTTTTTAACCTGAATGTAGTGGAAGGATACAGTCACGAAGAAATAGCAGAAATGCTGAACATACAACCCGGCACCAGCCGCAGCCAATTGGTAAAGGCCCGGAAGATGCTGCAACAACAAATATTACAACTACAAAAAATTGCTGTATAACATGAGCGATAACCAATTTGATCAATTCATCAGGGCAAAGCTCAAAGACCATTCTGCTCCTGTGCCGCCGGGTCTTTGGGAAAAGATCAAGCCCGATGAAAAAGGCGACCGCAAAGGTTTCGTACTGCCCCGGATCAACACCCTTGGCAGGTACATGATTGCGCTGGCCCTCCTGGGGGCTTTCGCCGTTGGAGGATACCTGTATTTACAACCGGCAACACAGCAGCCATCCACATCCACATCTATATCTGCAACCGCAACACGAGATCAGCAACATGCACAGGAGCAAACCGTTGCTGGCAGTGAATCAGCTTCTTCTAATAATAATGTCGCAGAAAATTCAAACGCTATCGTTCAAAACAATACACTCCATAATAATAATACACCCAACGAATCGAATAACAACAATGAACTTTCATTATCTGCACAGATAACGCCCGGCAATACTGCTTACAAAAATGCACAGGCAGCTGGTATCAATTATAATAGTCATCCTGCATCGCAAGAGCAAGCATCTCCTATCCAGTCAGCATCAGATGATGCCCGTCGTTTCAACCTACTGGCAGCCGCTCCTCTTCTTTCAGACAGGAACAGTTTGTTGTACGATATAAAAGATTTGAAAAACCTGGAACTGATGAATGCGGTTGCACATACCAGGCGTGTTCCCAATATGCTGGTTTGCCCTTCAGCAAGAGGCGGGCGGTATGTGAACCCCGATTGGTATGTTGAGATGTATGCCTCACCCGATCTTGCTTTTAAGTCAGAGCAGAATGTATCGGCTACCCCGCAATACATGCAGCGTAAAGACAGTAGTGAAAGTTCACAACTGGGTTTCAGTGTAGGTGTGCGGTTGGTGAAACCATTCAGTGATAACCTGGTGTTGAAAGCAGGCTTGCAATATGGACAAATCAACCAACAATTCACCTATCGCAGCGAAAACGAGATCAAAACAACCACGGTAATTACACAACGGCAAATCATCCGGGGACCGGGCGATACCGTACTGGTCAATGATACCAGCGTGTTGCGGCAGATCGGTTATCGCAACAATACTGTTACAAATCATTTCCGCACCATTGATGTACCTGTGACGATCGGGTACCAGTTTGGCAGGGATGAAGATGATTTCAGGGTGGGTGTAAATGCAGGTGTGATATTCAATCTTTCTTCCTGGTACCAGGGTGTGGTGCTCGATAAATCACTCGCTACTGTTCCGATTGACAAAGCAAGCACTGCTGTATATAAAAGCAATATCGGCATGGGGTTATACACCAGCATCAGTTTCATGAAACGATTGGGTGAAAACAGCCAGTTATTTTTTGAACCTTATTTCAGGTATAATTTATCGAACATCACTGCTGATCAGGCTGCTTATACGCAGAAATTTCACGTTGGTGGACTGTCCATCGGCTTAAGATATAATTTAAATAGAAGATAGCAGGCAACGCGCGAAACACTACCTGTATCTATGATGTAGTAATAACATTAACTATGAAAAAAACTATAACTATCGGATGTATTGCGCTCCTTTTCTTTACAGCTTGCAGAAAAGAATTATCAAGCAATCTGATCCTTTATCCCAACCATCCGCTGAACGATACAGCCTGGATGAAAAATGCAACCGGCAGTGCTACCCTCAATGAGTTGGCCCAGCTGATGTTTCCCAATCTCACCGTTGATTCTTTTAATTGTTCTAAAACAGATACACTCACTTACGGCGATAGTCTCTCTATTCAAATTCCCGGCAGTTCCTTTACCTATGCTGGCGGTGGAAGTGGCGGCAGTGGTGGTGGAGGCGGCAGCAATGTATGTTCCGGTCCTGTACGCATCGAATTCTTCCGTCTGAAAACCAAAGGCGATTTCATCAAATTCTTCAAACCTACTATCAGCAATGGTTACCTGCTGGAGACAGGCGGTGGTATCTTTATCCGCGTAACACAAAATGGCCGTGAATTGAAACTTTTACCCGGCGCAACCATTACCATACGTTTCAGTGATACACAGGATCCTAAACCGAACATGCAGGTATTCTATGCTGCTGAAACCATTCCTTACCTTACACAGGGTAACATTGATACCATGCATAACTGGTTGCGCGATCTCGATACTACCTGGATCAAGACCTGGTCGAAACCCAACAGCACCAACACTTCTATTGTAACAGGATACGAATTGGCTTCTAAGAACCTGCGATGGATCAGTGCTTGCCGGTACACAGACAGTACGCTTCCGAGCACCAAGATCACTGCTGTGCTGCCGCCCAATTTCACCAATAGGAATACCGTTGTATTCGCTGTATTCGCCAACCAGAAAACAGTGGTAAGACTGAAAGACGATTTTGATTCGAGGTCCTTTGCCACACGGCGTATACCCATCGGAAGCAAGATCACGCTGGTGTCCATATCACGCATTGGAACGGATTTGTACCTGGGCACTAAAAACATCAACGATGTGGGCACAGTAACACGTTATGTGATCGACCCACCGGTACAGAAGAACCTCACCGAGATACTTCAATACCTCAATTCATTATAACCAACGCTTTCGTTTTTAATAGTCAGGGGGTTAAGGGTTGCAAGCGATTGCAGCCCTTACTTTTTGAAATCAAACAAGGTAGCGGTGAACTGGGCGCGTTCTCTTTTTTTGAAAATAACATCCCAGTTGCCTTTGTAGCGCAAAACGCGGGGAACCGTGAGTCCTTCGAATTTGGTCATTTCCACTTCCATGCTCACGTCAAAATCGTATACGCCCGCTTTGTAGCTCAGCGAATAATTACGTCCCAATACTTCCAGCGTTTTCTGGTCGAACCAGGTATCCATCTGGTCAACCACAATGCGGTCGTTCTTTAAGAAACCGAGGTCTTCTTTTGGTTTGATAGAAAATTCATAGGCCAGCGTGCCGTGGTATTCAACAATATCCAGCCGGTAATCGTAGAGTTCGTGTGCGCTTTCATCGTAAAGGTCCAGCTTGTTGCCGATAAAAGGAATGCCGGGTATTTTTTTACCCGGGTTGAAGAACAGCATTTTCAGTTGCTCTTTGTGTTTTTCTATCCCCGATTTTCCGCTGGTGTTCAGGATACGGCCTTTTACAATATTATTCTCCCCGCAAACGCTTCCTTTGGTAAAGAACAGTCCTGCATACAATTCCGCGGTCATGTAATTGTAATTCCGTTTGCTGTCGTAAAAATTGCCTGTTGTTTGCTCTTCCAGCACATCCATGGTACGGCAGCCATTGGCCCTGTTCTGTCTTGTTTTGCTGTTCAGAGAAGCTTTTACAGCGCCTTTTTTATCCAGCATTTTGATATCGTTGTAAGAAGTGAACCCGAGTATACGCAGGTTGCGAAAAGCTTTATAGAATGTAGTATCTTCTTTGATCTGGGCCAGCAGCTTTTTGTAATCGAAATTATTCCGCACCACCACTTCGGCGAGGGTAACCCGTTGCTTATCGATCAGTATGGAGGTATCCTGTGCTGCCGAATGAAAGCATACCAATATCAACAAAAAGCTGTAGTATCGCATCATTTGATGAATATCATTTTATAATCCACTTTGGTCTTGCCCTTGCTGATATCGGTCAACTTGCCCTGTAACATTTTTTTCTTCAAAGGTTTCAGGTAGTCGATGAAAAGTTTTCCATCAATATGGTCGTATTCGTGTAAAATGATACGGGCGGAAAGTCCTGTGAAGGTTTCTTTGTGTTGCTGGAATTGTTCGTCCATATACTCCAGCACCACTTCTGCGGGCCTGCTGATGTCTTCCCTGATATTGGGAATACTCAGGCATCCTTCGTTGTACGCCCACTCGTGCCCATTAAGTTCTTTGATATGCGCGTTGATGAATACCTTTTTGATACCGGGGGCATCGCTGTATTGTTTTTTCTCTTCTTCTTCGAGGTGTTCGAATATCTGTGCGCTGTCCATCACGAACAAACGAATATCCTTGTTAATCTGCGGAGCCGCCAGTCCAACGCCATTGCTGGCATACATGGTTTCCCACATATCGGCTATTAATTGTTCCAGCCTGGGGTAATCAGGCGTAATATCCGCTCCCACTTTCCTTAGCACCGCAGCGCCATAAGCCACAATTGGAAGAATCATCGATCTGCTTGGTTTAATGAGTAATGAGCGCAAAAATACCGGCAAAAAACTAAAAAAGAGTAAGTCAGAACTCAAAACCTGTGCCGGAATGCTGTAAATACTCCTGCAACATGATGGTAGCCGCGATTTCGTCTACCAGTTTTTTGTTCTGCCGGTCTTTCTTTTTCATACCCATTTCTATCATGGCCCTGGAAGCCATTTTGGAGGTAAAGCGCTCGTCAACCGTTTGTATGGGGATGGCGGGAAACTCTTTTTTTAACTTTTGTATCGCAGCCCGCACCAATGGGGTGGCATGGGTTTCCTGGTCGTTTAAATCCAGTGGCTCACCAATCAAGATCAACTCTACTGCTTCTGTTTGCATGTATTTTTTCAGGAATGGGATCAGTTCTTTAGTGTCCACAGTGGTCAATCCGCTGGCAATGATCTTCAAAGGATCTGTTACTGCGATCCCGGTTCGTTTACCGCCATAATCTATGCAGAGGATGCGTGGCATTTGAGTTGTGAGTTGATAGTTGTTAGTTGTTAGATAATAAGATCATATCCAGGATTACCAGGAGGCCGAAGATAACGCTGGCAATACCATTGGCGGTCATGAAAGCGATGTTCACCCGGCGCAGGTCGTTCGGCTTAACAATGGAATGTTGATAAATGAGCATGCCTGCGAATACCAATATCCCTATCCAGTATAACCAATGAAATTCACCGCTGAAGCCTGCCATGATTACGCACGCTGCGCTGAGCAGGTGCAATAATTCAGAAACACGTAATGCCCTGGCTTTACCCAGCGCTGCTGGAATGGAATAGAGGTGTTGCGAACGGTCGAAGTCTACATCCTGCAAAGCATAAATAATATCGAAACCGCTTACCCAAAAGATCACTGCCAATGAAAAAAGAATCGGCAGCAGGCTGAATGAGCCGGTAACAGCCAGGTAGGCTCCGATGGGAGCCAGTGAAAGTCCGAGCCCTAATACCAGGTGACAAAGAGGTGTGAACCGTTTGGTATAACTGTAAAATAAAATAACAAATAATGCAATAGGTGCCAGGTACAAACAAACCGTATTGATCAACCAGCACGCGATCACAAACAACAAGCAATTGATGATCACAAAACGCAATGCATGATCGGGTGAAATGATGCCCTGCGGTATTTCCCGTATGGCGGTGCGTGGGTTTTGTGCATCGAAGCTCCTGTCGAGATAACGGTTGAATGCCATAGCCGCGCTGCGCGCCGTAAGCATGCATACCAACACCAGCAAGAATTTGATGGCGAGGTGCGAAGCATCCGATGCCTGGTGCACGCCCAGAAAGAAACCGATCATGGCAAAGGGCAATGCAAAAATGGTGTGCGAAAACTTGACTAAACTCAGGTAGTTTTTAACGGTAGCCATGATTAAAATTACGTATGATGAATGGAAGCGCGCACCATTTCCCAAAGGACAATGCCCGCCGCTACAGATATATTCAATGAATGTTTCATGCCCAACTGGGGTATTTCAATGCAACCATCGCATAATTGCAACACTTCCTGGTCCACGCCTTCCACTTCGTTGCCAAATACAAGCGCTGTTTTATCACCTGTAATGGGGAATTGTTCCAATGAAATACTTCCCTGTGTTTGTTCAATACCATAAATACGGTATCCCTGCTCTTTGAGTTGCCGTACGGCATCGATGGTATGGGGAAAATAAATCCAGTCCACCGTTTCAGTAGCGCCCAATGCCGTTTTATGTATATCGCGGTGTGGAGGTTGGGGGGTGTATCCGCAAAGACATATTCCTTCGGCCAGGAAAGCATCTGCCGTTCTGAATACGCTGCCCACATTGTGCATGCTGCGGATATTGTCCAGTACGATCAGGATGGGGTTCTTGGCCGACTGCTTGAATTCATCTACCGTTTTTCGCCCCAATTCGTCCATACTCAGTTTGCGCATGACACAAAGGTAACCCCCGCTGTTCATAAAATGTATAGGGATGATTCCCCTATATTTGTTGCCATGTCTAAATCTGCCGCCGATACCCCGCTGATGCAGCAACACAGGGCCATCAAACAACGATATCCCGATGCCGTATTGTTGTTCCGGGTAGGTGATTTTTACGAGACGTTTGGAGAAGATGCCATCATTGCCTCGAAAGTATTGGGCATTACACTCACCAAAAGAAATAATGGTGCGGCAGCATCGAGCGAACTGGCCGGGTTCCCGCATCATGCGCTGGACACTTACCTGCATAAGCTGGTAAAAGCCGGCCACCGCGTAGCGATCTGCGACCAGTTGGAAGATCCCAAATCGGTCAAAGGCATTGTCAAGCGCGGTGTTACCGAAATGGTTACGCCCGGCGTAGCCACGAATGACAAACTGCTGGAGCAGAACAGCAACAATTTTTTAGCGGCTATTTATTTTACCGACCAGGCCAACAGTGGCGCTGCTTTCCTTGATATATCCACGGGCGAATTTTTTGTTGCCGAAGGAAACCAGGAATACATAGATAAATTATTGCAGAGTCTCCGGCCGGCAGAAGTGATCTTCCAGCGGAGCTACCAGAAACATTTCAAAGAAAATTACGGCACCCGCTTCTATACTTATACAATGGAGAGCTGGATCTTTGATGAAGCGTTTGCTACAGAAAGCCTGCTCAAACATTTCCAGACCCATTCACTGAAAGGATACGGCATTGAAAATATGCCGGCCGGCATTGTTGCCGCCGGCGCCATTCTGTATTATCTCAAAGAAACAGAACATCCCAACCTGCAGCATATTACTGCAGTGCAAAGGATTGAAAGGGATGATTTTCTGTGGATGGACCGTTTCACCATCCGCAACCTGGAATTATTGAACACCGGAACAGAACAGGGCAATAGTTTATTGAAAGTATTGGATCAAACGGCAAGTCCCATGGGCGCACGTTTGCTGCGCAGGTGGATGTTGTTCCCTTTGAAAGACATAGGAAAAATCCAGGAAAGATTAGATGCTGTTGAATTCCTCATCCTGCAACCGGAACTGCGCAAAGAACTGGTGCAGGCCATTAAAATATGTGGCGATATTGAACGCCTGGTGAGCAAGATCCCTTTGAAGAAGATCAACCCGCGCGAAGTGATGCACCTGGCCAAAGGATTGCAACAGGTGGCGCTCATCAAATCATGGTGTACAGCGGCTACAAACCGTTACCTGCAACAGTTGGCCTCCATGCTCGATGCCTGTGAGGTAATTGTAGATACCATTCTGCAAAGACTACCCGATACACCACCGGTTGCCGCCAATAAAGGCGGCGTGATCAAGGAAGGCATACACGAAGAGCTGGATAAACTGCGGCAGATTGCCAGCGGCGGCAAGGAATACCTGGTGAACATACAACAACGCGAAGCAGAAAAAACGGGCATCAGTTCTTTGAAGATCAGCTTCAACAATGTGTTCGGTTATTATTTGGAAGTAACGAATTCACACAAGAACAAAGTGCCGGGCGACTGGATACGCAAGCAAACGCTGGCCAATGCAGAACGTTATATCACCCCTGAACTGAAAGAATACGAAGAGAAGATTACCGGTGCTGAAGAAAAAATACTCTCCATTGAACTGGAATTGTACGATGCATTGGTATCTGAGCTGCAAGCTTATATCGCGCCAATACAGATCAATGGTCATATGTTGGCGGTGCTCGATTGCCTCTGTTGTTTTGCAGACAATGCGCTCCAGTTCAATTACAAAAAACCGGAAGTGCATGAAGGGCTTTCACTTGAACTGAAAGAAAGCCGTCACCCTGTTATTGAACGTAACCTGCCCCCCGGTGAGTCTTATATTGCCAATGATGTTTTGCTGGATCCGGCGGACTGCCAGATCATTATATTGACAGGTCCGAATATGAGCGGTAAAAGCGCCATACTCCGCCAAACAGCGCTCATTACACTGATGGCGCATATAGGTAGTTTTGTACCGGCCAACAGTGCACGCGTTCCGCTGACCGATAAGATATTCACCCGCGTAGGCGCCAGCGATAACCTGAGCGGCGGCGAATCTACCTTTATGGTGGAGATGAATGAAACGGCCAGCATCATCAATAATATTTCCCCCCGCAGCCTTATACTGCTCGATGAGATCGGCCGCGGCACCTCTACTTACGATGGCATTTCCATTGCCTGGAGTATTGTGGAATACCTGCATGGTTCACACGCATCGCCCAAAACCTTGTTTGCCACGCACTACCATGAGTTGAACGAGTTGGAAGAGAAATTGCCGCGTGTGAAAAATTTCCATGTTACCAATAAGGAAGTGGGCAATAAGATCATTTTCCTGCGTAAGCTGGCGCCCGGCGGAAGCACCCACAGTTTTGGTATCCATGTAGCTAAAATGGCGGGCATGCCGCCTGAACTCATCAACCGGGCCAATGATATCCTCAAACAATTAGAAGCCAAACATGTAGACACTGCTGACAAAGGAATCGCTACAGCCGTGAAAAACATAGCAGCGCCGCAATTGCAGCTTTCTATTTTCGATGCGCATTCTGAAACATTCGGCGATATCCGTAAAAAACTACAGGATATCGATATCAACCGGCTCACACCTGTTGAAGCGTTGATGAAGCTCAACGAGATCAAGGACCTCCTCAAATAATTCTCATAGATAACTCAGCCACCACTGGGTATGCGATGCCTTGTATTCACTGTATCTTTTACATAAAGGGTAGAGCGACAACACCAGCGCTGCCCATATCAGGTACACCCCACCCAGACTATACCCGAAATCATCGGGTCTGAACCAGAAGAAGCCTTTCATGCCTTCAGTCAATGTATGACCGTTGCTGAAGAATATGATCATGCATATAAAATGTATGAGGAAGAAATGAATCAGGTAATAGAACATGGGAACGCGGCCGTATACCACTACGAAATTCTTCCATTTGCCTTTTGCGGTTTCCAGCGCCCACAATGCGATCAATGCCGGGCCCAATGTCATGCAAAGGAATAAAAGCGAAGGTGGGTATTTGGTAACATTGAAAAAAGACAGCACAGTATGTACGCCATCCTTTTGTGTGGCCCACAAGGAAGGATCTCCGTAGATATTGATCCAGCGGAGTACAAAGAATGCCAGGGTAATCAGCAATCCTCCTTTCAACAACCACTGTCTTCTTTTTACCGGATCGAACTCTTTTGTAAACAGGCTGCCCATGCAATAACCCAGCAATAATATCCCGGGCCATGGTATCAGCGGATACAAAACGAAAATGGTGTGATCGGGAGTAACAATATCAAAAAACTGCTGGTGCAGGAAAGCCCACCACAATACCTGCTGTCCCGGTTGCGCATCGAAGCGATCGAGCAGGTTATGGCCGAGTACCAATATCAATCCAATGATCAACAATACCCTGAGCGGCAGCCAATGTAACACAGATAAGATCACCAGCGACCATCCAATTACCCATATCACCTGCACGGCAACTATTGAGTAATGCGGGTTGAAGCTGAAGATAAAATTCATGATCACCAGTTCAATTGCGATCAGCCACAATCCTCTTTTGAACAGGAAGGCCGACAATTCCTGTTTGCTCATTTTTCTGCCGGCAAGAAAAGCGCCTGTGCCGGTAAGGAACACAAACACGGGTGCACAGAAATGGGTGATCCACCGGGTAAAGAACAACACCGGCGTGGTGGTGTTCATATCGGTAGGGTTGCCGGTAACTGCTGCTACATGAAAAAAGTCACGCACATGGTCCAGCGCCATGATGATCATTACAAAGCCCCGCAAGAGGTCTATTGAATCGATCCGTTGCTTTCCCGGCAGTACAGTGGTTGACATAAACAGGATTTGAGTAGGTTAAAATACTCTTTTTTATGTCATATCACGAAATTTTGGGATCAGTGTTTCCCGTACGCCTTCACTTTCTGGTGGAGGCCGGCGCTGAGCGGTACTACCGGCAGTCGAACCACATTCTGCAACAAACCTTCTTCGTGCATGAACGCTTTCACCCCGGCAGGGTTGTTCTCTGCGAACATGAGATCGTACGCGGCCATGAGTTGGTCGTTCAGTTTTTTTGCAGTTTTGAGGTCGGCTTTCAGGCAGGCCCTTACCATGTCTGAGAATTGTTTGGGGAAAGCGTTGGCCGCCACGCTGATCACACCGTCCATACCACAGGCCAGTTGAGGCAGGGCGAGTGCATCGTCGCCGCTTACGATCAGGAACTGCTCGGGCCTGTCGCGCAATAGCTGCATGCATTGCGCCATATCTCCGCTGGCTTCTTTGATACCGGCAATATTGGGCACTTCGTTGGCCAGGCGCAGTGTGGTATCGGCATTGAGGTTACGGCCTGTTCTGCCAGGCACGTTGTACAGGATAATGGGTTTGGGAGAGGCTCCCGCAATGGCTTTGTAATGCTGGAACAATCCTTCCTGTGAGGGTTTGTTGTAGTAAGGAGAAGCGCTCAATACCGCTACGGCTTTTTCGAGCGGAAAATGGTGCAGGTCTTTGATGAGCTCCTGTGTGTTATTGCCGCCGATGCCCACTACTACGGGAACGCGGCCTGCAACTTTTTCAAAAGTATAATGAACAATGTCCAGCTTTTCCTGTTTATCCAGTGTGGGTGTTTCACCGGTGGTACCCAGTGTTACGAGGTATTCAACTCCTCCTTTGATCATCGCTTCGATCACGTTTCCGAGCGCTTCGAAATCTACCTGTGCATCTGTTTTGAATGGCGTTACCAGTGCTACACCGGTACCCTGTAATTGCTTACGTAAAGACATTGTTTTGTTTGATTTGTTATCTGTGTTGTATGGCTAAATTCTATCTTCGGGACTTTCTCTTTTACCGAGCACGGGCTCCTCTTCTTCGAGGGGTGCTTCTGTCCAGAAACCCATCTTCCCGTATTTCTCAATACGATCGTTGATGCGCTGCTGCGGGTTTTTCTGTTTGATTTCCTGCAAACTTTTTATGATGTATGATTTTAAAATGGCGGCCGCTTCTGCATAATCCCAGTGCGCACCACCGAGGGGTTCGTGTACGATTTCATCAACCAGTCCGAATCCTTTCATATCGGTAGCAGTTAAGCGCAATTGCTCTGCCGCTACTTCTTTTTTCTCCCAGCTGCGCCAAAGGATGGAGCTGCAACTTTCCGGGGAGATCACCGTGTACCAGGTATTTTCCATCATCAGCACTTTATCGCCTACACCTATGCCCAGCGCACCGCCGCTGGCGCCTTCGCCAATGATGACTACGATCACCGGCACTTTGAGGCGTATCATTTCCAATATATTACGGGCGATGGCTTCACCTTGCCCCCTTTCCTCGGCTTCCAGACCGGGATAAGCGCCGGGGGTATCGATGAGCGCGATCACCGGTTTGTTGAATTTCTCGGCCAGTTTCATCAGTCGCAGCGCTTTGCGATAGCCTTCGGGGTTGGCCATACCGAAGTTGCGCAGCTGGCGCAGCTTGGTATTGGTTCCTTTTTGTTGCCCCAGAATCATCACCGTTTCGCCATCGAGCTGGGCAAATCCGCCCACCATGGCTTTATCGTCGCGGAAAGTGCGGTCGCCATGCAGTTCTACAAAATGGGTGCACATTTTCTCGATATACTTCATGGTATAGGGTCTGTCGGGATGGCGGCTCAACTGCACCCTTTGCCAGGGAGTGAGGTGCTGGGTGATCTCTTTACGTTTTTCGATAATAGATGCTTCCAGCTGTTCTATAGTAGATGTATAATCTATTTTGGGGTTCTTTTCCGCAAGCTTTTTTGTATCCTCTATCTGCTCGTACAATTCCTTGATAGGCTTCTCAAAATCAAGGAATTGACGATTGGGGTAATGGGGCATAGTATGGTGTTGAGCGGGTAAAATTACGGTTTGAATTTTTTTAAAGAAAGATTTGTTTAAAAAAACAGTTTACCCTTATCTTTGCCGTCCCGAAAACGGTCCGTAAAGGCCGTGCTTAAGGAACGGATTGGTAGTTCAGTTGGTTAGAATGCCGCCCTGTCACGGCGGAGGTCGCGGGTTCGAGTCCCGTCCGGTCCGCAGGTTTTAAGAGAAGCTCCTGAATTTCAGGGGCTTTTTTCTTTTGGGTCTATTTTTAGGTCTATCAAAACCCGATTTGTCGAAGAACTTTACTTGACTTTATCTGTCTTTATACAGACTTGATCGTTACCATTTCAAAGATACGATTGCTAAGTGATTTAGTTAAGCATTAGCAATCTGAAATATCCACAAAAAAGGCAGCTATTTTCTGCTGCCGTTAACCCATTTATGCCTGCATTAATTGCCTTATTTCGCTTCCAAGAAAATAGACGCGGGACCGGATTTTGACTCGTTTTAATTTGCCATGTTTTATCCAATCGTAAATGGTAGGTTTGGTTACTTTGAACAAGCTACAAATTTCTTCCATTTTAAATAATGGCTTCTCGGTTAAGCCAGGCGTGTCCATAATGTTGTCACTAACTGGCCTTATCTCCTGATTTCTGGCAACTTCCTCCCGGATGATTAAACGAATTTGTTGCCAGAATTCCTCCGGTTCAAATGGTATCAAAATTGGTACTGTGGAGTTCTGTCCCATAGCTTATTTTTCATTCTCACAATAATTCAATTTTACTTTACTAAGCACAACATTATTAGCAGCCGGTTCATAAATAATGTAGCCGAATTCATGCAGGTTATTCATGCACTGATTATAAGTATGCCTAGAATTTATTTTCGCAGCCTTCATCATATGATTCCTTTCAATTAATATAGGGTTTTCACCTTTATTCAAATTCCACTGTTGAAACAACGCTATATATAAGCTAATGTGTGCTGTGCCAATTCTAGCATCATTAGCAATTGCATTATAAAAGTGTGTAAGTGGTGGAAACAGTTCCATTGTTAATCTCGTGATACGTTATGTTTTTTATTGCTTTTGCTGTTCCCAATTCGGCGTTTCTTTAACAAGCCGATGCCAGCAGAAGTATTTGATTCTTCCGCACTGGTTTCTTCAATATTGTCCTGCGCCTTCTTTTTTGATTGCATTTGCTTTTCCATCCATCTATTTAGCAGAAAACGATAGGCTTCTTCAGCAGAAATCACAGGTTGACTTTCTGCAATATAAAACCGCTGGCCTATTTCTGCTTTACTTCGTCCGTTCGTGATTGAACCCATTAATTCATTGTAAGGAATTTCAGACCAATATTTCTGTTTTAATAAAGCTGACGCCGACTTGCCTTCAGCTGAAGATTCTAACTTATTCAGGTTACTTATCACATGATAAATCTTTAATTCTTCTTCGTAATTCTTTTTATCATCAATTGCTAAAGATTTCTGTTGTGAAAAATCAAATACTG
>WELA01009538.1:0-38169 GCA_009602735.1 Mesotaenium endlicherianum | reverse complement strand
GGGGGCGGGGGGGGAGGGAGGGATCTGCTCCTCGTGCAGCATGTGCGCCTGCTCTTTCTCTCCTTTCACCGCGCTGGGCCTTCTACCAGTGCACCGCTCTCAGCCACAGTCCCCCGTTGCCCCGAGAAAAGAATTCAAACCGCTGGCCAATCATATTTTACCCAGTAGCAGCAGGAGCAGCAGCAAGAGCAAGGAGCTGCGTGTGTGTGTGTGTGTGTGTGTGTGTTGTTATCCCTCCACGTCTGGCCTGAGGCGATGCAGATGTGCCTCTGCCGCCGTTACCATCTCCTTGTGCTCCGTTTCATCTTCTCCTCCTTCTAGTGAAGGACACTCAGCCTGAGGCCTGCCTCTTCAGCGAGCGGAGAAGTTTTGATACATCAAGTCTGACGGGCACCTGGGGAAGCATCGTGTGGGGCCATGCGATGCTCCGGCGGCTGGCAGGGAGGTGGCCACGTGGCGAGTTCCTGTGCATCTGCACCGTCTTCGCATCGGGCGCCCTGCAGCTCCGCTGGCGCCAGCCTGTCTCCGACCAGCCCCCGTCTGCCAGCTGGCACGCCACGCAGCTCAGCTACCTGGCGTGCGGCCCCGCCGGCCTGCTGCTTGCGGATGCCGCTGTAACGACAGGTGGACAGCTCATCGTGGTGGGGGTGCCCGCCAACCAGCCAAGCACGGTGTGCGTGTGGGAGGTCAAGCCCGCGTCAAATCAGCCCCTGGGGGGGGTCCCCGTGGAGCAGGGGTGGCCGGGCATGGCGCCGGTGCCCGCGATGCTCATTGCGTGGAATTCAAAAAAGTCAGGCGGCGCCAAGGGGAGGGAAGGTGCGTGAGCGGCTGGCTGTGGCTGCACGGCTCAGGCCTGGGGATCCTAACACCTGCCTGCCTGCCTGCCTGCCTGCCTGCCTGCCTGCCTGCCTGCCTGCGGACCTGTAAGTGTCATTCGGAGCTTTGGCACGTGAGAATGTGGAATTGGGACAGGCAGGGTGGTCATCATGACACAGGTCGAAAAAGGAGCACAGGTTCACAATGCTAGATGTTTTTCACATTCCTGGCAGAGTAAAGAAACTGTTCTCGGTGCCTAAGACCACAATATTTGGAAACAGGGTGGTCTTTTAAGAAAATGCATGCAAGGTGATGGCTCAAATGGTGAAGTAGTAATCAGAGCTGTGAAGCCAAGCACATTGTGACAAGTCGGGTGTTGATGGGTGCTCACTCGACTGCCCGCCGCCCACCCACTTGTGGCCTGCCGTGTTCCCCAGGAGGCACAGACAGAGCGCTAGGCAGAGGGGCGGGCCCTCTGCTGGCGTGGGAGAGCCTCTCGTATCTCATTGCCCTCGACAAGAAAGGGGGGGGACCTGGCGAAGGAGGGCGCAACACGTCGTTGTCGCCTTCACTGCTGCCACCTGGCGGCTCCAACCAGAGGCTGGCTGCCATCGCGGTGGACCCAACAAAGCCGGCCTCGTGCCTCGTCACGCTCTGCGTCAGCGGTGAGTCAGCAGAAGAGACGCCGCATGCTCACTGCTGCACGCTTGCCGCCCACACGCTGCGCTTAGAGCCCGCCACCTGTCGTTGCCGGCCTCCTGGCTTTGAAAGTGCCTGAGATGTGGGTAGAAAGCGTGTGGTCTGCCGACGGGCCAGCCTCTGTCGTTGACTATATTGCCGTTCCTGAGCGCGCCTTCCCCAACCGCTTCCACCAATTGAAGGGTGCGAAAGCTTGGAGAGACACGGCCGACCTGTAAGCTCGGAAAGTGTATGAAAGGAGTAGTAGCTGCGCCTGAGCCCTCCTTAAAGGCCTGTGACATATCGTTCTGCCAATGGGGGTGGTGCTTTCTGCACCTGCTGTTGCTGCTGTTGCTGCTGCAGCTGCTGCTGCTACTAGTTTGGGCTTGTCTGAGCGCCGCCTGTCGCTGGGAGGCACTGTAACACGTGGCAGAGGGCGACGATGCTGCTCTCACGTCTGGGGCCTGTCAGCACCCCGCCCCTCACAGCACCCTCCCTCGCCACCCGCTGGGCTGCCAGCCAGCGTGTCCGCGCGCATATCTGGAAGAGCAGGTGTCTGTCTGGGCGCCTGCTCCGAATCGCCTCCCACGGGCTGGCAGGCACCCTGCTGAGGGGAGGGGCCTCCTGGACTGATCTGGAGGAGCGGTGTCCTCTCTCTGCTTGCGCCTCTCAGGTGTCTCCTCCTTTATAGTAAGCAGCGTGACGCTCTGTCTTTGCTCACACACTCCACTGTCTCCCCTTTGGTGCGCTGCTGGCTGGCTGGCTGGCTGGCTGACTGGTGGGCTGCGTTTCCCAGACACAGTGGGGGATTCGACGGGAATTTCCTCCTCCTCCTCCTACAGGGTGGTAAAATGGGGGGCCACTCAGCAGCTCCGCGCGGTCCACCCCCTCTTCGGCACTAATGCGGCAGCTGCTCACGCCAACGCCAGCGCCTCGTCAGTTACAACCTGGGTGCCCCTGGCGGCACGCACTTTCTGCCTGCCCGGGAATCCCGGGCAGGCCGTGGACGGGGGCAGCGTCGGCGGGGCGAGGAGTTCCTTCCTCCCAGGGCACCTGGGAGCCCAGCGCAGCAGGGGAGAGCACGTCAAATTCTCCTTGCTCGGCAGCGAGGTGGCAGTCTCCCTGCCTACGGGCCAGGTTCACCTCCTGGCAGCGTCAGATTTCTCGATCTTGAGATCCTACGATCTGCAAGGGGGGGCTGGTCTAGTCGTCGATGGTCGAGTGGCCGATGGGGGTAGCAGGGGGAACAGAGCAACGCCTGTCGCGTTCTCCCCTGCCGCGTGCTGCCTGGCTGCCAGCTGGCAAGACGAGGGAACGAGGGAGAGCTTGCTTCAGATTCTGAGAGTGCCCATCCCCGAGCCGCTGGAGGGAAGCACGGAAGATGGCGCTTCGCTGTGGGAACGCCACCTGGCAGACAGGTACGTCCGCCAGCTGGCCTGAGGAAACGCCCACCTGCCCTTCGGGCAGTCTCTGACAGCACCTCCCGCAGCATGCATGCACAGCACTATATTACGCGCTCTTGCGTGTTTGGAGAGGGGAGCATGGCACCTGTGAATGTGTGGCAGCAGCAGCAGCTGTAGCTGCCTCCTTAGTCTCCGCCGCCGCCGCAGCGGCAGCTTCAGCAGCAGCCAAGGTGGCCCTTTTTCAGCAGGCCTGTTGTCCACATGGCAGTGCGGCGTGCGTCCTTGTGGCGCTTGCCACTACTTGGTGCTTCCAGGACCAGCATGAGCATGAGCCTGCGAATTATGCCCATGTGCATATCTGTCGCCCTTCCTTCCTTTACCCCCCCGCCCTCTAGATTCAGTTGACGTCCGCCCATCCTCACGTCGCAACAGCTGGAGGGAGGGCTTGCCCCCTCTGCTATCGTCTCTCCGGGAGCGCTCCATGCGCTGGACCCGCTCAGTGCGTGCCACCTGTCTTAAGGGGGAGCATCGCTCTGTGTTATAACAAGATTCTCTTGGGGAGAGAGCGTCACCCCTGCCTCTGTCTCTTTCCCACCACCCGGCAGCAGCAGCAGGGGTGCGAGACTCTTCGGTGCAGCGCTCCCCCTTGCTCGCTTGAGCGCAAACAGGACTCAGGGAGTGCACAGCAGGTGCGCGCGCGTGCTCGCACGTGCAGGTGCGCGTGCATGTGCAAATGTGCTCGGCTGAACAAGGGCGATATTGTACTGGGACGGGGTTGAGGGACGGGGGGGAGGGCGAGAGGGGGCGCAGGGTGGAGTGGAGCTGGGTGACCAAGCAGCCCTGCTGGGACGCGGTGGCGTGCGTGCGCTCCGCCGCCCACGACGGCTTCGGTACCGCCCGCCCACTTCCTCGTATCCCGGGAGCTTCCCCGCGAAGCTTGTCCACTCTGCTGGACTGCGCTACTTGCACAAGCTATCAAGCCCCGCTTTGCGTTGTTCCTGCCGGCATGTGTGTGTATTTGTGTATGTGTGCATGTGCGTCTGCTCGTGCGTGTACGCGCACTCGCGCGCGCGTGTGTGTGTATGTGTGTGTGTACAGGGTTTGGATCCTTTGCTCTCCGGAAACTCCTGTGTCCAGCAGAGTTTGCTCCTTGCGTATTTGCAGCCCACCCTGGCTGGCGCCTACAGCAGGTAGGTTTTGCCCGGCAACGGGTGGCTGGAATACGTAGAGCCCTCGTCCGCACCCGTGCCCGTCCCGTGGCCAAGCCAAAGAGAGGCAGAGAGGGGGGTGGGAGGTGGGGGTCGTCACCCACAGTGCTGCGTGCCCAAAGATAGCAGAGCAGAGCAGTTTTTGCTACTTGGGACAAGCAGCAGCAGCAGCAACAGCAGCAACAGCAGCAGCCTCCTCCTGCAGCAGCCCAGAGAAAGAAAGAGAGAGAGAGAGAGAGAGAGAGAGAGAGAGAGAGATGGCATGGCTGCTGAGGCAACAGAGTACATGGTTGGGCTTCCGGGGGGAACAGGCTCGGTGGCAGGCGTGCTGGCGCTGCTGGATGCCGACTTCCACGCGCTGCCCCTGCTGGCGCAGCGCCAGCACTACTCGCCCGTACATCTCGCATGCCCTGCTGCACCCTTCCTCGCCCTCCACCCCCTTCCATCCCCCTTCCCTTCCTCTTCCCTTCTTCTCTGCTTCCCCTTCCCCCCCTCATTCTCAAACCAAGAAGTACCCAGCGTCTTTCCCACTATGGACATTTCATGTGAATGGGTGGAAGGGAGCACACACAGAGACACGCACACACTCGTGCACACACACGCGCGCGCGCGTGACAGAAACACACACACACGGACACACGCGCTCGCGCGCACGCATGTGGGTGATTTTTGTGGAGGCTGGGGGAGCCTCCTCGCCTGGCTGGCAAGAGTTCCAGCGTGCCAGCAGTGGGGTGGGGTACGGCCTGGGTGGAGTGAGTTTGGGGATGGTCCCCAGGTTCTCCCTCAGGCAACATCAGCACAGGCAAGGCACGCAGGCTCGGCACATTCCAGCAGAAGCAGAAGCAGAAACAGAAACTGCGGGGGAAGAATGGGGGGGGGAGGCTAGCCCAACCACCAGGACCAGACCAGCACAAATAAGTAGCCAAGGAAAAGCGTGCGGGCCGCACGGCGATGCGTCATAGCAGCCAGCCGCCCCCCCTCAGGCAAGGGGAGGCGCGAGTGCTGAGTGCTGCGAGCCGCTCTCCTCTCACAGCCTCGCTCGGCCAGGGGACCTGCCTGAGGCATGCGCCGAGAAGAGCTGAATTCAGTTGGCGGGGCAATTCCCGGGACTTGCTGCCACTGCGGCGTGGACTGAGGCATTGCGTGGTGGGAAGTGAGTCCTGAGCTGGCAAGAGGAGGACGTGGTGCGGGTGCAGCCTGCTTGCAGGAGCATGCGCAGACACCTGGGCCGCACGCATTGTGCCTTGAGAGGGACTTTTGGTACCACGTAGAGTACTGTCTGTGCTTCGTCCAGCTGTTGGCAGCTGCCAGCGGGGAACGAGAATAAACTGGCCGGGTGGTTGGAGCAGACGCAAACAGCCCTGGTGGCGGATACTGCTCGTGTTCTCATCCGCGAGTGTGGGTCTGTGTGTGTGAGAAAGAGAGAGAGAGAGCGAGAGAGAGCGCGCGCGCTTCATAGCCCTCCGACTTCTGTTCTCAGGCAATGTACCGATCTTGCTGTTGAGTGCCCCTAGAAGTTGGTGTCAGCAAGCCAGCATTTGCAAGAAGGAGTCGAGCATTATGCCCACCATGGAGATTGTGCTCGTGCCTGTGCCGTCACTCTCTGCAATGACTACAAGCACCCCTCGCAGGTGTCAAACAACAAACACACCCACCTCACCACCCCGCTTGCCCCCCCCCCTGCTGTCCGCGCCCCAGCACCAGAGAGCCGCCCGCCTGCTGCTGACGTGGGCACCTCCTGAGCTGGCGCAGGTGCTGGACCGCGTGAAGTGCGCCCTGCTGGAGGGCTGCGAGAGCAGCGAGGCGCGCGCGTTCGTGCTGGACATGCAGGCGCGGCTGCTGCTGGACCACCTGGGGCGCGCCGTCGAGGGCTCGCTCGTCGTGCCCACGCTGCCCACGCCGTGGACGGGCACCAACGAGGCCATGAGCCAGCTGGGTCCCGACGCGCTCGCGGCGGAGCTGCCGCTTGTCCCAGTCATACACGTGCGTGCCGCGTGCGTGCGTGCCTGCGTGCATCTGTGTGTGCCTTTGTGCGTGCGACCCCCGCTCCTTCTCTCCCTCCCCGTGGCGCGCGCGCCTCCGCTCGCCCGCTTGCGTGCCCGCTTCTAACGCTCTCACCTGCTTCTGCTCCTTTTCCTGCTCTTCTCCCGCTTCTTTGTTGGTGGCGCCCTGCTGCTGTTGCTGCTCCTGTTGCTGCTGGTAGTGCTGTCCGCTCACTGGGCGGCTCATCCTCGGCCCAATCTCCATCGCGACCAAGAAGGCAGCGCCTTTCTTCTCCTTTCCCTACTTCATGTCCCAACGTCTCTGTGTATACCGGGTTACTCCCCCCCTCGCCACCCCCCTCCCTCCCCNGGGGGGGGGGGGGGGGGGGGGGGGGGGGGGGGGGGGGGGGGGGGGGGGGGGGGGGGGGGGGGGGGGGGGGGGGGGGGGGGGGGGGGGGGGGGGGGGGGGGGGGGGGGGGGGGGGGGGGGGGGGGGGGGGGGGCACGAGGAGAAGACATGTAACGCGCTGTAATTTCCTGCAGGAGCGAATGCGCGAGATGCTGTTTTTGATCCACCTTCCGCCTGCTGTGGTTGCAACGTGCGTCGCACGGCTGCCAATCCTGCGTCAATCCCCCCCCTGCCTTCCTCTACCCTGGCCTTTGTGTGTGTGTGTGTGTGTGTGTGTGCGTGTGTGTGTGAGCGTGCTCGGCTCCGCGATAGTATTGTGTGTGCGCGTCCCTTTCCTCGACTGCTGGGAGGGCGCCTACCCGTCTCCCTCTCTCTCCAGGTGCTCTGCAGTTGTCTTCTGCGCGCGCTGTGCTCACCTTTTCCTTGGCTGGCGGGCTGGGGGCTCGTCAACTTGTCTGGCGCTCCGAGTGTGCTGCTGGGTGGAAGCAGGCGGTGGCTGACGCTGTGCTGGACCTGGCCTCCTACTTTCTGACGCGCCTGCGCCGCTACTTCGGCCTGTACAAGACCATCGTGACAGCTGGCGGCACCAGTACCGGGAACCCGTCCCCGGCCTCCTCCGCCCCTGCCGCCTCGGCTTCTTCTCAGCCTCCTCCTCCTCCTCCTCCTCCTGCCGTTGCCGCCGCCGCTGCTGCTGCTGCTGCTGCCGCTGCCGCTGCCGCTGCCGCCGTTGCTCCTGCCGCCAGTTCTGGTGGTGCGGGTGGCGGCATTCCCATCCCCTCTGCTCCTGTCGGCGCTGCCGCCGGTAAGTGTGTCTCATTCTCCGGATTGGAATTCTTCCATCACCACACGAGCACAGGCCTCATGCCTGCTTGCGCCTGCTACCATGCAACCTGTGTAAATCCTCAAAGCTACCAAGCCCTCTCCCGCCTTCTCTTGCATATAGCCTCTTTTTCCCCTTGTGAGGCCGCTGGCACAGGGGGGCCAGCTGGAGAGGGGTCTGCAGGGGGGGCTGCGGACATGCAGAGAACTTCCACACCTCCGTTGATAGGGAGCCCTGTCCGTGCAATTTTCCAGCACCCCTCGCTTCTCCTGCTCCTTGGCTGCCAGTTATGGCTGGAGGCCATCACGACAAGCCACGTGGCGGGCAATTTACACTCTCTAAGAATAACAGCAGTCCTGGTCATCAGTTGGAAGAATTCTCTTCGGTGCTGGAGCTGCCTCCACCTGTCACTCTGGGGGCTTGCGTGAGGGAAGGCACGACAGATGGCAGCGAACACCAACTGAGCAGGGGTGCAGCTTGCAGGCTGCCTCTCTAATGAATGCCTTCCCGCTCTTAACCGGACACTTGTCGCTGTTGTGTATGTGGCACAGGAATGCTTGCTCTCTTCCTTGTTGATTGCCTCGGAGCGGCCCATGGTGGATTCCCTGAGATTCGTAATCCCGCTTCGTCTGAAATCCCAGCAAAGTGAAATGTTACAAATACGATTAAGAACTTGCATGCGTTTGGTGCGTGGGTGGCAAACAGAGTGAAATATGTCTGCTGGACTGTTCCAGTGCCCTTAACCTCCCACCCCATCGCCCCCACATGTTTGTGAGCGGTGTAGATATGTAAGAAGACGTACGTGAGCGTGTGCGCGCGCGTGTGTGTGAGCGTGCACGCGCAAATGTGCGGCACAACCAGGTCTCTTCCAGGATGGGTTGAGGATATCACAGCACTGTNCCTCTTCTCCTGCCCCCATTCCCTCCTACCCCCCACTCTTGTTGCAGGTCCTGCCAGTCCCGCTCTGAGCGCCGCCAACAATGGTGCGACACCTGTCCAATCTGTAGCCAAGTCTGCTCATGCCAAGGCGGCTGCGGGGCGGTCCCCGCCCACGCCGCCCGAGGCCGCGCCGAGCGGCTCTCTGCAGCAGTCCGTTGGCGCCTCTGCCTTCCCCGGGATGCCAGGTGTCAGGCTGATGAGCGACCGCCATTTCCTGCACCGGCTGTGCCAGCTCGTGTTCTTCACCCTCGTGTTTCGACGCCGCTCCCCGCCGCCGCCCGCTGCAGGTATTACCCCCTGTTGGCTAATCTTTCACACGCTTTAGAGTAAGAATCGGATGGCACCCTGAAGAAGCTTTGCCAGCGGCTGCAGCCACCCGCATGTGTGCACGCAAACCTTGAATGGAGCAACGGGACGCAGGAACGCACTGTGTTGGTGTCAGTCACCCCCTTCAAGCGGTAGCCGACTGATGCATTGCAGGCCCGTGTGAAGGGTGCCTGGTGAGGGCTCCTCCTCTCTGCCGCAGTGTGGTGACATACTTTGTCAGGGTATGTCCCCAAAGCGGAAGAAACTTAGCATAGCCTGCCAGGTGGGGCTCTCTTGCGCTGCCCGCGCTTGCTTGTGTGTTCACGTGTGTGTTTGTGTGTGTGTGCGTGTGCCCGCGCACATGTGTGCGCTTGTGCGCGTGTGTGTGCGTCTATGGGTTTGTGTTCTTCGAAGAAAAGCACTTCTTTTATCAGCACTTGCTTTCTATTGAAACCCCGCCCTTTACTTTGTTTGCCATCACGTCAGCAGCGGGGAGGAAGGTGGGGCCACTTGACCCTAGGTGCAGGGCCCTAGACCCCAGAAGGCTACTAGGCCCTAAGGCTTATCTCTCAGGATTCGGGTCGTATGCAATTAGCAGTCCGGCACACAGGCAGTGGAGTCAGTTGACCACGGGCCGTGTACATGACGGGAGAGTCACGCACGTGGAGTGCTGCCGGATGGGGTGCAGGGACAGGTGGCAATGGGGTGCAGCGGGCGCCCTCTGACGCAAGTGGGGGCAGCAACGGGAATGCGCGCGGCCCCGGGGCCAGGGGCGGGGAGGACCGGAGCATGCGCCTGGGCGGCGGCAACGGCGGCAACGGCTACTCCCCCGACGAGGTGGCGGCTCCTCCTCAGCCCTTAGAAATTAGAATTGACTATAGGTTCTCACGTCGCATCATGCCCTGTCGTCCCCTCTCTCTCATGCTCTCTCTCCTCTGCTCCCGTTAGACATGCAGAGGAACGCGCAGAAGTGCTCCCCTCCTCTGCTGTTGCCTCAGTGGGCAGCAGGACCGGGATGCGTTGGCCCGCAGCACCACCCCATGGCTGCCAGGTGTCGAGTGGATGAAGCTCTTCCTGCTCCTCCTGTTCCTCTTCCTTGGTGGACGTCCCTTTTCTTCTGCATGAGCCCCAAACTCCAGAAGTTCACAGCATGAGCCAGGAAAGGGCCCTGTGTGTGGCTGTGAGCCAGCTGGTGCTCCCGCCGAGAGTGTGTGCGTGCGTGCGCGCGCGCGTGCTGCGAGTGTGCCCCCTTACTGGGCCGCGGTGCTGGCCTCCACCTGGTTCAATGTGCGATGCTAAGCACGAGCCAAGTGTGTGCGCGCACTCACGCGCCTGCGCCCTTTCGCCCTCGTGCGGGAGGGTTGCGCTTGTCTGCTTGCGGGCTTGCAACGCGCAGGTGAAGGCGCTGTTCCTGGTTGTGACTGAGATCTGCCGGAAGACGCTCCCCATGCCTGCCACCTTCCCAGCGCCTCTGCAGCAGCAGCGGGCCGCGGGCGATGTCACGGGGGCCGGCGGGGGTGCGGGCGCGTACGACGTGCTGCACTACCCGGACGGGCAGCTCCACGTCGCGCCTGAAGCCATCGAGAGCTGGCTCAGCGTCCAGTTCCAGGTGCGCACCCCTGAGGGTGTGTGTGTATGTGTGTTTGTGTGTGTGCGTGCGTGCGTGTGTGTCTATGAATGCGTGTCTATGTTTATTTTGAAGGGAGGGGGGGTGTGGGGGTGGGGGGGTAGGTGTGTGTGTTTGTGTGTGTGTGTGCACACGCACACGGGTGTGTTTGTGTGTGTGTGCGTGTGTGTGCATGCACACTTGGGTTTGTGTTTGTGCACTCAAATGGTTGTGTTTGAACGTGTAGACACGTGCTCAAGACATTCATTGTGAAGCGCAAGCATGCCATGGGGCACCTTCTCTCTCCTGTGTGGGTGGGAAACGAGTGGCCTGTACCGGCGGAAGGTGTAATCCCATGTAGTACGCTCGTGCCGCTATGCAAGCAGGCGCCTTCTGTTTTGCGACACAGAATGGCATCGGGTGTGCCAGGATGCCTCGAAAGGCTGGCTCTTTCTACTGCCTCCTGGTAAGCTGTGCTTCTAGCCAGCTGTCGTGCTGTCGATGCCTGCAGCATCCAGGTCTTTTTAGAGAATCAGCGTGCTCACGCGCGCACAAGTGTCCTTGCGCACGTTTGTGTGTGCGTGCGTGCGTGCGTGTGTGTGTGCGTTTGGGCATCTGTGGGGTGCAGACCATGCCCCGGCCCAAGGGACCAGACGCGGCGGGGTTCCTGATGCACGAGCTGGAGCTCCAGCCGCCCGCAGAGGAGCTCACCAGAAAGGGCATCGGGGCTGTGGGTCCCCCTGCTGCTTCCTCCTCGTTGTTGTCTCCTCCTCCAGGCTCTGCTGCCCTCTGGGATGATGGCGCTCGCAGTGTGTGCGAGGAGGAGGACGACGAGGGAGACCGACGCCGCGCCGGCCCTGCAGAATGGGAGCCAATTGGAACGGGCCCTGGCACCATGTGGCCGCGGAAGCGCAGGTTCGCGGAGCGCAATGCTGCGCTGGGATTGGCCACAAGCCTGGGGATGGACAAGTACTTTGGTTTTGTGGGGGCGCGCAGGGACATGCTGACAGCCTCCTGGCGGCTGTCGCCGGACGCAACGTGGCACAAGGTTAGCCGCCGCTCTTGTTGCTTGAATGAGCCAGGCATGCTCATACTCTGCAGTGCTGGAGGCCGTGTGTATGACACGTGTCGCAATCCGATTGGTGCGTTGCATTCCTGCATGCTTGCTGATTAATGCTGATTCTGAGGGTAACATGCATGTAACGGCCAGACTCATAAAGGGGTTTCCCCCTTGCATCACCCAAAATGGTTTGTGTGAAGTCGACGGATTGGGGGGGCACTGAAGGTACGCACTCCAGAATGCAGCAGGTCTCAATCGTTATTGATCGTCTGGTGCCGTGGATGTATGGTGTGCAGTGTGCACATTGCAGGCGACAGACGGCCGCTCTGAAAGCGCATGCAAGCGGCGCCCCTGCCGCGAGCAAGGCCCTGCTGCCAGCAGATACCCCTGAGGCTGCAGTGCCTGCTGCGGGGGCTCTGAGGGGCGATTGGTGGCCATCGCGGTGGGCCCATGGTTGCCCAATTTGCGGAGGTTATTGGCTGCAGATGCCTTCGTGCTAGACGGTGTTGACGATTTCATCCCAGAAAGAAGGGCACCCTATGGTGTGGACAAAGAGGCCCGAGCGCAGGTGTCGATATTTAGTAAGAGTATGAAGTACCTTTGTGGATATATTATAAATTTCCACCTTGATGATCATCTTAACGCGTGGGCGCTTTTTTTCTCCACCTGTCCCATTAGTGTCTTTCTGGGGTCATTTAGGTGAAAGTCAATAACTATTTCACATTATGATGAAAGATGTTCGACGCTAACTTGCTTCTGCAAGTACATCTATCCCTTGGCTGCATCAAGGTGTTACAGATATGCCCATTTACCCCGACACTGAATGCACTCCTGCATGTAAACTGCCAACTTTTGAACAAAGTGTACGATAGGGAGGTGCATATATGCATACAGTAGCAAATGAATTTAAATGTAGAGAAATGCATCGGAAATGGGCAGGTTTGGCTACAAAAACAGGGAAGATAGGGGTCAGATATGTTGTCCGATTTGGCTGTCCCAATTATATGTTATGATACGTTGGAAAGTGAAAACAATGCAGGTCAAAGGACATCTATTTTGTATGCTTTACATGCAAGGCTTACATTTGAGATTGGTGTGCGCACAACAGTGTGGAGAATTTGCATGACTATCAAGTGCAGCAAGATTGCAAGGAAACAATTTGAATCATCATCATACAGCAGGTTAACACAACATTTGAGATTAAACATAGTGCAAATGAGTTGTGGTCCAGTTTTTGCAGAGTTTTTGTAAATTTCAATAAGGTAAGTACAAACCATGTAAGACGCGGACAGTATATACATCACTGCTGTATATGTTAAAGTCTTCCTTGTCTGAGCAACATATTAAGCTTTACTAGTACAAGATTGCATAAATAACAATGAGCTATTTAAGAGGCCTCTTTGCCACATGCATACTTTCCCTTCGCATATGATACAAGAACCGACCACAACCCCTCTCCGCATGTTACTCGGTCGGTAACGATACCAGGTGTGCTAAGCACGCCATAAACTCATTTACACAAAGACATTATCCTTCTTGGGAGGCGAGGACGCGTAAGCGTTGCTATCTAGGGTGTTTGTGTGGTCGATGTCCAGCCCAGCCGCGTTGGGAGCAGATGTCGTGCCACTGCGGGGCGAAGTCGGCGCAAGCCCCACCATGGCCGCAGCCGACGACGCCGTGTCCTGCAGGCGCTGGAACAGGCTCCTGGGTGACTTGGGTGCCTCCTCACCCACGCTGTTCCCAAAGGTCCTCTCCGTCACAGGGTCAGGTGTCGAGGGGGACATGGCAGCCTTTGCTAGCTTCACCTTGTCGCTCTCCTGCTCCCCCGCACCGGCATATCCAGGCACTCCCGTCCTCATCTCGGAAAAGCTCAGCTCGTTTGCCCCCACGCCCCCGATGCCGGCACCCACAGACCCCACGCCCGAGTCTGGGACTGCCGCATTGTCGTGCGCAGGAATAACCCCCAGGCCGCGGGTGGCGTACTTCTGGCCAGCATCGCTGTTCTCCTCATACCTCTCCCGCAGCGTCTTGGGCTTCTCCTCCATGCCCAGCACTGAAGCGTCGGGCTGCGCCGCCTCGCTGTAGGTGCCATCGCCAATTCCGCTGTCCAAGCCGCGAGTGCCGGCAGCCACCGAGTAGTCTGGTCCCCCGTGAGGCCCCGAGGAGAAGTGGCCGCTGTTGTCAGCACCCCACCTGCTGGCAGCACTGGTGCCGCTCTCCAAGGGGCTGACGGTTGTCTTCGAGCTGTCGACAAGCCCCTCTTGGTCGAAGTTCCTCTGCCCATAGCTTGCATCGCCCACAGGAGCAGGCACGTCTCTGGTGGCCGACGAGTCAGTGTTGGCGGTGGTGGTGGTGCCGGCTCCAAGCCCCAGGCTGGAGGTGATGCCTGCTGCGGCCTGGCTGGCTGTGTCATACAGACGCTCGGTGATGGGCTTTCCTGAGGTCCCCGCAGAGACACGCTGCTCCTCAATTGACTGATGCGATGCAGGTGTGCCAGAGTAACCCCCCGTTGCAGGCGTCAAGCTGTCCCCAAGCACGCGCGCCTGCTCCACTGAGGGAGGGGACGAGTGGACTGCCCTCCAATCCCCAGGACGCTCACTGATACCAGAATAGCCCGCGGCTCCCTGTGGAAGGGCTGGCGCCTGCAGCTGCTGCTGCGCCTGGGTGGTCAGGCTCCCCAGACCAGAGGCAACCACGCCCGCGCCGGCAGCAGCGCTGTCTCGCGCGTACTGGGCGCCGCCCACCGCTGCCTCCCGGGTGCGCTCCGTGAAGGGCTTGCCGTCCTCGCTACTCAGCGTGTTCTGGTTCGCGTGGCTCAGGCCGCCCGCCACCGCGCCTGCGCCGAGCGCCAGGCTCTCGGCCACGTACTGCGCACCAGCTGCCACTGTCTCCTTGGCCTTCTCAGTCAGGGGCTTCTGGTTCTCAGTCCCCTCCGAGGAGCCGAGCGTCCTGTCCTTGAGGTGCCCCGCTCCTGCGGCAACCGCGCCGGCGCCTGCCGCCAGCGACTCAGTGGCGTACTGTGTGGCTGCAGAGGCCGTGTCAGCGACGCGCTGGGTGAGGGGCTTGGTCTCAGCCTGCTGGGTCTGCGGCACCTCCCGGGTCTCCAGGCCGCGCGAGTACGTGTTGGGGACTTCCTGCCCCTGCTGCAGCGGCTGTGCGGTGCCGCTAGCATTGTTGTATCCCAGCTTGTCAGCCGCCACATCTCTGGCTGAGTTGTAGGTGTCGGCGGCGTACTGGCTGCCTGCGCTTGCTGTGTCAGCAAGGCGCTCGGTTAGGGGCTTTGACTCAGTCAGCTTCTCCAGGGGCTGCTTCAGGTCCCTCGACTCCATGTCGCGAGAGTTGGTGGGGATGTCCTGCCCCAGCTCCTGCTGCTGGGTGTCATTACTGGCATTGTATCCCAGCTTGTCTGCGGCCACGTCCCTGGCCGCCCTGTATGTATCGGCTGCATACTGGCTGCCAGCGCTCGCTGTGTCAGATAGGCGCTCAGTCAGGGGCTTGCTGGTGGTGGTGCTGCCCCTGTCGTCAAATTCGCCCTGGTACAGGGGCAGGCGGTCCTGCTGCTGCCCTGCGCTGCCAGACAAGCCGAGCTTGTCTGCTGCTGTGTCCTTGATGGAGTTGTATGTGTCCGCTGCCTGCACATACACAGTATTGACAGATAACCAACCAAAAGAAAAAGTCAGGAGCAATTCCAGCACAACTAAATACAAACACGTGCATTTGACAACCATGACTAGTGCAGAGCAGGGTACACACAGCGAGGGGCGCAGGCAAGGGTAACGCACCATCTGGGTGTAAGTCCTCGTGTCGTTGCGGGGGGCCTCCCCCCTCAGCTGGTCCCCGCCCACCACGCCCAGCACATCCTTGTCGGCAGAGGGGCGCTGCCTCTGGTCACCAGAGTTGCTCCTTCCTGCGGCGCCCGCCAAGCCTGCTCCTGCTGCTCCCACGCCGGCGTACTCAGCAGCTCTGGCGAAGCTGCTGTCAGTTCCCTGGGACGGCTCGTCATACCCGAGAGAGCTCTTGCCATAGCCGGAAGCTTCGCGATTGGCCGCGGGCTCAGAATGGCTATATCCTATGCCGTCAAAGGTGGCCGCTGACGGAGCGTGGTGGTCAAACTCGCCCGCTCTGTGGTCGATGCCCGACTGGCCCTGGTCGTAGGCCGAGGGTGTCGACAGGGCAGAGTCCTTCTGCAGAATATCGCCTCGAGGTTGAGAATAGGCCTTTCCGCCGGACAGCCCGCCAGCTCCCAGGACAGCGCCAGCAGCGCCGGCACCGAGGCCAGAGGTGGGTGTCGTGTTCGACGACAGGTACTGGTCAAAGTCGCCCGCACCAGACCGGTGGTTGTCGATGCTGGCCTGGCTCAGACTGGAGGCCGAGTCTGCAGGCAGGCCTGAGAAGTCCAGCGAGCGGCCCTTCTGCAGGTCGTCCTGGGCCTGGAGGTACTCCCGGTTGGCCTGGTCCAGACGCGCCTGCTTTTGGTCGCTCTCAAGCGCCGCGCGGTCTGTGCCAAACGAGCCCTTGTCCCATGTGACAGCGCTCTGCTCCGGGGTCACACGGTTGGCCTGATTCAGCTGCGCCTGCTTCTGTTCGCCCTCGAGCGCCGCACGGTCCGCACCGAACAAGCCCTTGTCCCAGGTGGCGGCGCTCTGGTCTAGGGGCATGGTCTTCGTCGAGGCCTGCTGGTAGTCACGCTCAGTCAGAGGCTTGCCAGAGAGCCCCTCAGATCCCGCGGCAGCGGCGGCGGCTCCTACGCCCGCGCCAACACCGAGGGCAGAGAGATCGCGGCTGCCGCTGGGCTGATCCTTCCCAGCTCCCTCCAATGCCGCCTTGGTCTCATCGTCGTGGTCACGCGGCAGCTTGCTGTGCGCCCAGTCCTTGAGGTTTGAGTGCCCCTCCAAGTGGTCAATGGGCCTCTGGTCAGCGGGGATGGGGGTGGCGGCGGGGACGGCAGCGGAGTCCCTGTAGCGTCCCGACTCGGAAGTGGGAATGCCTGCGCACGTGCCAGCCACCAACAATCATGTTGTTGTGTCAATGCCCCGGCCGCAGGAGACACACACAATGGTTCTGAGCAAGATCTGCTCATGTGCCCAGCACCGGAATTTAGTCTCACCATTGAAGGAAGTTACAAACAACTGATGGCCATGTGAAAACAATTCAACCAAGTGTTTTGATGCAGACAGGGCTCATCATCTGAATTAGTATACCCCAGTGTCATCACACTCGCCCATCTGCTCGCACAGGATACAATTTCCCTTTCCTTCCCTACCTCTCCAGCTTCCCCACCAAACAACATGGCAAACAAGATAACCTCCTGCAAGGCAGACGACACACCACACCAGACCAGACCAGAGAAGATCAGACCAGACCAGCAAGGAAACCAATGGGGGATCCCCGCAATTACCCGGTAGAGCGGTGGCCTCGCTTCTCCTTTTGTCCTGCAGGCCCGAGTCAAACGCGCCGCTGGTGTCGCTGAACTCGGAGCCCTGCAGCGCCCGGGAGCCGCCCTTGGCGTTGTCACCCTCCAGGCCGCGCGCGTCGATGATGGGCACGCCCACGCCTCTGTCTCGCCTCACATCGCCGAGATCCTCCTCCCGCCGGAGCTCGGGCTGGTGGCCAGCAATGCCACCCGCGTGCAGGTCACTACCCTCCCTGTTGTCGTTGTCGTGTTGGTGGTGCTTGCCTGCATTCCCAAAGGGAAAGGTGGGTGAGGCGGGTGGTGGCATAGCAGCATAAGCGAATAGAGACGCATCCTGGGGGACCAGCAACCATCCATCCATCCAGGGAGCCAGCAACATGTACAGCGCTTACCGATGAACCTCACAATGCTAACGCACACTCATGTGTACACACACACACACACACACACACATAAGAGGCTGAGTTTCAAGCCTGAACAGCTTAGCAGGTTCAAAAGCAGTTACAACGCACATACTGAGGTAGGCACGAGGTGCGGCCACATACCAGGCAGCTTGGCCTTGATGCCCTCGGCCAGGCGATCCAGACGGCCATGGTTGTTGTCGAGGTCACCCTTGTTAAGCGTCCTTGACTCTCCGCGCGATTCTGCAGTGCTATTGTCGTGCTCGGCGTCAAATCCTCTGGTGGCCAAGCCCGCCGGCGCCGCTGCCGAGGGGTTATATTCCGATAACACAGGCATCGTGTGGCCAGCATCTCTAGTCGCTAGCCCCGCCGGCAGCGCTCCAGATGGCAGCGCGGGGTCCACATGCGAGTCCTGAATATCGTCATCACACAGGGGGGGAGAGCAAGAAGGAGATTGTCAGCCTGACAGGCAAGCATACAACAGAAGTGGACAGAAGACACACACTCCTCCCCCGTCACCGGAATTACAAGAAAGGGATATCACAAGAGCAAACAAATGTCTTCACGCAAACATTGCACGAGTAAACATCACAGCAGGTGGTAACTCTTTCTGAGCATACTCTGATAGCATCATCATGCCTACTCTGCAAAGAGGAACATCCTGCAAACAAAAGGAAGCACCACTTACTCAAGCACTTAAGAAAGGAGACAAGCCAGCGTGGAGGGGGCCCGACTTACAAGCTTTGGCTCGTCCTTCCTGAAGTGGTGGGGGGCGGTGGGGTGCCCAAACTGCTGCCCACTCCCGCCTGTGCCCTTGGGGCTGGGCTCGTCGCCCTTGTTGCTCGAGTGGGACAGCACCGCCTCCTTCACCTTCAGGGCCTTGCCCTTGATCTTTCCCAGGAGACCGCCCTTCTTCTTGGTGCGACCGCCAGTGGGGGAAGCCAGATCGTCGTCCCCGTCGTCGTCGTCGTGCACTCCGTGGTCCCCTCCATAAGCACCACCCACGCCAATGTCGCGGGCTCCATGGGCTCCAGTTGCACCCGCAGAGCTGTCATAGGCTCCAGGGGTTCCATATGTTCCCGTGCTGTTGTCATAGGCTCCAGGAGCTCCAGATGAGTTGTCCCTGTGGCGGTGGGCTTCGTGGGCTCCAAGGGCTCCGGCTCCAGCTCCGACTCCGAGGGCTCCAAGAGCTGCTGGAGCTTTGTGGCTGTCGTGGCCGCCAAGAGCGTCCTGGGCTCCGTATGCGCCCGTGCCCGCGCCGGCTCCAGGAGCTCCGTATGTGCCAGTGCTGTCGTATGCTCCGGAAACTCCAGGGGCTCCGTATGTGCCCGTGCTGTCACGGGCTCCAGGGGCTCCAAATGCCCCCGCGCTGCCGTAGGCTCCGGGGGCACCAGATGTGGTTGTGCTGTCATAGGCTCCCGGGGCTCCGTAAGCGCCAGTGCTGTCGTAGGCTCCGGGGGCTCCAGTACCGGCATTTCTGTTGTGGGCTTCGTGAGCTCCAAGAGCTCCAGCTCCAGCTCCAACTCCAAGAGCTCCAAGAGCTGCTGGAGTTTTGTGACCACCATGAGTGTCGTGGCCATATGTGCCGGTGCCGGCGCCGGCGCCAGGGGCTCCGTATGTGCCTGTGCTGTCGTAGGCTCCAGGAGCTCCGCTTGTGGTATGATGTCCATGAGACGTCTTGGCAACACCCCCAACAAGAGGGAAGCTGCTTCCCGTCACCGTACCTGCTCAGAACATGCATGAAAAAGCACACAACTTAGCGGCAACTCCATACAAATGACCGCGAACCTAAAGTTCTCTCTCAACTGCTCAACTACCTCTGAAATTCTCGACAAACAAGCATTTCTCTCTTCTCATAACTGGGTGTAGCCTAATACCTGGAAATCAATGCACAAAAGGCTTGGCACAAACTTGCGGTGACTACTTTCAACATCTACAGGTCTTATTTTGGGGAACCCAGCAGACATGCATTTCATTTCTTTTAGTATGTCCAACTAAAAGCGTGACCAAGACAACCTATTGTAAATCTGGATTTGCGTAGTGAGGCCTGATGTCAGCGAAAAGGGACAACAGGCAGTGCAGCCGCAAGCACTTCACTGACGAACTTCTTGAATGTAGAATATTTAGGAAGTGGTTTCACGAGCTAGTCACCTCATTCAATTAGCAAAAAATGTTCAATCAAACCTTGCCAGCTCCTAGACATCGACACACACGTAATAAAGTCTCGACTGCTTACAGTGCTGAAAATCTCCACAAAAAGCTTGACGTGAGAGATCATACGGGACTCACCTTTTTCATCTGGTGCAACAGAACTTGAAAGGCCGAATTCCTCCTTAACATCTCTGATTAACTGCGACATTACAAATTGAGTGTCTTAAGAGGTTCTTCTTGCTGATGTTTGGTTCTTCGCGTCTTTTGCTATCGTCTCTGAACGTAGAAAATAATCGAGTAAGTTATGTGTGAGCTTGCTTTTTAGCCTTTCCTTTTCAACGATATTTTGATGCCTAAAGTCGCTTTTGTTGAAATCAGAAGTGCGAGATGCCTTTGTATGGGAGGAGTGAAATAGTGGAATGACTTTGCTCTGGTTTGACTGCCAACTGTGCTTAATATGTAGCAAAGGATCTATATTGTGTAAGCCACGTCAATGGCAAGTGACAATTGTCGTCCTAAGAAGTAACTGAAGCTTCAAAACTGGCCCAGAGTGGCTTAACAGTGAACTGGTGAGCTGTCCGTACGCGCTAATATTGACAGCTGTTTGAAACATACCTGCGCTGCTTTGCACCCTGTTTGCCACTTTTTCCACTATTTTGCACTGCTTTGCAGCTTCTGACTGCTTGTAGGGGACACTTGGACTGTGCTGAGCAGCGCTGAGCAGTGCTGAGTAACTTAGACAAGCAGATATGCCTCATGTTGCGACTGCTTGCGCCTTCGATGCATGAGAATGAGACAGCTCGCATGTCGGCAGTCATAACAAAACTGCTGCCTGAACGTGCGCTTGTCGTGAACGTCGTCGGACTTCAGACCTGCCATGGTGAACGTTTCGGGATTGTAGGGACATTAAGGAGCACTTCCCGTGGAAATCGAAGCGACGTCTTTAACTTGAAGACCGCATGCGGTATGGAACATGAACTGTGATGAACCATGTATTGAAAGTGGATCCGCATGAGCTCATTGACGTAGTAGTCCTAAAAGATGAAACTTGTTGTAATGAAAAAATGCAAGAACCTGGTCTTTGTCGTTGGGTATATGTGAGATTAGGATCGAGTCACATGCTGTTGATGTTCATGCTTCCAGAGCTTAAGGAGGTCTTCTATGACCTTTGTGGTGAGAAGCACGCGACATCAACAACGCCGCTCATACCGCAGGTGCAGTAGAACTTGACGTCTCCATCAAAATCCGGGCGCCGCACTATCCCCAGAGTTGATCGTTAAGTGCCATTCCGCAAATCAGCCCACTCTTACAACGACCGCCTCCATAAGCGGTTGGACCTTGAGTGTTATGAAGTGAAATAAGAAATCGTGGCTTTCCCTTGGACAGGCGGTCCGCCGTGTCAAACTATTTTTTTTGGCTGCATGGTCGTGTTGTACTCATGTAAATCGTAATCAAGGTCTTTTATTTCAGCCTGTCAAACTATATATGGCTACTGCATGTAATAAATCTTGTGTTCTATCTAGTGATGTGGACTTTAAAGGCGAGATGAAATATAGTTTGTTCAAATGGGTTGTCCAGTATACGCTTGATCGTTCCAGAAAAGAACCCTTGCTGGAGCCGTCGACACCCGCCTAGTACATTGGAAGTCAATAGCAGGTGTTTTTGAACCACAGGTGCAGAAAGTCGTGGACAGACGCATATGCTCACTTGTAATCATAGTTGCTTATCTTTAGCTGTATGTGGGCGTGCTCAGGGGCCCTTTTGCTGCTAGAGCCTTGCATCAATGCGACCTAGTCTGTAGCTTTTTGTTTTAGTTATGGGTCTCAGATGGTTTAAGTATAATATGCAGTTGAGACTTTAGATTTGGGTGGGGACATGTACAAACTGCAGGACTAAATACTAGATAGCAATCTCAGTGTTTGAGAAAATGGTGAGCATAGTCTACCTTGTATAAAAATTTGTTGCAAACATTGTCTCCTCAGAAAAAGTCTGACAAAAAATGATGAACACATTGGTTGTTGGCAGGGAGCGACAGGGCCATCCAGTGCCAATGGCTGATGTTGCTGAGAGAGCACTTCCAGATGCATCGGCTGCTGCTGTGCAGGAGGTGCGAGATCTGATGCCAGCTGATGACCTGGCAGAGCTTCAGCAGCTGCAGCTGACAATGTTAGCTCCCGCGCACTCAAGCTTGTAATTTATAATGTTCTGAAATGAACACTTATAGTTCTGCATGTTTTAACAATCTTTGCCGAATTTGCCACTTTGGACTTCAAGTGCCTTATGGTTATGGATGAGCCATGTGCACTACATGTTTTTTATTGTTCCTGCATTGAGGAAAATATGCTCATCAATCTTCACCGGGATCTTGTGATGACTAAATTTGTGAAAACACATTAGGGCCATACCCAGTTATCAAAAGAGGTCAGTATTTATGTGCTTGAGCTGCATCAAGACTTGAGGCAAAAATGTTTGATCTAACACGTGACAAGCAATTGCTTGAAGACATCTTTAGTGGACCCCAGTCTCCAAATACCATGATATATAGGTTTTGAAAAGCTTGCCTCTTTGAAGAAATCTCTGGTTATGTACTTGCATTCTTCTTGGATTTTAAAAAGTAGGGTAGCTTCCATAATGGACGTGTTTTTCGCAGGAGAAAGCCGTATACAGCGAGGCTGTGATCTATCTCCCAAAAGCCTGAATTGCCTCCTGGAAGTGGTCTGGGTGGTCAACCTGAATCCAATATTGCATTATTTGCGTCAATATTCCAATATTTGCGACATGTACAACATGTCCAGCCCTTTCTGGCCTGTCCGTCCTGCCTGTCTTCTTAATGCTCTGGCTGGACTTTGTATGCCATCATATTCTCGAAGGTCTTTTAAGGCACTGCACGCGCAGCTGACTCTGGACATGCAGGGTGCAGTTTGGGGCGCTTGCAGGACAGCAATGCAGTGCTTGCGCACTTTAATGACTTCTCGGCGCGTAGCTTGGCGGCAGTAGTTAACGACTTCTCGCGCAACACGCGCCTCCTCAGGGGCATGCGGACTGACCTGGACGCCATCTTTCGCCGAATAAGGTGCCTCACAGCTCTGGACTCTTCTGTATTTGATAACTTCCTGGCCTCAGCCAGTGGACAAGCTAGAGATAGCTGTTAAAAGCCGTCAAGGTGAAGATTGGGGGTGCTGAATCCTGTGGGGGAAGGAGTGGTAAGGGGTGGATTTTTGCTGGAGTCGAGCTTGAAGCATTGGTCTCTTTTTTTACTGTCTGAGAGGTGGAGAAGGTCTCAATGGCGAATTGTTGTAGCTGTTTGAGGGGATGTTTTCTGATCGCAGAAAGTTTGACTTTCTTCTATCGAAGCTGTGTTTGGCCTGCTTGGAGTTGTGTATAGCAGTGCAGAATGTATTAAGGATGAGGTGGTAAGTTGGACGAGTTGGTCAAAGCTACAGACAAATGTTGCAGTCTTTTTGTACCAATGTACTTTTGCTCTTAGTGCACTACAAATATTTACTACTATATGACTGTAGTGCTCCTGCTTAAAGGCAGCTGTTGCTGCAGACATACTGAGGCAAGAAAAACGGGGTAAGAGGTGTTGTTATATTATGTGTGTTTTAAGCCTATGCAACATGCAAAGGTGTGCTTTAAAGTTGGGTTGCATTCAGAGAACAAGGCGCTCTTTTAATTTGTTTCTGTTGGCTCCATTTGCAGGAACTTGAAAGAAAGGATCAAAAAGCACCATCCTGACGCATTTGAGCAGGCCGGGTTGAATCTTGAGGACAAAAGGCCAGACTTGGAGAAGGCGACGTAGTGGAATACAACTGTACTGAAGCTCAGAGCTTGTACAGTCCAGCTATGCATATGCCTGCTATCATGAAAGGCCTGATAACCTTTTTTCATATATCATGTTAACATATCATATAGGAGCCCATGTGTAGCCTCTTATGATAGATATGAAGCTATAGAAGAGCCCTCCTGTGCTTCTTCACTGACATTCTGTGATTTGCTCAAACCTATCCTCTCTACAATACAAGTGGCGATGAGGGCTGCCAATTGTCGTACATGGCTTTCGACTTTTGACCTGGAGTAGAATGTTTCAAATTGGCAACAATTATTCTGCTTGTCACATGATGCCAAGTACTTGGCTCTAAAATGTCTCTCGATGGTCCAGATTTGAATGAACTCAAGGTTAAGATTGTTTGGTTGAAGCACATATGCTAAAATGTGCATTGTACGTAACGCACAACATGAACTGTAGAAACTCAAGAGTTGAGCACTTTCACTGAAAGTTCATCAGCCTGATGATTTCAACTAGAAAGTGCTGTGTAAGTGTGTGCAATCCATCATATTAATTGATCACATTCTGACAAGAACAAGACACTTCATCTTCAACAACCACGAAGTTCGTGCCAGGCGGACATTTTTTTTTTCATGTCAATAGAAGTGCTCGAGACTGCACTGGACTTGCTACAAGGGCAATACACAGCCATTACTTTCTTTACAAGCACAAATCAACGATGATTGTTCGCATGCATCAAATGTCTTCTACATACTTCACAGGTCCAATAATGAATGTGATGCTTTAAATGGCTTGGTGCAGAAGAACCATGAATGCAACCATTATAAGCACAGTAAATAGCAAAGCATCTACATGACTCAACAAGCCCCCGCAGTTATCACATGCTCCAACATGCCCACCTTATGTCCAGCAAGCAGAGGAAATGGTGCGCATCCAGACACATCCCTCAACTTCCCACACACCGCACCTCTGATGAAAATGCCACTTGTTTTCTTTCCCAGGGCTAGAGAGTTTTTATGCATCTAGACACACTTCATGTCCGAGGACAATATTCCCCAGCTCTAAAAAGCTCATTTGTACATGTTGCCAACTTAACGCACAGGAGCTTTAGGATCCCACATGGGCCATCAAGTCGGAAGTGCATTGCTTGCCAAAAGCAAGACAGGATACCGAAAGCTCGTAACCACCGGACTTGCTCAGGTCTTTCAAGAGAAGCTAAACCCCCACAGGACTTGAACAAGCCCCGAGTGGATTGATCTCAAAGTGCAGAATGATACAAATGTTTCAAAACGGAAACCCTAAAGTGGGAAGACAATGTTGCCTAAACCCGCTTATGGTGCAGAGGCGGTGGAAAATGATTACGCGTCTTTATAAAAGGTTTCTTAGATGTTCATGTCACTTGGTCTATACAGCTTCCAATTTTACGTATCCTTGGGTAGGAGTTGGAGCATGTTTAGTTTTCACTTTCTGCGTCTGCTTCAGGTGCTCTAGGTCATCTACAAATGACGTTCCACCCTCGCACCTTCCTCTGTGCTATATCTACAGGCGTAGCCTCCGCTTTTTTTCAAAATTGCAAAGCTGTGCAGAATAGTCCTTTGCTTGTGCTATACTGTCACGTTGAAGGCTTAAGCAGGAGTTGCGTCACCTCCACCATCCTCGTCGACTTCAGCAGGCCCAGCTTCAGCTTCCGTTGGTGCCTCTTCTGTTGTCCCTTCTTCATCAGGTTTATCTACAGGCATCTCCTCGGCTTCCATAGCATCTATATAAGGCTGAGCAGCGTCGTCCTCCAATATAGTAAACTTCTTGTCCTTCCCAACAATGGCTATACTGCAGTTTTTACTCGTGAGTTCTCCTTCTTGGAGAGACTCCTTGACTGCAAAGAGGGCATGCTTGATCAACTCATCCAGGCTGGATGAACCAAAGGTTTCAAAGTTCCGCTCCAAGTATGTCTTTGCTGCCTGCGATCTACTTCCTATAGCCATGGCATGGAACTCCCAGTAATTTCCAGAAGGGCAGGTCTGAAAAAGGTGAGGACCTGAACTATCGTAGCCAGCGATGAGTAGGCCTACTCCATATGGGCGAGTCCACGACCTCTGAGTTGCTACCTGCGACTTGTCTGCGACTTGAAGCACCAAGCGGCCTACAGGAAAGGCAGACTCGTATATAAATTTGTGATTAATACACTCTGAGCGCATGTAGCGCGACAACACTCGCCCATCTGCATTAAGTCCTGCAATTGCAATTCCCAGGTGATCATCTATCTCAAAAATCTTTCTCTGATAGGAAGAAAGATCAGATGCTGCTCTTTTCAAGGTCGCCAGAACAACATGCGTATCGCTGCGCAACCCTACAGCAGCACTTCCCTGCTTAACAGCCTCCATTGCATACTCAACTTGGTGCAAACGACCTGCAGGACTCCATGTAGTGACATCCGTGTCATACTGATTCCTGAACATGGCAGCGGATATTTGTATTCAAGCTAAACTCTTCAGTTAAGACGCCGAGGAGGGACAATAAAGACGGTGTTTAAGGTTATCTTGTAAAAGGTCATAAAAGAAAGAGGAAAATTCGAGTACAGCAAGGCCAGAGGATTGATGGATGTTAACCTGGAACTCACAGGCCAACACATGCACAGGTGCTATCCTGCGACGTTAAAAAACGTCAACGGTAACCCTCACGTTGCTATCACAATTTACTGCACGTCGCGACGGCTCTTGTCGTACTTCAAATTTGTTTGCAAATCAAGCCAAGATGAAAATAATGCGCGTCATACCCCATTGGACCTCACCGGACCCAGTCGGACTTTACCGGGCGCGGTCAGACCCATGTTTGACCTGGTCAGACTCGGTCAGACCCAAGTAAACGCTGCTCCCAATGACGTTGACTGCTGTTGACGGTTGGTGGTAAGTTTTAGCTAGGTCTTACATTTGCCGATGTTGGATTCAAACTGCTCAGAACACATGAGTTCACTTGTATACTACTTCGAAAATATCCAGGTGCTCTTCACCTTGGACTGTGCAAGAGGCGAAACGGCCCACATTGATGGGCCGTTCCATGTCGATCTATAGGTGGGCTTCAAAGTCAACCCACCCTCAACTTTCAAGGCCATATCTCATTTAAGACGTTTAACCCAGATATCTTGTTCATGGATTTACATTGTGGGCGGCCAAACGACTTTAATATGCAAGTGTTCTATGATTCGCAAAAAAAAATGTTGAATTGTCAACGCCCTTTTTGGTTTTCAAAAGCCTTTGACGAGCTATGACAACCAAAGTACTTTGTTTTGTGAAATACTACTTTTTTTTGTTGATGTAAAGGCTCTCTTTGTGATCGACGTCTGAATCATATTTTTTCTCTAGATATGTCAACATTTATGTAAGGGAAAAGGCAAGCGAGCGAGGTAGCAACGTGCGCAACAACAAGTTGCAGCACAAGAGGGGAGAGTATAGAGAGATGGGAGAAAGGGGGACGTTGTCAATGTTGACGTGACAGTTGCTCCATTGAAATAATGATATGGCGAGCATACGTGAGGGTGGCTCAAGTACCAGTTATGAAGGGTGGCGGCTTGAAGGGCAGGGCAAGGTAGCACCAACTACATTACTTGCAACAAGGAGATAAGGAGTGGAAGAAGAGAAGATCCACGTTATCATGCTTAGAGCCGACCACCTCTCCGCTTGAATCCCAGCGGGTGCATATCTTACTTGGTATTGTGTTGCTTGATGCATCTTAATCGCCTAGATTTAATAGTAAGCCTGAGAACGACTATAAGTGTGTCAAAAGAAAAATGCATGAAGAAGGACGATCGCCTTAACTTCATTCATGCTTCCATGCCCAATACTGCTTGCATGTGCTCCCTCCTAGTTGGCCGCTGCAAGTGAGATGCTCGTTCCTCAAAGAAAGCCAAGTCAACTTTGTGGAATGTGCCATAAACAAAATTATTACCGCTTTTGTACTTTAACAAATACCTTTTTTTTTCGTGTATATCCATGTCTGACTTGTATAGACGTGATTGATGCATTTGTTGTGTTGAAGAGGTGCTTTGTATAAGATGCGTTTGTGCCACTTATTTGCACTCGACCAATGCTCAAGTAATGGAGCACAGGAGATTGTGGTCTCATTGTGTAGAGGCACAATATAACATATATATCTAAAGAATGTAAAAAGAGTCAAAGGAGTTTATCGTTAGCATCCTTGTCCAGTATGATTACGTGTTTCCAAGTGTTTCAGCCTAGCCTTGTTCCAATCTTTGCATCACAAGCAAAAAAAAAGCACATGGGTCAAGACACGCGTGATGGCCTTAATTTAGAGAGATCTTGAGAAAGTGACCTACCGAAATAGAGTCTCATCACTATCATCCCACAATACATATATCCTCCTATATGCACACGTAGCATTACTTCAGGTTTGTTGCCGGATTGAGTTAAAGAGACTTGGCGAGTGAAAAGATACATGCATGTATTGATGAATCATACAAACTAATATTAGATATCGACATATGTGCACATGGGTGTTTGCACGGGGGCGGAAGACAAGGAAAAATAAATGGGCGTAAGGACTTACTGAACTGAAACTTTACGTGGAAATAGTACGGCTGACTCGAGAATTTGTCGAGGGTATGAAGGCCAACTCCCCCCCCTCCGCCACTCCCGATGCACGCTTGCATTCTCGCTTGGACACGCACGAGCACACGCACCCCCACATTTTACACCTGCAGCAGATACTGCTGTCGTACCGCCGCCATCTCGTTCTCAACCTCCTTCTCCTCCTCCCCCCTCCCTTCGTCAAAGTTGGTGCACATGCTACCATCCTCTATGACGATGGTCGTCGCAGGCTGTCTTGTATGGTCCTGCTATCAAGGAAGAGCCCCCCGCCTGCTACCTGGCAGGTCCCCAACAAGAGCCCATTTAAATTCCTTCTTTCCATTCGCTCAACCTCTCCCTCATGCTGCTTGTAATGCTCTGTAATTAAGTTGGGAATTCTTGAATTCTTAAAGTAGTTTAGCCAACTTCGCATACGATTTTAGCATATGAATGTAGGGGTCAAGGCAATCCTCTCCCGTGTCACCATTGGCCAATTGTCCCTACTCTCGACAACATCATCACGCTCTTGCCGCCGCTGTCAATACTCCCGCCCTTTGACCTTCGGGGGCAGGCTGGTGTGGTTCAGAGGCAATACCAGCCTCATTGTGGGTGTTATGACACTTACATCCATCTCTCGCCCGACCGTCCAGCCTCCCCAGCTCTCATTTTGTAGCTTGCCATTGACGCAGGCCCCCATCGCCTCACCCCTCTTGCATCAACGCGTGCCATTGGTAAGTTTCCTTCATCTGTCTTAATTGTTGTGAAGCTTGTGATGAACTCTGTGCACACACAAAATAATATGTTGCATCCATGACTCGATCGACTTCCTTATGAAGTTAAGAATGGGTTGAGTACTCTATATATTATTTCTTCTGAAGGTGCTACACGATAGATGACTACATCTGCGTCAGGCAACTTATTTCAGAAGCAATGTATAAATGAATATGAACCTTAACATAACCTAGAGCTAGTGGGCATTAATATGGAAAAATAGTAGTAGTCGTACAACTTAAGAATGTTAAATTGAAAAATGCACGCATGTGATTTGCAGCAAAAGATTAAACCATTAACTTGCATTCTGGGACTTCTCTCCTACACGCATCAATAAAGACCCCACACCTTTAAACATGGCACAAGACTCACAAAGTGGCAAAAAAATAAATTCCGTAAACTTGCAGCACTTGGGGACAAGCGCAACATTCATGATGAAGGTTGCAAGGCTGGTAGCATTCACAACCATGACATATCTACCAGTCTGAACGCCGACAATAGAACTTTCCATTCACGAGCATCTCTAAGATGGGCCGAGGCTAACCATTAATGGTGGCACAAAATTGCTCAAATAATGGGAGTACAAGGAGAGTGGTGTTGAGACAACCCTGGGAGTGGAGTAAGAATGTTGGCAATAGCGACGTGTAACAGCACAGCAAGTTGACTACCTATAGAAAGATTGAGAAGAGGGGGCTCATCGTCAGCATCATTGACCATCCAGGCTAGGCAGTCTCGGCTATCTCAGCTTTTTTGTTCCAATCTCTGCATCACAACCAGATAGATAGCGACATGACTTATATGCAAGCATGAAGGCCACCATGTCGGAAAAATCTGAGAAAAAAGACAGCTCCTGAAAATATGTTTCAGTCGGCAGCCTCCTATTGCACGGTTAGTGTCCCAACACGAACACAACATCACAACAAGCTTGCTGGAGAAATTGAATGAGACGCAACAAAGCATTTATACACAAACATATATAAATAGAAACTCATCATCTATACACCGATTTATGTGTGTGCATGTGTCTGTCTGCACTGCTGAGCCAAGAAAGGGTAAAAGCAGAGAGATAGACTTACTGGACTGAGGCCCAACGTGAGAACTGGTATAACTGAACTGTCTCGTTTGACGCGTGGCAGGCTAGAAGCAAGTAGTTGCGGGGCTGAACTTGCCACGCAAAGCGCATGAACAGCGCAGAGTATACACACATTGCTGCTCACAAAGCACACCGTGCAGGCACGCAAGATGAGAATAGAACAGGTCAATAACCTCTGTCCCACAAGAGTATCACAAGAAGATGGCACTCTCCCACCACAACAGCACGTCATCCACAGTGAATAATCTCTCCCGGGTGCAATACACTAAGCTACATGTAGCGGCATGTGATGCCATGTTCACAAATTTCAGGGGTGGCACTAGGGCTATAGCCAGACACAGCCAGTGAAGCCAAAAGGAAATCCCTTCCCGAGTGCCTAACATGATGGCAAGGTCTTGCCCCCTATCCCCCAACCCTTCCCAGGTGTCTGGAAGACAATGGCAAGGTATCGTCCCCTCTCCCCCAACCCTGCAGTCCATGTTTCTCAATAATGCGGTCCCTTTCAAATTGAATGGGGGCTGTGGCGTTAATTTGTTGGAGGTTGTACGCTTGAGGGCTCAATATGAGAAGAGCGATAGGCCCAGCCACCAGGTTTTAAACACATGAGCAGGCCATTCCTTCATTGCTCCTGCCCCAGTGACAACTTTCTGTACTTAAAGCTCTACCTGCTATTGATGCGACTATGGGAATCACACAGGACACAGACATCGCCAGTAGCAGGCTGCAGGGGTGTCAAAGCCGCGAGGGTGTTCGGGTGCTTTGGGGGAGGAACACCCGCGCCCTGCTTCCACCAAAGCTTCCAAACCCTATCTTTCGTCAACTGCAATATTATGCGTCCACCAGAGAAAGGTTCTCCATTCTTTGTGTCCCAGCTTTGCTTGCCCCCGTGTTCTCTCAGACCAGATAGTGCCTGCACAGTCCTTGCAGTCCAGCACTACATGCTACACTCCACATGCTTCCTCCCCTCATTCAACCCACCGACTGCATTGCTCACAGCAGCCAAGCAAATGCGAAAATGTTGTACACGGACTGCGGGCACTCTGCCCGCCTCAAATCGATGCAAGTGCTGGCAGAGATGCTTGACCGCATCCATAAGTACGTGCCAGGAATTGCAGGTCTGCATAGCACGTGGGGACAGACTGGCATGCGCAATGTGACGGACTACATGCATGAAGAACCACACAGAAGCACAAGAGGATAATACATATGTGAACAAACATGTGACACCTAACACGCTCAGATACATGTAATACGCATCATTCATGAGCTGAAGGTATATGTAGATACCTCCTGTCATGTTGCCAGAAATCATCTCAGGTGGCTTTTTCATGTCTACCAGGCCCTGTACACAGTAGAAAGCAAGTGGGACAACGCCGCCAGCAACGCGTTATAGCTAGCATGAGCTGATACTTCATAAAATTTTATTGTTAGCACAACAAAACATCTTCAAGTCCTCTTGAAAGTTGAAACATCAAGGCACAAACGCATTTCAGACCATCAGCATTGGAGTTGGAGCTTCGTATCTTTGAAGGAGAAATGACACCAACTTGTCCACACCCTTTATGATCTTGCAAGAATGCGATCACGGCATAGACATGATCCAGCCACTTTCATGCTTTGAAGTTTAAAATTCAACAAAGCAACGGGTCATGAAGCAGAAGCTCACCGCTACAACAAAGCCCCAGTTTGCCACTGGTCCCCAGAAATGTGTGGTCTTTGGACCCACTGGACTGTTTAAAAATGCTCTAAATCCACTCGCCATGGCTTAACCAGCACTTCTGCACACGAAAAGATGTTGCACGGTGGGGTATCAGCTGTATGCTGAATATCTATACATGGTCAGCGAGGTGTGACTCACTTAGGGAAGATGTTATAGCAGAAGCATAGGAACCGAACACAAGCAGGCATAAACACGAGAAGCTGAACTACTTCCTAGAAAGGAGTGCCCACAGCAACAAGCAAGTTGCATTGTCCATGCGAACGAGCTAACTATCCACAAATCATGTAGGAAAACGTTAGAACATTGACGGACACTAGTAACTTTCAACACGTCCGACAACTTCAGCCTGTCCGGCACAAGGGATATGAAATATCATCCACACCTACGTCTAACAAAACAACGATACGTTCATTCTCAAAACAGGCAAGGATGTAACCTCTTCCAGCCGAAAGGCACCAGCTTCGCTAGCTTGATGCCTGTGGGAAGTGGATCAACTCAAGGATTGTGATAGTTAAAAGTTAAAGGCAAATACGTGGCCCTATGGGAGATGCTTGAGGTGCAGCTACTCTGGATTGAAGATTGAAGAGAGAAGAGGTGGAATGGCAGTATAACTCGAGCACAACATACGAGTCATACGAGTGCATACGAGCATGTCTTCCGTTTTTCATGAGAACATGTCCGGGAGGATGGTAAAATAACGACAGTCGTAGATGCTTACGTCTGCAAACAATGTTCAGCCGCGGTGCCATTGGCCTTCGGGCGAGTCGCACTAAACTTCCGAGCATTTTTTGCGACAAGCACATTACCGCAAACCAAGCAGCTCCGACACTAAATTCAGCAATATTTAGTCTTCCACTGAAACAATTTCGTCAATGAGCTACAAGAACGCGAGTTCTATACTACGTGCTTATACCACAAAAGCACGTGGGACAGTGTCATATGAGGGGGGCATCCTACAGCCGAGTCAAGAAAAGATGATAGCTTTGAAGTACAGCTCATTGATTTATTGTGCAACGAAGCATCCAGAATGACAGGTAAACTTATAAGCTATGCTTCTTTTATTTAGCGTTTACTTAAAAGCAAACTCGTCAGAGGGCTGGGTACCAACCAATGCACCTTAAGCAATGTCAATTCTTGTTGCCAAATAGACAACATACGACACAAGACAAATTTCCACAGCACTCTTTCCTTCGAATGCAATAACCAACCTGTAGTTACCCACAAGACAACTTGTGACCTTTTTTCGAAGGCCACGCATACTTGGGTTCCTCCCTTGCCAATGTATACCAATCAGCTTCATACTGGCAATTTTTAATTTTCTGCATCATTTATGAAAGATTTTTGTCTTCAATACTTTTGCCAGCTTGTAAGCACTATAGAACACCCCCCAACTACATATAGTGTCTGTGATTATTCCATGAAAGTGCTTCTGTACAGTAAGAATACCAGATTATGCTAGTACTCTACGATCCCATCACTTAACTTCCCTGGTCAGGTAGGTCCACAGTTTTGCTGAGCATCAACCCCATCAACCACTACTTATTTCATAGTTCACCCAATCAGTATGAACAGATGAATCTAAAATATTATTGTACCCTTGTGCCTTCACACTTTCTCTTCGAAATCCACACGCTGGTTCACACACGAGGAGCTCATACTCAGCACAAGTGCAAAATGTCCATGGCTCATTATTGAACCACCGGGGGTACATATGAAGAAAGCGGACAGCCCATGTGAATATGAGAAGAGTCAGTACGAAATGGGCACACAAGATGCTGCCATCAAGTAAGTTCCTAACACAGAGCTATACAACCAACACACACACAATCAGCATCATTTGTACCACACGAAAGTCTTCTTGAAAGCATACCTCACCAATCGCTCCTAATTTATTTCAGATGCACACATCAGATCAAATTCAAGTGTAACAAGTAAGAGAGAGTAGTGCAGACACATGACCAAGTATTCCAACTCGCTCAGTCACAAGGAGAAAGATGAAGCTTGCTGGAGACATGCCTTTGTATTCCAGATATGGCAACAGAGTGTAGCAGACATCAAGTACGTTCCACCTTGTTGTAGCTAAAAGCATCACATCCTGCACTGCTAGCAGTGATCTTCCTTCAACCAATAACAGAACCCAGAGTGTAGGAGACATCGAGTACGTTCCACCTCGTAGTACCTAAAAGCATCACATCCTGCACTATTAGCACTGATCTTACTTCCACCAAGAAAAGGACTAAAATGGCATCAAAAGAGAGAGAAAATGGAAGAAATTAATCTCGTTAGATCATTAAATGTACAAGAGGAACATGCTTTATGTGGGTTTGCACAGCTTAGTCAAACAAGCTGAAGCCCATGTCGTCGTCACTCTCCTCCTTCTCCTCCTGAAAGACAAAGAGCAGTGTCAACACACAATTAGATTGAACATACATTCACAGCAAACAAGTCCATAGCAAACTCCAACCCTATCCCAGCAGTGGACTTCCAGCCATGCAACACCTAGCATACTAAGTCCCACCATCACACTAAGAGAAACCTGCCACCAAATAGTCACAACTATAAACCTCAAGATAGCTCCAAGATGATGTAGGATATACATGGCATCACAAGGCCAGATCATGGATATGTTGGTTGGTATATATGGGGCACAAACCTCCTTCTTCTTCTCTTCCTTCTTCTCCTCAGCTGCAGCACCTCCGCCGCTGCTGGCAGCCGCCGGAGCTGCCACAGCTACTCCGCCACCTCCACCTGTCACATGTAATCAATTGCTAAGTATACTTTCCTAAATCGCTAAACCCAGGATCCCAACTTGCATATGAGACTTGCATGCTAGCTTTCTTGTTTCACATCCACTAAACCTCTGCACTACCAACCCCAACCACAATCCAAAGCTGACCCAGAAGCGATAATTGGCTAAGGTGCAGGATAGAGTAGCAGAATGTCTTAACAAAGTCGTCTTTTTCATGCAAATGCCCCACGTATTCCGGTTTTGACAACCAAGATAACAACGTCCTTCATGTGTACCTGAGCCCACGTTGGTAATTAGGTCATCTACACTCCTTTTCTCGAAGAGCTTGGCGAAGAGGCCGGGGTAGTATGCCTCGTAGCTAACATTGGCTGCCTTGATGATGGTAGCCAGCTTCTCTGCCTGTTACACCAACCAGAAACCAACTTGACGACCTTACTTCACCCGCCTAACTCTGACGAACAGCCAAATAGCAATCAATGCAGAACGTGAAACTGTCCTTGTCTCACCCCCACCTGATGTATAAGGTCAACAAACAACTTTTTACCCAAACCTTGGCGAGTCTGCAGATTGGTCGTGTTTTGAATTGAAGCACAGGAACGACTTGGGCATGCTTGAAAGTTCTCTCATTGATTAGAGACTAAACTTAGAATCATAAGAAGGGCCAATGACACAGATACACGAAGACTACTCGTGCCTGAAACAGCGTCCTACAGACACTCCTCGCGGATGTCATCTGCTTTCAGTGCAACCCTTCAATTCCAGACACGCCACTTATATTTCCCCAAACGGCTCGATGGCCTCGCAATTGGCTAGAAGGCTCACCGTGATGGGAATACCCTCATCGTGCAGGATCAGTGCGGCATATGTGCAGGCAAGTTCACTGACAGCCATGGCTACGAGACCGCTAGGATACCGACGCCGTGTTGCTTTGTGAACTTCGTGAGAGAGGGTCTTGGATGGAAACGAAGAGCAAGTAATATGTCGGAGTAACTCTGGAGTCTACGCTCGGGCATGCCAAACCCTAATACTTTCCACAAATCAGCCGTCAGGATGGAGCCGCCCCAGACGGAAACTTCACATGGGTCCACATTCAAATGTGTATGGTGGGGTAACTATGGTGCAGCATCATACGTTTTACCATATTGCTGCTGCTACCAGTTGCTACAAAAGTTCTTCCGTAGCTGCCCAAAATTGGCCCCAAGACAGACCGAATGTGACCTCTAAGTTTCGCGGTATGACAGTCGCCACTTCAGGAAGCGGAACACAAGAACGGCGTTTGACGTTGTTTTAACATTGAAAACTGAATTTCTTTTAACTGTAATGTACCTCTAGTGAACAAATTTTTGCGACGCTTCACGTGTTCGACGTTCTTAATTACAAAATATGCCAAGGTTGTAAGCTCTTCAGACGTCGCTCACTCATTGATTTTACAAACAAAAGTTAAAGAAATTGCATGTATATACTTCCCATACCTTTATATTTGCCAAATCAAGAATCGCTCATAACAAAGACACGCAAATATCTTACTCATCAAACGCTTTTACAATGGAACTTAATTTTTTCAACAGCGTTCATTTCTCAACATAGCTACACTCGTGATTATTGTTGTACCTCAATATGAAAGGGTCTCTTCAATAGCAGTTGGGCAATAAATCTATGTTGTATGATTAAAGAACCCATCATAAAATTCCTCTTCGTCTGGATTGCAACCTATGATTGAATACATTGTTAGATAAGTTGGACACGTCATCTCCAGGCAAGCAACATGAGCCATCATGAATGAAGGATCTACAAGCAATATACAATATTACCACCATGCACCGGCAATTTGGCAATGTTTATTGGCCATGCATGAGCACGCTATGTTATTCTTGTGGATGGTACAACTATTGCTGGAAGTAAAAGGGCCAGAGTTGCCTGCACGTGCTTGGCTGCAGTCATGGCCAAGTAGCTTAGCCGGACATGTAGAAAAGGCATTACTCCTTGCCTAAACTTTAATTTGTGAAATCAACTTCGATAACTACTTCAGAAGCAAGCCCTCTACTCCATAGCACAAGTTATCCAAGTTTTCAAGAGAAGTTGTATGACAATCTTGCGACTTCTCACTTTTGACTATATCTCAACGTGCCAAATACTCATTATGTTTTAATTGACAACAATGACAAATGTGATCTTATAAGTCAAGTGAGAACGCGATGAAAAATTCACCAATGTAAAGCCGACCACCGAAACAAACTACCAGATTCTTTGGATTTTTCACGTACCTTCAACTTGGACATGAAGATTGCTCTTTGAACACGAAATCTTCTTACATTATGTAGTGAAACAGATAGATAAAGTACTTAGTAAAACAGAATAGTTTATCTATTCAAGACAAGGATCTTTGAACACAAGTGGTAGCTTCTTGAAAGAGAGATGGCTTCTTGAAAGTTAATATATTTCTGGATTTTGGCAAGTACAAGAGTGATTCTCCCATGTCTTTCTATGTTCTAGCTCTTGTTTATATACTTGCTAAATAAGTAATTTCTAGGAAGGTGTATGTTGATGTGTTGGCACCCAACACATCCCAAAACTTGCCACCTCTTTCTAGAATAATGTACACATGTCCTTTTGACCTAAAAATGGCACATCTGACTTTTGCCACATGGAGTTCTTCTAGGTCTTTCCTCTAACTTCGAAAATGCCTTGGAAGGTTCAAAGGACATGAACCAAGTTACTAGAGTACCTATTCACACTTGACTCCACACAATACTACTCCAAATATATTTGAAAACATTAAAATATATGCAAACTAATATATAATAACTCAAATCACTACATCACCCCCCCGATAGAAAAAGCGACGTCTCGGCGCGTCAAGTCAGGTTTTACACATGTGGAGCAAACTAGTCAACAGTTTCAAGTCAGATGCCCCACATGTGAAGAGGACTAGTCAAAGGCGCCAAGTCAGGTGCTACACATGTAAGGTAGACTAGGCAAGGTCGTAGGTGGTGTGACCTTATTGGCTAGCCTACTCCTTAATGATAAAGAAAATTGTACAAGTTGGCCCAGAATCTGCCACGAACTCAAAAATTCATAGCGGCCACAGAACTGCTCCAAATCTGAAAATTCGAGTGCCAGACGGACCGCGTCGGAGAACTCTACCGGGTCACCAAATTTGAGAGCATTCTCATTTCTGGAGTGTCGTTGAGAGCTGAGAGAGTAGGCACTCCTCCAAATCTGTGCAGAAACTTCTGAAAATCATAAGTCCTTCTATACTTCTCCAAATTCTGCAAACTAAGTCTCAAACTGGGCGCTGTAAGATGTTCTACCAGAGTCTTGAGTTTCAGAGCATTCCAAGTTCAGGGGAAGGCACAATGTCAGAAGGCATATTCTGTCCTAACAATGCCAGCAGCCTGACCCCCTTCTACTTAGAGCATCATATCTCTCTCACCAGTGCTCCAAATTGAGCAAACTTGGACTCTAAATGACCGGCTACTCATGGACTACAGCCAGGTAAATTTTCAGAATTTATTATGCAGAGACCTATTACCAGTAGCAGTTTTAGTTTTCTGTCCAGAAACTGCGAGAAGAGAAGAGTGTCTAATGTCAATTTTTCCTCTTTCTTGTTCTTGCAGGCTGCCTCCAAGGGGTCTTCTGCTGCTTCTTGATGGTGGCAGGCTGCCTCCCTGAAGTCTTCGGGCTTCTAGTAGAGAGACTTGGGGCTGGTCCAAGATGGGGGTTGGCGGCATGGAAGCGCTTCAACTTTCTCTGAACTTTGTCAAGGTAGTGCGCCGCCACCCAACTATTCTCCGAATCTGGATATCCTTTCCACTTGATCAAGTATTGCTGCTGTCTCCTGAAATTTCTCATAGCCACTATGTCTTCCACTTCGTACTCCAAATGATCATCCACTATTGTTGGGGCTGGTGGGGTTGTCACACGTCCTGGGAACTTGTTGTCGGGTTGCACATACGGCTTGAAGAGGGAAGCGTGGAATACGGGGTCGATGTGCATAGTCTGGGGAAGTTCTAGCTTGAAAGCAACGGGGTTGACTTGCTGGATAATCTTGAAGGGTCCCAAATACTTGGGAGAGAACTTGCTGCCGGCAGGCTTGTTGTTCACGGAAATATTCTTGGATGATAGTAACACGTTGTCACCCGCTCTGTACGCGATTTCTCTTCTGGATCTGTTCGCCACTCTTGCTTGAGCATCTTTTGCGTGTTGTAGAGCTTTCTTCGCTGCTATAAGGGCTGCTTCTAATGTCTCCATAAAATCTGTGGCTGCAGGTACTTC
>WELA01009535.1:842413-903582 GCA_009602735.1 Mesotaenium endlicherianum | reverse complement strand
GAATACAAGGGGCACCCGGTCTTTAATGTCTCCTTCCTGGAACCGTACATCAAAGGTGATACACTGTTCACAGGTCAATTCCCTGTCCAACCAGGACCTGTCCCCGCTGTCCGAGACGGCGACCCTGAGGAATATGAGGTCGATGAGATTTTAGACGCTCGCTCGGTCCGTCGATCGTCTAAATATGTCATGAAATACCTCATTCGATGGAAGGGTTACGATGCCTCGGGGGACACTTGGGAGTTTAAGGACCACTTGACCAATGCCAAAGGGGCGTTGACACGGTTCCACCTTCGGGCCGCTGGAGTCCCTCCATAACTGTCATTTCAGTTGACACGGGAAGGTGACAGGCGGTCCTGTCTCCATTTAAGTTGGAGGGGAAAATATATGACAGTTAGTGAGCGAGAGCGATAAAAACACACTCATACGTTTATGTGTAGCGCATCGCAACTACGTCAACTTTTAGCAATCATCCTGTAAGGTAAACAGCAGCGAAGCCACTATACTAAATACTAACATACTTCCTGCAATCCCTATGACAAAGGTCCATATCCTACTAACTTGTGCCCTGGTTACATGTGCAGGATGGCGCCCACCACACAAAAGGAGGACAGAAAGCGCAAGGCAGAAGAAGCCAGGAGGACAATGGAGCAATACCAGAAGGAGCTGGCGGCGACGTCCCTCACCAGGAGAGAACAAGAAAGGGTCCGCAAACAACAAGAGGCGGCAGAAGAGGCACAGAGGAAGAAGGATCAGGAAGCGGAAAACCTCAGGAAGGCTGAGGAGGAGAGACAGAAGAAACAGCAAGAAGAAGCGGCAGCGGCAGAAGAGGAGAAAAGAAAAAAGATTGAAGCGGACAGACAGAAGAGCTTGGCCACTTACAGGTATACTGTGGTGGGTGGCCAAAACTTCGATAACCTGAAGGAAGCATTGCTGGCAGCCCAGGAGATCAACAGGCTGGAACAGACAACACTGCTACAGAAGGAAGGAGCTACAGCACTGGACAGGTACATCGAGACACACACCGGCGTGGTCCTTTACGAAGATTATGCTAAGATGGTGGGCTATACAGCAGAGCAGGCCCGGTATCTCGCAGATGATTCAGAGGACAAGCCGGTCCCCATACCGGGAATAGTGGGAGATCAGAGACTCATCCGGATGGTGAGCATGCGGCCCGATAGCTTTAAGGATACGGTATTCTACCTCACACTCCTGCCAGCTTACAATGAAGTTGAGAGAAGGAGCTGGGAGTACTTGGCCAGGGAAGCAGGACAGCAGATGTTCTCTCCCCACTGGTTCCCGTGTAAACTGAGGAAGGCTGAGCACGGACCCCAGTACTACCAGCAGCCAACAGACTGGAGGTGGATGACCGTCACAAATAAGAAGCAGGAGTGTGACCGAGCCCAACCGGATGACTTCCACTATGGCCTAGACGGCTATCTCATCCTACCACCTCACATTGCCCCTTGGGACCCCAGGCTGAATGGATGCCTGAGCAATATGAATGCAGAGACCAAGGAACATAGGAGGAGGGGAAGAGAGTACTTCTCTAAGGGAAAGCATGCCTTTGTCAAATGGGCAAAGAATGCAGGCCGGATAGATATCAGTAGGCTGAAGGCCAAGCAACCTCCAGCGCGCCCTAAGAAAGGGAGGTCGGTAGACTACTCCATGTCTACTAGGGAGCAGGACGACTTAGTGGACGAGACCCCTACTCTCTCCGAGGAGGAGGATGAGGAGGATGAGGAAGAAGAACAAGGCAGAGGAGAAGCATCAGCAGCAGGTACTCAGGATACCCAGGGACAGGCAGTGGCACTTCCTAAAGAACCACGATCAGGTGTGTGGAATGTGATCCCCGTTATGGCGACAACTGGACCCCGCGCTCGCTCCCCCAGCCCACCTGCCCAAGCAGGGGAAGAAGCTGATCTGACGGTACTGGGCAGCAGACACAGACAGAAATCCCCAGAGGACAGGGGTGCCAGAAGAGGGACACGCGGGTGGGCCAGAGGTATGCCAGCCTCCCCCTCCGCTCAGGGGCATGTACCTCTAGCCAATGTATTTCAGCATCCTACTGGAATGCCTGTCTATGTGGGAATCAACACCCAAGTGGTTGAAGAGCAGGCCACCATCCTCCGTTCTCCTCGAGGGCCAACTTTAGAGCAAACAGGGTTCTTTAGAAGGCCAGCTGACAGACCTAGAGGGCTGTCCAGATCTAGGTCCAGATCTCCGTCTCCTGATCCTGAAGCCCCAGGAACAACCCCTTAAGGTGACACGCTGAAGAGGCAGTCAGTAAGGGAGGCTGGTCAGGTTCAGTTCCCTTATTTAAAATTTCTGCAGTTTAATGTTGTCGAGGCGACAACAAGTTAAGTTGGAGGGATTGTAATGAATCAGTATATTAGTGGATATAATATTCATTTAAATATAATAGTTAATTAAGTTCAGCCTGCTGAACTTTAGTTAATAGTCAGTCTGCTGGACTTTACATAATTATCAGTTTAATGACTCAGCCAAAAGCAGCAGGCTGAAGTCAACTTAAGTCAGCTTGCTGACACATTCTTTGACAGCCAGCTGACTTCCGTGCTCGGTAGCAGCGAACTGCCTTGATATGCATCTAAGTACGACCTGCTAGATGAATGGCCAGATGACATCCCCATGATGGATGGCTATTCGGGATGATGGGAGATGGCGGTGGATTTGGTTAACCGAGGTCCTACCAACGTGGTTAACTCCCGGGTAGGCGGTGCCATCGCACTGACCGTTGAACAGTAAACTCATTCCATGTACATATGCTAGGCATTGCTCTCGAGTTCGGCATTCGGAAACGAGGCCAACTCTCTTGTACAGCTTACGGAGAGAACTCTGAATCCAAGGCGGGAAGCCATTGATACGCACTGTCTTCTAACGTTGCTTATGTATGAGTTTACTAATTTGCATCATTGATGCTAGTTTACTCGCATTTGACTTACGAGTATTAATTCCTGCTAGTGTATTGTCCTTTGCCGTTTAATTAGTTAACGGAAATGCCATAAAGATTACTTGCTGATATAAAGATTTTTATCAATTGTTATTCGCCTATTTGGTAAGTCGATTCATTTCACAGAATCAGGCAGAAAAGCCTGAGGGCCAGGATGAGGGCAGGAAGCCCCCACCTGCACCTAAGGAGTAGCAACTACTGGATGCCTTTGTTGGGGAGAAGCAACCTGAAACTGAGACTTTTGCCATTGGGAAAATGGTCTCAGCCCAGCAGAGAGCACAAGTAGAAAGGTTGCTGAATAAACACCGCAAGGTATTTGCTTTCACTAAGGAGGAGATTGGTAGAACCACTGCCAGTGTGTGTGAGATCACACTAACTACTGATAACCCAGTCAGACTAGGGCCGCATAAGCTCAGTTAGACAGAATGGGACTATGTGGAGAAAACTTGTGAAGAGCTGCATAAGCTCCGCATGATTGAAAAATCTACCTCAGTACATGGGGCTCCTACAGTAGTAGTCGCTAAAAAGGACGAGGCCGGCAATTACACTGCCACTCGTATGTGTGGAGATTACAGGCGACTGAATCTCTACACGGAGCAAGATAGCTATGTGATGCCTACACCGGAAAGGATCTTTACAATTGCTACCACCGGAAAGGTGTTCAGCATTATCGATCTGCGCCACGGCTTCAACCAGATCCGTGTGAAAACAGAAGATCGAGGTAAGACGGCTTTGTGGGCTCGAAGGGAACTTTGGCAATGGACAGTTTTGCCATTTGGGCTGAAAAATGCCCCAGCCATATTTCAGAGGACTATGGATAAAGTGCTGGAGGGGCTAGATTTCGCTAAGCCATACATTGACGATGTGGTAGTATTCAGCAAGTCCATAGAGGAGCACCTCGAGCACTTGGAACAAGTGTTCCAGCGCTTGGAGAAATTCCAGATGAAGCTGCATCCTGGGAAGTGCAGATTCTTTGAGGCACACGTGCCTTACCTAGAACATGAGATTGGGAACAATGCTATGTCCCCTCAGGCTATGAAGACTGAGGCTATTTACAAGATACCTGCACCTGCGAATGTGTCTAAGCTGAAAGCTCTGTTAGGGCTAAGCGGATACTATCGTAAGTTTGTGAAGGATTATAGCAGAATTGCTAAACCCTTGACGGAACTCCTGAAAAAGGATGTACCTTTTTTGTGGACAGAAGCTCAGGATAAAGCCATGAACGAGCTTAAGGAGCGGCTGGTAACAGCCCCAGTCTTGCGAACGCCTGACTACTCCAAACCGTTCAATCTGCACACTGACTGGAGTCGTGTGGGTATTGGCGCAGTACTCAGTCAGGCCACAAGCTCTAGAGAGGAGTATGTCATTGCCTATGCCTCACGCTCTAACAATTGAGCGGAGAGCAACTACTTGTCCTATGAAGGAGAGCTGCTGGCAGTGGTTTTGGCGGTCACACACTTCAGAGAGTATCTGTGGGAAAGACCCTTTACATTGATCACGAAACACTCACCATTACTATGGCTGATGAAGAATGGAGACCTCACTGGTAAGTTGGCTCGCTGGGCTCTTAAGCTGCAAGAGTACCAAATGACGGTGGTGCACAGAGCAGGAGTGCTGAACAACGACGCCGATGGACTCAGCAGGAACCCAGACCCATCTTCAGACGACAAAACAGGAGCTCGAGAGGACGAAGACCCGAGCAGCCCAGCAGAGTTGGTGGCTTGCCTAGCCGAAATGGCTGGAATAGTAGCATCAGGTGAAGCTGAGCCTCTACCCCTGTTCAGTCCAGAGATCTGGAAAGATCAAGCTACTATGCACTGGCTGAAGACGGGAACTCACTTGGAAGGACTATCAGGGAAGGAGAAGGACCAGGTAAACCATTGAGCTAAGAGATTTTGCTGGAAATGCAACAACCTCTTCAAAATTGAAGAAACTGGTCTGGAGAAGTTAGTGCTAGAACCCATCAGGAGACGAGCCCTTGTGCAGGAAATGCACGAGAACACTGGACACTATGGTGTCAAGAAGACATATAGTCTTTTGGAGCTGTCTTACTGGTGGAGGGGCATGAAGCAGCAGTGTGAAGATGTGATCAAGGCCTGCCAAAGCCGTGATCGCGTCAAGGCCGATTTTACACAGCAACATCCACACTTGCAACCTTTGCCAACCATGGGCCTAGGCTACCGTTGGAGTTGCGATCTCACAGGTGAGCTACCGCAGTCTAAGCGAGGTAACAAGTATATCATGGTCATGATTGAGCATTTCTCTAAGTGGATAGAGGTTGTCCCTCTGACTGCTAAGGGGAGTCTAGGGACCGCGGAAGCGTTCCTCAATGGTGTGATTGTGCGTCATGGAGCTCCAGCAGAAGTGCTGACAGACCAAGGGTCTGAGTTCCAAGGGCCTTTTCAGAAACTCTTGGACAGATGCTTCATTGATCATCGCACTACGTCTAGGGATCATCCGCAAGCAGATGGTCTGGCAGAAAGGATGGTGCAAACCATTAAGTCTGCTTTGCGCAAGTTTTGCCTTGAGCATGACAAGCGTGACTGGGATCTAGCCATGCCATGGCTGGTTATGGGTTAGAGATTTAGCAAGCAGGCTGCCTTGGCAAATTACTCGCCATATCAGATACTGTTTGGCAAAAGTCCAGTAGTGCCCAGCAGCATCAAGCAGGAGATTGAGCTGGTGAAAGACCTGGACAGCCCTGATGAACTGTTAAAAGTGATGGTGCGCCGTAAGGCGTTATTTGAGCGCATGATACCGGCTGCACTAGACAATCTGAAAATTGCACAGAAAAGAGATACGCAACGTTACGCCAGGACGCGAGACGGGAGCTACCGCCTGCAGATGACGCGGATTCAAGAAGGAGACTTTGTCTAACGCAAGCGCCAGACCAAGACCACCATCGACACCAGTTCAGGTGGAGTGATCTTGCGCGTGAAACATTCGTTTGACAATGGTGTGTTAAAACTGGAAGGTTCTGATGGTAAAACCATGAGAGACCACGTGCAGAATTGCTCGCTAGGCCATTTGCCGAATATTGATCCCACAGTTAGGGTTGTGCCCGAGGAATTGGTGCCGGCCACGCCATGTGCTAGCTGCAAAGTGCTGGACGATCAGGAAGCAATGGTAACTTGCGATAAGTGTGGTGCCCGTTGGCACACTTTCTGCATTGGCGAGGAAGAAATTATGGCAGGACGATGGGAATGTCCTGATAGCCTTCCTAAAACCCCTAGCCGCAGGGCTGGAAAATAATAGCTTTCAGCAGGAAAGGCAGGGACGCCTCAGCTGAAAGGGAGGGGTGTAAGAGGAATTAAGGCAAGGCAAGTATTTTTAAATTTTCTGCTAAAGTCTTGGGATAAGCAGATGGTGAGAGCCGGGTGACAGAGAACGTCACCCTGAGTGTTGGTCAAGGCTGCATGGTGCAAGTTCAAGAACCCAGGGATGGGTTAACCCTGGTAAGGCTTGTCACCGACACACGTGCAAAGGTCGATCAACCATGTCTGCCACACGTGAGGAGGGCCACCGACACATCAACCAGGCCGAAGGCACACGTGCTGGAAGGCTACGCACCTGCCGAGGGACCGACACTGTTAGGCACGACAGCTGTCCTTTGAATAAGGATGTTGACAATGTATTTTTTCCGATTTCTCACATTTCCCACTGTACTTTCTTGTACAAAAAGAAAAACACACGTGTGACCCGCAAACGATACATTTCTCTTGAGCGCAATATGTGAAGAAGTACAACGGATTTGAAGGTCTCCATCTTTTCTAGCTTACATCCTGATGTAGTGAACGCACTACATCTTACACATTTGCATATCATATAGTACTTCGTATGCGCTGACATGCTAAAGTTTAGGACCAAAATTGACACCACCTTTTCAGACCTGGTCCAATAATTTCACTAAGAGATGCATCATGAAGCTTCACTAAATGGGTCATATAATTTCCAAAAAATTGATGGAATGTATTTAAATAAGTTTCGAAACATTCATAACAAGGTACTCTAGCATCTTATTACACAAAAGCAGTACAATTATGTAAACCAAGAATTATGACTTTCATTAGATGTGGCCCCATGGGCGAGTTGTCAAAACCAAAGTCTAGAGCATAAGTGTGTGCAAAAAAAATAGTCTTTTTTAGTCTTCATTGCTACCAATAAAAAGCTACTTCTTAGGGCCACTAGGCAATCTCTTTCTGTCTACACCCAAGTGATCTATTGTAGTGATTTGAGTTATTATATATTAGTTTGCATATATTTTAATGTTTTCAAATATATTTGGAGTAGTATTGTGTGGAATCAAGTGTGAATAGGTACTCTAGTGACTTGGTTCATGTCCTTTGAACCTTCTAAGGCATTTTCAAAGTTAGAGGAAAGACCTAGAAGAACTCCACGTGGCAAAAGTCAAATGTGCCATTTTTAGGTCAAAAAGACATGTGTACATTATTCTAGAAAGAGGTGGCAAGTTTTGGGATGTGTTGGGTGCCAACACATCAACATACACCTTCCTAGAAATTACTTATGTAGCAAGTATATAAACAAGAGCTAGAACATAGAAAGACATTCAAGAATCACTCTTGTACTTGCCAAAATCCAGACATATATTAACTTTCAAGAAGCCATCTCTCTTTCAAGAAGCTACCACTTGTGTTCAAAGATCCTTGTCGTGAATAGATAAAGTATTGTATTTCACTGAGTACTTCATCTATCTGTTTCACTACATCTATGTTCTTGGTAGTGTAGTGGATCTCAAAGCAGGGATTGGGAAGCAAGATGACATTGTAAAGAGCACACACAATTGACATTTTTTGTTCTTGCCTACAGCCCTTTTGTCAAAGTTCTTAGTAGAGCACACTACATAGGCTCTTCTCTATCTTGACTTGACCTTGTCTAGGAAGTGCTTGCCAGTCCACCTCTGCTCTCCAGAAGCTCCTCCTGAACTTGATATTGCCTGCCTGTCGAGAGGATGAACCCACTTCGACATCTTTTCACTGATCGCAACATCAAAGGATATCTGTCAGCACCAGGAAGAGCCAGCTCACACAAAATATATGCATTTGCAATGGCACCATCAAACGAGCTCCAATACAAGCGGTGCCACCACCTCCTAGCCACCTGCTCTGTCTCCACAAAATAGTTATCTCTCAAGCAAAGTTTGTCAAACTGGTCGACGACGTTTTTGTACTGGTTATAGTGCTTCACAATCTCAGAAGCAGGTAGAGTGCTAGTCTGTCCTCTCTTCTCTCAACTTCAACCACATTGAAGCCTCTGCAGTTAAACAAGAAATAAATTGACTTCTTGTCCTGGCAGTGTCAGCCATATATAGTATGTATGGCTGACACTGCCATAGCTTAAGAATTACTAATAAGTAAATTGCTTATTGGTAAGTTGATTCATTTCATTTCCTCACTTGATAACACGGCTAAACTTGAAGTATGGGCGTCTCAAGCAAACACAATGTGCGTAGCTTGATGGCACTTGATGAACAAACTAGTTTTGAATATTCTATCCTGTTAAAAACTCAAGTCAGACAAATTTTCAAGTTGTCACAACTTGATAGAAGGTTTCAAGCTCGCCCAACCTAAGATGTTGACACAAACGTGAGATTGTTTGGATGAGTCGAAAGGACTTGAGCAATCTTAATTGATTGTTGCATTGCGCCTCATTGCAATTTAGTTCAAATTGCGAAGACGACTCATTTTCAATCAACACACTCTTAATTCACTTCTGAATATGTGTACTTTGGTTTGTGCGTAAGCGTTCCTCTTACTTTTGAGCTAATATCTCACATAGGTCTAAGCACAAATATTGCTCACCTTGGACGACAACCGACAGTTTCTTTGTCTGCTCACAATTCAAGATATATTGCAACTTGGATTTCTAAGGTTCGAGTTAAACCTGGATTTATGATACGCAATAAAAATAAAAACTTCTAGTCGGCAAATAGTCCTAGTCGGTAATAGGTATATGGCGACATTGCCAGATAATAAATAATGGGATGAAAATTGGCTTAAACGTGTAATTCAATGACAATTGACAAAATTCGTAAAACATGCGACTTGATCGAGATCTTGAAAAACGAGTGCTCGTCTTGATTGACATTTTGAGTCGAAACATAGGTAGGTCCCCTCCATGTGGGGTAACATTGAAATAAGACATTATAAGTACTCTAATTGTTTTTGAGATTTACAAGATGACACGACCCAATAGGCTCCGTGCTAAAGTTAAGATGTTAGGTGTATCGTGTTGCCCATCGGCCTCTCTATCATGTTGCATCTTGAGTGTGCACCTTACATCAACAGGATCAACGTAAGTGAGAATTTAAAAAAGGAAGAGTATGTAAGAAGTTTCGAAGTTACTTGACACAATCTAGGACCTTAAAGGCTTGAAAACACTTGAAGAGGCACCTAGAAGTGCTTAGAAGGTACGGAAGTTCGTTATAGACCATAGAGATTAAATCGAAGAACAAGATTGTGCCCTTTTTACTTCTCTCGAGTATGCCCTCTTCCACACTCGCAAAATAACTTGGGCTCGACACGATTTTGAAGGTCAAACGGGCGTTTGACCACTTTCCCAACTTTTCCCAGCTTTCTCTTCATCTTTTGAATAGCTTGTACGCCTAGTGGCGGATGCTGCGGAACTCTACGGCAGGCCCAAATTGGCCCAAATGCTTGTGTGATTGAAGCAGAATGCCTGTGCTTCTCAGTGCTTCCCGTTCCCCAACGTGCGCTTGCGGGCCTGGACGAAGTTGACGAGCTGTTATGGAAGACTGCACCATGTAGTTATGCAGTAAAGCAAAGGTGGCCTCCAACGCTCGTGTTCTCAGAGTTTGTAGTGCTTGGATTGAACCTTCAACATTTCTAGCTGGGGTGATTCGTCCTTCGGCGAAGTATGTTATAGATCAGGTGTATTTTAATGCGAAGGAGTTGCGAAGCGGAGTTCGGTTAGTGCATGCTGCAGCGAAGAGCGTTGGCAGCGCACAAGATATCCTATATTTATGTTCGGATCTAAATATCAAATGTATGGCAGATGGAAGGAAGGCATGTGCACTTCTGTATAGGAGTAGATAGAAGTTGCTCCCAAATCGTGTTCCAAAGCAGCCCTGTTTATCCTGGAAAGCTTCAGCTTTGCTTGCATTCAGTGATTGGCCGCCTCGTTAGCTGCAGCTTATGAGACAAAAAGGCCCACTGCAATCCTTAGGAACCTGCTACTGCGGCTGCCGACCATGGTCATGCACATTAGCAAAATACTTGTACCCCTAGGCTATTCAGATTTCAGTAAAGTCGTTAGATCAATGTCATATCGAACTTTAAGAAGGTCATTTAGTGTATGATGAGTTGGTGCTATTAAGCTGTCAAGCCAACAACGATGGCGAACTTCTTGATTAGACCTTTGATAGCTACGGTAGTGTTGCTGTCCTTGGTGACGCCAGTTTTTTGGATGTTGGTGGGACAGCAATCGCGAGAACATGCACATAACGAAGGTAAATACTGGCCTTTTGAAGAACCTTGATTCACTACTCGGGTGGGGTATATTCTGCAGACACAAGCGACCTTGCTCTTTCCGGGATCTAACCTGAAGCACTCAAGCTGGGGTTTTGGCATAGACTTGTCTTTTCTTTCCTGCTGATGTTTCAATGTTTGGCCTGGATGATGAAGTCAGTTATAGAGGTATATGTTCATTCCTGTGGGAGTTCAAGGTAAGAACATGCCCAGTCCTAAGTATTTATTGCACTCGCTCAGCTGGAAAACGAGCTGCTGCATTGATCTTGGAGTTTCAGGAGCAATCCACGTTGCAATCCTATGTATGTTCAACATAAGATTCTGCTCTGCTTTGCTCTTGCAGTTGGACATTTAAGGGCATCAAATCTGCCCCTCCAGAAAACTGTGAAGGTAAGAATATAGTATACTAAGCAGTCTCACCTTGCGTCTCCTATCATTTATGGCCATTAATCAGTTGACATACTTGTCAGTCCTCTTAAGGCACCTCAGTGACCTGCATCATATGATCTGAGCACCAAGTCCATGACAAAGCGTTGTGGAAGCAATGGCACTTCAAGGCAGAATGGCTGAGAATGATACGCTGAGGTTTACATGAGCTTAGTGGTGCAATTTCTTTTCTGGACTATTTCCAGAAAAATTTTAGACAAGACAGCTCCACAAGATGAAAGGGCGTTGAATAAGATAATCAGAGCAGCTCTCACGGAGTTGAGAGCAGAGGTACATACTGTAAAGCTTGAATACGTATGGACGATGATGTCACTCTTGTTGAAAACTTTGACATGAGGGAGTACGAAATGATTATAGTTGTCAGTATGACCTTCTGTGTTAGAGACAAGAATGTGAAGGTCAAAGGTCAGAGCTGCTTCAGCACATCGAGATTTTGTGGCGATTGTAATTTTCTCTTTTGTTTGTCCCAACCACTCTCGCTTATCAAGGATCTGCTACAGCCTTACTTCAGGTTACTAGCCGCATGAATTGTTGGTTTACTTTGCAAGTTCTGGATTATGTTGTGTAAGTTCATTGCTGTCAATCTTTGTCCTCTCCATCGTGCGTTATTTGATACATTATAATTGATACTATTGAAAGTTACTATGTGGCCAGGGCCTTGGCACACATGCAGCATATGTTGAGGTGAAGGAGACTTTTGATGCCAACAGAAACGAGGAGGCTGGCGGAGGACTTGAGGCCCCCAGCCAAATTGCTGCAGCAGATTTTACAGGAAGAGATGGTATAGGTGGCAAGCTGTCAACAGAAGACCAGGTGCAGCAAAAGGACAGTACTGCTGACAGTCAAGGTGAGGTTGCGCGGTTACCAGTTGCAGCAGAGGTGACAGGAAGAGGTGCATTGTTATTTGGAGGTGACTCGGGCTTGCCAAATGAAGAACGTGTGAAGCCGGAGAGGAAAGAGGAACAGGAACCGCAGGCGCTGCAGGAAGAGCACAAAAGGCCAGAAGAGCGACATATACAGTCAGTCGAAGTGCCAGACGACCCAAAGGCATTCAAAGTTGACTACTTGTCAAAAGCTTTGAGGGTTCAGCTAGAGCATGCGAACAAGCTCTATGAGGATTCTAGGGAGAGGGAGAACAAGCAACTTTTAAAGCACATGGCAATTGCCATAGACAAAGGACAGGGGATCATTGACAGACTAGATAAGGAGGGGCTCTGGTCCGGAGACGAGCTGGCTATAGGAGCTGTGAAATTGCTGGAAACGATCAATGCAAGAGCACGAGAGTGGAAGAGCAGCTACTACGTCATCAAAAAGCTGAAGTTTGACCTTTTGAAAGTCAAGGCAAAGGTGGTCAAGGTTACCAGGGAGAGAAATGTCTTTGACCTTGCTGCAGCCAAGGCTCTACCGAAGAGCTTGCACTGCCTGGGCATGAGGCTAACCATGGTATTTGTCATCCGTAACTACAAGCATAAATTTGCATTTTACCACATGCTGTGTAAATAGTACGCCATTTTGAGAGAAGCTACTGTGACACGTGGGGAGTAGCATCGCTACTGAGCCTTCACAAAGAGGGGAGGGTGCGTATGCCAGATTGGAGATGTTAAATTGCTTGGTGCCAGTAGGTGTTACAATAAGTAGGGAGTGAAGGGACTTGTTGGCAAGTCTGTGCTTTATGTCTTGAAGGACTTCCGCCCCTAACCATCACCGTAAATAAGATGCATTTAGTAAACACTCATGTCATGTGAGCCTGCTCTCACAAAGCCAGGAGGATGTACCTTCATTTCAGGTCTTGTTGAGCCCGGTGACCCTTCAGCATGTCCCTTCTTGGACCTGGCCGCTCACTTGGCTGGATTGGGTGGACCGGTTGCGCCTGTGCACAGGAGCATAGCAACAATCCTGACGTGAAGGAAGAGCAGAGGCGGCAGGTGAAAGAGCAGCAACTGGCATTTGAGGATCCTTCCCTCAACCATTATGCCATCTTCTCTGACAACGTCCTTGCAGCATCTGTTGTCGTCAATTCGACGGTGATGAACGCCAAGGATTCTCACAGGTACCTCTGCGCTAGCTCTCCTGGCTGGGGGTGGCTGACAAACAGCTGCGCTACTCAGTCCGGCTGGTGGCTAGCAGCCAAACATGTCTGCGCCTAGATACTTGTGCTCAGGGGGACTTTGCCAGTGGAAACCTTTTTTGGATGCCTGGTAGAGGCGCTTGAGGGGTTAGGTGGTCTAGTCTCTTCGTTTGCTCCTTTCAACAAACTCAACTTTGGACACCTGAATACCTTTTATACCTGTAGACGCGCTGCCCCCTTTTGTTCCTTTGGGGACTTGTCACGCTCTTCTCTCTGCGTAACTCCTGTAGTCACTTGTGCTCTTTCGAATTCTCCTCCACACTCCCGGCTTCTTTCAAGAGTCTCTGGGGGTTGAGGGAGCAGTGACCTGTGTCTCATTCATTGTCTTAGTTGCAGGGGCATTCGAGAAAGTTGAGGAAGCAATTGATTAGGCCTGCTGAGCCCTTGTCACTGACGTACAGCCAAACATCTAAGCTCAGGCAGACATAGTTTTTTATAAGGTACTTTGGGCGCACTGGAAGAGTTTAAGAGGAGGGGAAGGCGGGTGGGAGGGGGAAGCTTCTCTACTTCCATCTCACCAAAGTAATAGGACTTCTAGTACACGCCCTAAGTACAGCTGCAATTTACTTGCAGATGTTTCTGCATCCCCGTCCCTCATGCCCCACGTCTCTGTTGCCGCTTCCGCATTGCTTTGCTCCGCATCCTTTGCAGGCATGTCTTCCACCTGGTGACAGACGAGATGAACAAGGGCGCCATGGAGGCCTGGTTTGCCCTGCACCCCCCGGGTGAGGCCGCGCTGGAGATCCAGGCAGTGGAGGATTTTACGTGGCTCAACGCCTCGTACGCGCCCGTGCTTGCGCAGCTCAACTCGGAGCACATGAAGAGCTACTACTTTGGCATCTTCTCCTGTGAGCTTCTTCTCCCTCCATCTCGATTCCCCCGTTTGAGGGCATTCAATTCACAGGGAAATGAAGCTCACTGCATTTTTCTCTCGTGTAGTGGCAGGCTTGGAGCAGGGTCACTCTTCTCTCGGGATAAGTGTGTCGTTGTCATTGTCTTATTGCACGTGTTGCTAAAGAATGATGTGGGGATTTCAACGAAGTCTAATGAGTTGCAGAGGCTCCCCTCTGCTTGTGCTGAATGTGCTGCTGCATGGGCTGGCTGTGCTGCGAGCGGGCAGCTGATAACTCCTCCTCTACTCCTGGGGACGCCAAAGCGGAAGATATAGCCGGGGCCAGACAACCCAAGTACAGGAACCCCAAGTACCTGTCCATGCTCAACCACCTCAGGTTCTACCTCCCCGAGGTATGTTGTGATACCTGTTGGGACACTTGGCAGTACATGTGCGCTCCTTCCTGTCCTTGGTATGATGGTTCTGTCCTTGTCTTGTGGTAGTTTTGAGGAAGGCACTTTATCTTCTTCTGTACACGTTATGTGGACGTTTGCTTTAGAAAGGCTGGTACTTCTTGCAACAACACACCATAGTGTGTTGACAGCTTCCTACTCATTCTCCTATCCTGGTTGCCAAGACACTTGGCAGTGCGGTTGTTAGGCTATCAACCATTTCGCCTTTGTGGACTCTTTAACCCCGTTCTTCGTGTCATTATAAGTTGTTACTCGCGTCGCGGTACTCGTTATACCCAACCAAAACCCCCAAAATTTGAAACATTTGTTCATGTATGGAAGAACTCAAGCAAACGTCCGCCTGCGCTTTCTAGAGCTGTGTGACTGCACCGCGTCGCCGGGCCCTGCATTTGTAGGCCCTGATGCCGCTTGATTGGTCAACCAACCCTCGCTCATCTCTCCCCCTCGTGTTGCGCAGGTGTACCCGAAGCTCGACAAGATAGTCTTCCTGGACGACGATGTGGTGGTGCAGAAGGACCTAGAGCCCCTCTTCCGGCTCCCTCTCGAGGGCAATGTGAACGCGGCGGTCTTTACGTGCAAGGGCGAGGTCCACCGCCTCCACCGCTACCTCAACTTCTCCAATCCCTTCATCCGCGACAACTACAACCCCCAGGGCTGCGGCTGGGCGTACGGCATGAATGTCTTTGACCTCACTGCATGGCGCGAGAAGAAGCTGACAGAGGTCTACCACAACTTCCAGACCAGGGTAACGCACTCGGCAACCCTCCCTGGGCGCCGAATGCCACTTGCCGGCTGTTAGCATGCGTATTGATCATGCAGCTGTGTTCTTTTTGTATTTGGCGCTTTCAACCTGCTGCCTGGCAACCCTTTCGCTAACATAGAGATAAGACCATCCTGCCTTAAGTGTCTGAAGTGTTGGCAGCCTGTGGACTTGTGACGCTCTTTCGCATGACATGTACCGCAGTACAGTCTCCCGCCTTTCTGTTTCTCTGTAGATTTTATCTGCCGCTTGCACCTGATACTATGGCTTCCGTCTGGTTCAAGTGTTGAGCTTTTGGTACAAACATTGGCAAAGATTTGCACTGAAAGATGTCGTAAGGGCATTTGTTCTGGCCGGGCAGAACGCGGACAGAAGCCTTTGGCTGCTCGGCACATTGCCGCCCGGCCTGATGGTGTTTTACAACCTGACTTTGAGCCTCGACCCCCAGTGGCATGTACTCAACCTCGGCTTCAATGAGAACACGCCCTTGCCCAACATCGAGCAAGCTGCAGTAATCCATTGGAACGGCAATCAGGTACTGTTTGGTGCCTCAATCTGTAAGTGGGTCTACTAACTGCAATTGGTGCAGACTCGTTGTAGCATGCCATTGTGCATGTATGTACATGTACGTGACTTCATGTCATGTCGTCACCTGGAGTGCCACCTGTTTCTGACTCGTCCATTGTCGCCCTGTGGTCCCGCCGTCTGAGCTCGTTCTGTACCAGCTTCCTAAACGGGCGGAATATGGACCAGTCCACTCTTTCATGGGGTGGCTTTGCATCTGCATTCTGCTTCCTGGTCCACTAGATCTTGCTTGTGGCAGTTGAAAGAAATATCAATAACTTCTTGAAGTTGAAGGACGGGCACGACAAAGATGGGCACGACATGAAGAGTCTTGTTCTGAGCTTCAGAACAACTCGTCAATGCTTCTGGACGCTTTCAGGTGGTGAAGGTTTTGTCGTGCGGGCAGTAGCAGTAAGAAGTTTCACGCAGTCACAATGTCCTGATGTTATTGCTTCTGAGCAGTTTTCTGCAACGATGATATGATCAGCTGTTTTTTGGTCAGACGTGGGGATACTGATGTGCTGCACTCTTTTTGTTCTGTGTGTTGCAGAAGCCATGGACCGATATGGCCATAAAGCAATTCAAACCTTTTTGGACGAAGTACGTGGCATCCGACAACGAGGTTGTGCAGCAGTGTAATATAAATGTGCACTGATTGGCTCACAGCAGCTGACGGCTCCTCATAATGTACAAGTATGTGTAAGCAGTAAGTGACTAATCTTTAGTCATGGGTTTATTGGAATCGAAGCAGTCGCATTGCACAGTCTCATGTAGGAAGCTGGGAAGCACTTCCAATCATTAATCAGCAAAGGTCAGACGGTAAAGAAAGAGCTACTCATTGAGAAGCTTCAGGTATGTGGGAAGAAAGAGGATCCTTATGAAGAAGCTCTACTGCGAGGTGAGAGCTTCCGTACTTTAGCTTAGATGATGTTATGGCAGGTATCTTGTAGTGTAGTTGAAGTGTTAGCAGCATGTTTGCATTCGACCTTTAGACTCAGGAGAATATCTGGGACTATTTATAGTCATCTGACATTCAGACAAGGCAAGGTGGATGGGGTGAAACTCGGTCAGCAAATGGATATTGCAAGCTATTCGTCTTTGCAAAAGAAATTAAGAGATTTTTGGGCAATTGTTATGTGACAGCAGTAATTACGTGTGCACCACGACGAGGCCTGCAGGTCAACTTAGCATCGCCAATGCACTTGATTGCGGCAATTTTTTGGCTAGCCAGCATGTACAAATTGAAGAAAGAGGTCCAATTTTTTAGTTTAGATAAATTCTTCCCAACTTGCTGAGCTCAAAATGTGGCCTATATACCTCGCTTGCACATCTATGAGATGTGCACCTTGGCAACAAGAACTTGCTCGCTAACCACTTTTGACAGGGATCATCCTGGCAGGCAAATACTGCATGTGCAACTGCTACAAACAACACATACTGCCTTCATACCAACTAACAGGTGCAGCTGTTTCTGTTGCAGGAAAACATGAGAACCTACACACTATCTGTACGCGTAAAGTAGGTCTACCTAAGCTGTGCCTGACAAACTACGAGCCTCGAGGGAACCAGCCGAAGTGCGTCCATCAACTCAAACTTGAAGTGCACCTGCAGTAGTTGAAGCAGGTGAATGCCGCATAGCTGACACTGAATTTACTAGCAAGCAAGAACCACTAGCGACTGTAATAATATGACACCTGTACCTCTTCCTCTAACTCCGGGCGCTTCAATGTCCGCAACTGCTCTCTCTTCAGATGACAATCTGTTATAGAGCCCTGGTCTCCCCACATCACACGGCAGACGCAGGCGACGAGCAAAAGAACGGGGGCCGCTCATGTCCCCTGCTTATTTAGCCGCCGCTTCTTGAGAAGAGGCAGCACTAGGCCTCCACACGCCCTGCCTGTACTGCTCAGTGAAGCGCAGGATCCGCTTTCGCTGCTCAAGCACAGGGAAGAGCATCCACACATGGGCATCAAGATGCTCACTAACCCAACATCACCCCAGCAGTGCTGCTGCGCCCAGAGAAGCTGACGGAGCACTTCCTCGCAGTGAGTTGGTCCATTCCTTACCCCTCGCGTCTCCCAAAGCTGCCACCTTTCACACTCTCAATCCTCCAAGCATGTCGGTACAGCCGAGCCCAATCACAAACCTGGTCTCAAAATTTTAGGGCAGAGTGTCCCGAGCATACTCCAGGATGTGCGGGTGCCACAGACACCTTGCTCAATCACAGGCTTAATCGCCAGCTTATCCCTGTGTTGTCATGTGTCTACCATCGAGGACACAGGTTGTGCTGTCAGGGCTTTTGACTGGGTGTAGGCTTCTTGTCTTCTTCCTCCACTATGCTAGTGTGCCTCATGCTCAAAGAGTTCTAAAGTGTTTTTCCTAATCAATCACCCCAGGTGCGGCTTCTTAGTGAAGGCAATTATCACGGCTGACTATGTGCAGTACCACTCAGTAAAGACAACAGGGTTTGAAGCTTAAGATCACTTTCCTATAATGTGCAAACAGCTGCTCGAGACAGGCAAGCAAACTTAGTCCCAGGGCCAAAGAAGAAAAACAGAGAGCCTAATAAAGAATGAGAGAACACAAGTGGCATGGGTGACACTGCAAACCCATGCGTCTCCAGCAAGGGAATGCGAGGAAAGAAACTTGATTCCGCAGCATTAGGAACCTTAGATATAGGACCAAGCTTCAAAGATCATAAGACAACCATGCTTTTTTGTTGGTCCTCACCCACGCTGAGAACAAAGCCTCAGCACGTACCCACCAACTGGCTATACCGTTGCAACACTTGGCCAGTGAAGCCCCCTTCCATGCTCCCGTAATTGTCTATCAGTCTCCAGTTTCTCAACAGTAAGAAGACACTCCAGAGTGATGCAATCGGGCTAAGGTTTGGCAAAGGTTTTGGGTCTGAGATTTGGGGTTGGGCGAGGTCTCCTGCCTTTCTGGTCTTTGTTAATGGCTCTTCGGGGGTTCTTGCTTGTGCATGCAAGTGCACGGTTCCATATGTCTTTCTAAAGTTTTTCTTCAGCCCTGTATTTCAATTCGTTATCTAGCATTCTGTTTGTGCCTCCCTCCTCACGTGTGTCAGCCAACGACTGCTACACTTTCACAATTCGTCATCGTTGATGCAAGTGCAATGTCCTGAAAGCACTGGCAGCAGGAGCAGTGCCCCTATTTGTGTGTGTGTGAGCAAAAGCATGCACGGCGGGTAGCGACTCAACGTGCATTTCAGATAACCTGTAGTACCCCAACGTGTAAAGACTCGTAGGATATTAAAATGGATGGTTGGTTGAAGGGAGGGTCCAAGGAGCACCTGTTGACACGAGATGCCCAGCTTCTTCAACCGGCCAGACCGAGTTCTCAGAAGAGCTGCGAGGTCTGGGACTTCCTGGGCCACCTTGGCAGCATTGTTCTCGACCCCTCCTCCAACGCTTTTTAAAAAACTCTGCACACTTAGATTCTCTGAGGATCCATAGCCCACGGCATTCGATCAAAGATCATACTGGACCACAGGTGCTTGGAAGGAAGTGCTGGGCTCCTTCATAGGGAGTCCGTATTTTACCCCTCAGCACCATTCACATCCTCAGAAGTAGGGCCTCATGCTAGCCTCTTAAAGGTGTCCTCACTTAAAGGGTGGCCAGGGACCACATTACATCTCATGATCAAACTCAATTGCCCTCACGTTGTTTTGCAGAAGAAAATCATAGATTCGTCGCCAAGGATGAGACAAATAGCATTAAGTGATGGTCGTGGCTCCACCTGATGCTTTCGCTCCTTCGACAGCCGTAGAGAAAGTATTCCTGGTAGAAAAGAATGTGCTTGTCAAACTCTCTACCCTACAAGAACATCCTGTTTTCCCTACAACAGTGCGGTAGCTCACTGAAAGAAGAGGTCTAAAGGCCATCTACAGAAATTTATAAGCCACACAGGCGGAATAAATCTGCGCTATCTTGTGCAAAAAAAGCAACCTGGTGCACACATCACAGTTCTCAAGCAACTGATTCCTTTTGCTTCTAGGGGGCGTTAGCTGAGTGAAGAAAGGACTGTAATTATAAGTTCAAGGTTTTAATGGTAGGTTCCTGATCATGCAACGACTATGTGCCCTATGTGCCCTATAGGCTATGTGCCCTGTAATTTGTTGGCTTCAGTAAGGCCACCGTCACGTAAAAGTCGCGAGAGCGGGAATCCGTCTCTTCCTGTAAGTACGTCACGAGTGGTCACGAGCGTGTGTAGTGCAGATTGGTGCAGATTGTTGCAGATCAGTGCAGATTCGGTTTCGCAAGGACGTCGTGCCTGATCGTGCCTGGTCGTGCCTTGGTCGTGTTTATTCGTGTTCCGGAGACAAGTCCTGGAACCAGCCTGGACTGGCCTGGACCAGGCCTGGACCAGTCCAGACGACTTCGGACCCCTGCTCACATGTACGACTATCCAGAGCTCTCTCATTTTCGACACTTAAGCCCAGGTCTTGCACTTAGGAATCCTCCACACGGCACAAACCCAAAACTCAAATTCCTCATCCATACAACAAACTATTTCACATACTTTCTATTAGTTTTCTATCTTGTACCTACATCTTTGTTTCTGAGGGGGCTGACAATTTTCCCCTCACAAAGTGCCCCCGTACGATCGCAACAAAGTTGAGCATTGAAATAGTGCAACAGTTGTCCACGCTCGCAGTCGGCGCAAGGACCTACCCGCCCTCCCTTACTTCTCCACTACCCCTTCTCCCTGCCCTTTCCACTCTCTATCTCTGTAACACCCTCATAAAAAGCAGGTTACCCACCAGCATGCGCTCCCAACCTTTTGACCCACGAACCCATCTAACAAGCAGGAGCGCTCTTTCCCGTTACCCTGTGACGAGCTACCTTGCGACCAAGGCAGGCTTTGCCTCACTTCTCCTCACCATGGCCGGTCATGAAAATTCCCAAGGGAGCACTGTCTAAGCGAAGAAGAGACCTAATTTATGGAGTGCCTTATTTATGGCGATTGCCAAAGGGCGGGCTGTAGAAAAAAAGCGTTATCACGATCAAACGCTTTCGCGTCAATTCAAGTCACACTCGTACACGTACAATTTTGAACGCACGAACTGGCTAGGGCTTACACGAGCCAAGGTCCTTACTGATTTTCTCCTCACAAGAGCTACGTGAGGGGGACCTTACTAACACAAAAAACTACTGCGCATACTCATACTTCGTACGTGATCTATATCGTTGTTGGTAAAGGGACTGACAATTTTGCCCTCACAAGGTCGCTCCGTGAACGATTGCGACAACTTAAATAAAGTGTCAACAATGCAACCACTCTTGACGCTTGCCGTCAACACAACGACCTCTCCCCTCCCTCCCTTTCCACCATCCCTCTCAACATAGCAACCCTTTCCTCCCTTACCCACCCTCACACCCTCTTAACAAGAACGCGGCCATGGCCGCCTGCCATAACGAGCGACCATGGCTGCCCACCAGCATCCGCTCCAACCCTCCTTACCCCACGAATCCATCTAACAACCAAGAGCGCCCTCTCCCACGCCCCCGTCACGAGCTATCTTGCGGCCTAGGCGGGGCTTCGCCTTGCTTTGCCTCGCCATGGCTGCTCACGGAAACACCCGAAGGGCGCGTCAGTCGACCGAAAAGAAAGAAGCATAATTAATGCTAAGAGTAACTTTCATGGAGATGGAAAAGGGCGGTACAAAATGCACAGCCAAATTGAATGCTTTCGCGTCTATTGCGGTCAAATGCGTACAAACTAAGCTTGAAAGTACAAAAAAAACGGATTCAAGCGTACGTATACGGAAACAACACGAGCAAAAGTTTTTACAAAGTTTCCCCTCCCAAGAGTTACGAGAGTGGCGCCTCACTGAAGCCAACAAAGCGGTGCACATATTTGCTATTTCACATGCAGAGAGCTTTCTGTTGTGAGAGAGCTTGACACACATACATTGAGAAACTTTGAAAGCGGGTTTACAAGAGCTTACAATTGGCTTGATTTTTTTTTTGGTTTGAAGCTTTTCTCTCCAACAGGAGTCATCATCTCTATGCTATCCACGCTTTTTGATGCAAACCTTTTATTACTTGTAGTGTTAGCAAGGTTTTCTGCGAATTTTGTACTAAGCTTACGTCAGCAGCGCTCCAAAGCACAACAATTGTTAATGCAATTCAGATTTGCTCTTGACCTCATGTTCAAACAGCAGCGTAGTAGTTGATGATTTCCAAGAACTTGTGGACCAATACATATGCTCACCAATTTGTTGTTAACACTTGATCCATCCTTGTTAGTTGAAAATACCAAACGATTTTTGATAGCTTCTACTTACTTTACCTCAACAGATTACCTATATAGTTGACACAACTTACAAGTATACTACATGAAGCACACTCAGTACATGTATACTCGAAATATGTTAATTGGCAAGTTTTCAAACGTCAAATATTGCTAAAGAAAGCAGAAGCAGTATGGTCTCATTGATGACAATACACGTTGAGATGGCAACCTTCTTGTCAAGTTGATTGCTTGCCCTCTCTCATGTGCATGATGTCGGAATCTGGGGGCTGAGCGCTTTTACCCCCACAACAATGTACAACGCCTCAAATCACCACAAACATTCTTCAAACAAATTACCCACCATTATTCGTATAAATTAATAGAAAGAGCATTGAAGATAGTATATGCTCTGCTAAGGAAGGCACATTCTTTGATAAGACCGCAAAATACCTACTTTTGCTACACATTATGCTCTTAGATTTTTGTTCATTGAAGAACAATTGAGATAAAAATATGTGATTGGGTGTATGTTTTTTAATCATCTCTGTTGAGGTCCACGTCCCCGCAAGCTTTTTGAAAGAAATATCTCTATGAAGTGCAGTTAATAAGCAAAAAACCATGTTGGTGTTAATGAGTAATGACTGCTTAGAGTATCCACTCACTATCCCCACATCAAAGAAAACAATGTCTCCTTTTTTGAATGTTATTCAAACACAAGCTATCAAACCTTCATCTTAAATTTCCAATTGAAGAGAACCCAGATTAAACCAATTAATTTCTATGCCTTGCTTCAAACTTAATGGTAGAAAGTTACTAAAATTTCTATGTAGTGCACTCTCAAGTCCATCTACCATGTCTCTTCTTTGTGACATTCAATTCTCCGAAGTGCAACAAAAAAAGTATCACTAAAGATAGGAAGTCACAAATTAAGGCATTAATTCATCAATGTAACAAGTTGCTACACAAGAATGTAACAAGTTGCAAAACATGGTTCCTAACTAAATAACTATGCACTTGACTGCTTCCGAATTGGATAGGCTAAACAACACATCTCTAAAGAACCTTTTTTTGAGAGACAAGCTCAGCTCACTTAATGTTGTAGCTCAATGATCAACTTTGCGGACAACTTCCTCAAAATTAATACTAGCGCGGTTCTCCCTTCCTTGTACCAAACCCCATACGAAAGGGTGAGCAGCTTATCTTTGTATATCATACACTCATACCTTCACCAACACAACATACGTTCTGAGTGTTGCCATTAATTTGATAGTAGACAAATATGAACGAAGGTGTAGCTCATTACAAAGATATACATTCACAAGAAGCCTTTTAAAAAGCAAGCAACAGTCAGCATACGCCAATTATGCTCTTAAGCATTGCTGTCTGCTATGTGACCATGTAAATTACCATATACTGTGGAACCTACTACCCTATTGAGCAGAAGCTGCACCATGAGCAGGATGAGAAGAGGAAGCAGCGGAAGTTGTTGGGGCCTTAGCTGGAGCAGAAGAAAATTTGGGGTGGTGAATACTTGAACCTCCACCTCCTCTAACACGTGCCTCTGGCGAGCCTGTTAGGGTTTCCCCCCTGAGAGCTGCAGCATACCTATCCTCTGTATTTTGCTTGGAATGTATCTCCATCAAAAACTGGCCCAAACGGTCCTTGTTGACCTCTCCCATTACCTGAGGACATGAAACAAAACTGCTTGACAATAATGTTCCTGGAGCCCAACCTCGCAAGTAACTTTTTCACTTCCCTCGAAAACTAAAATGGCAGAGTTCTTCTGTGGATGAAACATCACGGAAAGTATGGAGCTTTGTGGTGCTGACATTCGCCGCTATATTAGCTGAGAGGCTTGTTTGAAAGCACAAGGAGACATGAGAGAAACATGCCTCCTTGCTATCATTTCAAAGATAACATCAAAAATATTTGGTTTCAAAATAATCACTTGTATATCAGGTCTCAATAGAAATTTGTTGTGTGCCCAAAGATTCAGTCCAACGATGAAGGATGTCTGCAACCCAAACCAAGTTGTTTAGTGTTTTATGATTGCCTATTATGACCACCAAAGGATATAGTCCCAGCATCTATGGCCCTCATAAAAGGCACGATGTCACTTACGAATACTTGCTGAAAATAGTGCAACAGTCTTTCTTTGGGCAAAAACTTGCAACGCATAGAGACTGCACTCCTTGTGAACAGGGGACCTATCCAACGCTCTATAAGTAGTGAAACCTCCCCTCTTAGTGCAATTTGTGCCCTTTAAAGTGCAAAAGGCTTTGGAACTCGAAAGAAACATGCATACTTGTGTTTACTACAATCTGTACCAAGATCAATTGCTCTGACAAAAACAATATCATGGAGACAGGACCTCACCGAGGCATCTGAGCGCCCGCGGCTAAGCAGCTGCTGGTGTCTCTTTTCTGCAGATTCGCCTCCCGGGTTTGTGGCTGCCATCACAGCGGCACCAAGTACCAGAGGAACTCCAACACAGACAGCACTGAAAGCGAAGAAGAATCCCCTTGATTCCCGACTTTTTGCTACTATAAATCTCCATGTCCTGCTTTTTTCAAATAAAAGCGACATAGTTATCGTCCGCAAGCTTTTCAACTCAAACCATCACTAATACATCTTGCTTGTCTGTTCTGCCTTCAGGAGACGACAGAGAAAATGAGTAGACCGTCTCTTTTCTCGTCCTTAGCCTGATGTGATCGCAGAGGTCATGCTAAGGAAACAGTACATGCCCTCGCCACTACAAAACACACATGACAAGATGCAAGGGGACTCTGGATCACCTTACCCAGAAAGTTGTGCTAACAAGGTGAAACATCAGCGCTAGGCGACAATATGTCTGCTTCCAGCAAATGCGAAGTTGCAGTGTACTTGATTGTACTTTTGTAGGCCTTGAAAAACATTGAGGTACGCCCATGTGTCAATGTCAGGACGTGTCACAGTAAAAGAACCATACACTGCGTTCAATTGCGTTGCAAAATGTTGCAAAGCGCAGCAAAGCGTTGCATTGCGTTGCAATATATGGCGTGACCTGGCACGTAGAAGACTTGCACAAACTGGCACACAGTCCAGTCATGTCATCGCCACTCACCTCTCAAATTTGAAGCTTTGAATATGGAACGTCATTATCAAACGTCTGCTTCGTTGCAGCTGAAGGTGAAGTGAGAACCATGGTTGACGTTGAGCTTGGAGCCGTATGTGCTAGATAGCAGGCTGTTAGTTGATGGCGGTTCCTAAAATCGTTTCTCATCGGTGCCTGCCAAGGACCTTCTTGCACTACAGCCTTTTAGTACTGTCCGGGAGTATGATTACAATCTGCCGCTAGCAAGAGCTGCATGGCGATAGAAATGTCTGACACTCTACTATTGTGGAGCATTTAAAAATTGATGATCTGGCCTTTAAGATGCCTTCGTGGTTGCTGAAGAGTGACTTTTTTAAGGAAAGTTCCTCTCAAACTGGACTACGAAATAGATGAGAAACACATACACTTTTTCATGTATACAGAGACAGCCTTAGAAGGTTGTCGCTCTCTTTGATGCTTTATTATTTATATGAAGTAGCCTCAGCTTGAAGCGTACTTAGCCTGACTCATCTGCTTATTGTTTCGCTGAGCTCCTGATTCTCAAAGTTAGCACAACATGGACGATCATACGCACAAAGTACAAGCAGGAGAAGCTTTGCAAAAGATAAGGGAACTGTCCAGATTTGTAGTTGTCTCCTTGAATTTTCCAACACTACCTGCACTGGCGCAGTCGGCTTCTGCAGGTTTAGTTTTTCTCCTCGGCGTTCATGGCGCTCAGGTGTGTAGAAGCCACCCTTTCCTTTTGTCTTGCAAACTTTGCGATCACGATTGGAGTAATTTTTCGCAGCTGTGTTGTCATGACCCATCTCATGGACGTTAAGCAGGAGCGGACTTTGACACTCACATTCCCTTGTGTTCTGCTTACTCTGTACCAGGTTGTGGGCCACAAATTGAGAGTCTCGTGCGTCACACCGTATGCTCCCTTACTGGGGGCGCTTGCAGTTGGGACGTCCTCTATTCTTGCAGGCCAGGTCTGAATTTTGATACACCACTACCTTCATTGCAGGCCACTCATCCTTCTTATGTGCAAAGGCCCCTTGGCTAGTAGGTCTTCTCTGAGCTCACAACTGGAAATTGGAAAGATAAACACGTTAGTTCTTCTTTGAGATTACAATTATGATAAGTGTATGTACAAACATATATGTATGTATATCTATGTGCTGTTTTGCATGTACTGTTGCAAGTCAGACCATGTCCTATGTGTGTTGATAACCATTGACTTGTTGTCTTGTATACATCACATCAACTTCCTCATATAGAGCATTTGAGTGTGGGGAAGATTTGACTCGCAGTCGTAGTGTGACTGCAGGAATGTATATCTTTGCAAGTGCTGCCCTTCCTCTGCAGTCAGAGCTATATTAGGAGGTGCTTGATTGCTGTATGTAGTCATCTGCTAGCATGCTGTTATGAATAGTCTAAAATGTACTTCTTTGTGTTCTGACAACAGACAGCGAGCTTGGTGCAAAGAAGAATGTCAGGAGAAGGCTGGCTTCCACCACGCTTTGACGTGTCAGAGATGCTGTTTCATGGCGTCGTTGGCATGGCTGTTTTCAAGGTATCAGCCCAAATGCTCTCCAGTGCTCCTGGTGTAACACAACTTTTCCGCTTCACTCTGCGAAATTCTCTCTGTTTTCTTGTCTCCCTGCTAGCCTTGACCATATCCACTCATTACTGCGGATACCATGAATGATGTTTTGGAAGAGACTGTCGTGTTTCTGCCGCTTTCCTAGGGCGGATGCTTCTGTGCATGCATGCAAGCCCATACTTCCCCCTCCCCCCCCCCCAAGTGTCCCCCCCTCTCTCTCACTCTCTCTCACACACACACATACACACACACATGTACGTGACGACGAAGCTGCTGTTAAGCTGCTGTTAAGCTGCTGTTAAGCTGCTGTTAAGCGCTTAATCAGTTTGATGCCCGCTGTTGCCCTCAAACTAAAGCATACATTTTTACCAGCTGCAGTAGACAGCCGTTTTCAGGATGCATTTTGCGGCTGTTGTCATTGAAACTGGCAGACATCTGACTATGTTCAACTCTGTCCAATCATATCAATATGAAGGCTGCCGAGATGCATACAATATCTCTGTAACACTCTTAGAGCTAATTTTGTTCCTGAGCACCCAGCAGACTGAATGTCCACTCTGTGTATCTGTGTCTGAGTATGCACGTTCTGCTTCCTCTTCTCTTTTATTGTGTTCTCCCCCTTCCAAACACCGCAATGCAGCTTACAAATGGCAGCTTTCGCAATCTGATGCCCAGTGACTTGCGCCACCCTGGAGCACTTGCCAAAGGCTCCATCCCAGGTACCACATCCAGTTGCATCCTATGACGTCTTGTTGTCGGGCGTAGCACACACAGGCACCTTATCTGACTCTAGCATCCTCTTCTTGGCTCTTACAGCCTCTGCTGGTCAGCCCTTCAAGAGGGGCTTTCAACATCTGGCAGTATTCCATGTCAGCTTGCTTGTGGAACCAGCACGTAGTGTATGGGCTGGAGGCTAGAACAACGTCAGCTTGTCCCTATCAGAAGACCTGCCTCCTGGCAGAGGTTTAGGCCAGGCACTGTTGCATGTCTTGGCAAAGCATTACTGGTGCTTGAGGCGTGTGATATTCTCCGCTGACCACATGCAAAGCTTGGAAGTGCAAAATCCAAGTTTTGTTCTTAGCCTCCCCATTGCCCTATCTTGTGAGCACTTATATATGTGTACACTGTACCTAAGTGCCTGAATGTTCGTGTGTGTGCTCGAGTGTGTCGTGTACTTCTGTAAGCTTCTCCCCTGTTGCTTTGAGCACTAGGAATAAATTTAATCCGAGGTGTCTGTGTCTCATGGTTCGTCACCCCACATCCCATCTCCCCGCCCCCGCCCCCCTCTTCCGCCCCCTTCTTTGATCATCTGTGTGCAGCTCGATCATCTTCATACGCGAATCAAACTGAGAGAGAGATTCTGGAGGAGATGTACAAGAAGTATGGGTGCCACCACTGCGGCTCTCGCAAGCACGCCTTGTGAGTATTGAGCTCTCCTTGCAAGCTTATGCTGCTCCGTTTCCGTACAGGGCTGGATGGAGCTAGGGGAGAGTTGCACGTTGCTCTCCGGTGGCAATCTGCGAACAAGAAGTATGCCACGCTTGCTGCCTATATATGCTTACCTGCATTGGAGAAATGAGGCAGAACGGTGGCACTTGAGGTAGGAGCTTGAGTCAAGCAAACGGCCTGGCTCGGATTTCTCGTCATTCCACCATGTGCTGTCCTGGGCCAAATTTAATGACCTTTTATTAGGCATTTGTCTCTCTTCCTCTTATCTTCTCTGATTCTGTGCGTCTGTGTGGATGAGCTCCATTGTGGGGTGTGTTGCAGCCATGCCGATCACATGCCTCCCAACAAAATTGTTCAAAATAGCACGTCATTGGCCACAGAGGCCTGGACTGTGGACCAGACGAGCACATCCCTCCTCATATCCTCCTCCCCTTCCTCTGGGGGCAGGGCTGTCAAACAACTTCCTTCCACCACCACCACCACCACGAGGAGCAGCAGCAGCAGCAGCAGCAGCAATGGTGCCGGTAGCACTACAACCAGCGGCAAGCTTAATGGCAGCAAGCCTAATGGCAAAGCCAGCTCTGGCAGCTCAGGCAGCGCGCCGGTAGGCAGGAGATCTCTCAGCACAGCATCCAAGAGTGGGCCTGCAGCCGCTGGCTCCAGCACCACGCAAGCCGGTGCTGCAGGAAGCAGTAATGCCAGGTCAGCAGCAGCCACGCGTACAACTGGCTCCAAGGGAGCAGCAGGCGACGCAAGGAGTGCCGCTCTCAGTGGGCAAAGCACGGCCAAGGGAGCAAGCATCAGGGGGCGCGCGAGCTCCTCTAGCTCTGCCAATACTGGTGGCAACGGGGGAATCGCAGTAGCAGGCACTGCCAAGAGGAGTATGCAGACACAGGCTGGGAGCAGCAATGGGAATGGGGGAGGAGGTGCTGGTGCTGGCAGTGTGGTGCAGCAGAGGTTCTACCCCCAGTGTGTGAATTGCTCCAACTTGCAGTCCCACGCCGTGAAGAGCAACCAGCAGAGGCTTGTGCTGCACTGGGCGCGTGGATTTCCTGAGGTCGACAGCTTCTGCTCACCCCCAGCATCATGCCCATAATCTGTACTCAGTGTATATCTGTTTTTACCTCCTGCTGCTATTTAGCCACACTTATGACGATGCGAAGCTGGACTTTGGAATCAAAACACCATCCTAGATTGCGACGCAACACTTCTTGCAACTTGGCCTCTGCTGGAGGTACTGAGTATTGAGACTGATGCTTGTTTGGAAGTGGCAAATTCTCAGTTGAGGGCCTGTGCGTTTGTTGAGTGCCTTACAAGGTCATCCAGCTGAGCCGAGTGCTGGTGTAGCGATTGTTGAACAAACTCTCCAAAGCCTGTTGCTTGCGGGCAGTTGTACATGGTGGAAGAGACGGGAGAGAGGATACCTGTCGAGTTAACCTGATTGCACTTACTCAAACCAGTTTCTATCCAAGTTTCTTCCTGCAAGAGAATTCCTAGCAAACCCCTGTTGTCAAAAGTGCCACCTGTCTGTGCTGATTACTTGTCTGGTGGGCTTGCACTTGGCGGCAGGCATCCAAGTGGACGGGCTTCTACATGGGTCTCCTTGCAGTGGCCGTCCCCCCTGGTCCTTCCCAAGCAGACGACAGGCCTCGCACTTCCCCACGTGGCAGAACTATCTTTGCATCAGTATCGCAAGACGAGTTCCTAGGTCCTGATGGGACAACCCCGTCAAGAAGCAGAAGAGGGGGCAAGAGAGCGAGTCGCACGAACGGAGAGGATGCTCTGGAAGACACGCAGCGGCTGAGAGCGGATCTCACCTCGAATGCCGGACGGCGGGTGGCCATGATGGAGGCTGAGATCCGGGGGATACGGCAGCATGAGGCTCTGGTATGAGTGGCGTCTCGCTCTCAATCAGTGTGGTGTCCTCGTCAGCGCTTGTCTGGTCTTTACATTTGTGAATGCACGCGAGGGGTTCACGAGTCTGCAGGGGTCCCGCATTCGGCCAGTGCGTGTTGTTCCCGTCTGCCCCGTGAGCTCTACACAAGACGCTTTAGGCTTACCTTTCTTTAAACAACTTGGGGATCTCCACTCTGGTGCAATGTATCAAGGCTTGTGTATTAGCAGCCCGTGGACGTGTGCTGCAGCATTGTGGCTATGCTGTTGAGGGGATGCCTGATTTTCTTTATTGTGTCTTGTTAATTAGAATGCCGCAGAATATGGGTATGATCATAACAGTCTGGCCTCGTGTATGTTTGACTCCGCTGGATTGTGCGCAGATCCAAAATGAGGTTGCCCAACGGTGGGCCCAGAGAGATAACCCTATGTACAAATACAAGCCCAATGGGTGGTCAAAGGGAAGCCCATCAGTAGAGCAGCTGCAGAAGACGCTTACAGAACTGGCAAGACAAAAAGGGCAACTGAAGAACAATGTAAAGTGGCTGAAGCAGCACGCACAATGAATTGCATCTCCTTCAAATAAGATCCCTCTTACAGGAGAGGTGTAGGGGCTACTCGACGTGAAAGTGAAGGGTTTCTTACAAGGATGAGCCTGGTAGCGGCGCTCCATTGGCACAAATGTGGCTCTAGCTCTCTCTTATGTACAGTTTATGCGCGTCAGTCATCATTTGTTTATGATACGAAATGTCCTGGATTTACTCTTTTTGGGAGGAGCCATTGACTTAGAGTGAAGAGCAGAGTCAATTGTGCAAAGTCACCATGAAAAATTCTGACTTGGATGGTGCAAGTACGTTTACAGAAGTTACTACAGTACATCCTTTCAAAGCACCCACTGCCTTTGTGGTAATGCCTAGCAAGGTCCTGTTGAAGCACACTTGTGAACATTCACTTTGCAGGAGAGCATACAGAAGTGTTTGGAAACTGAATTTTGATAGGTGCTCCCGCTGTGATGTATTAGGTGGTCAATGTATCATGAATCCACCACATCCAAATACAAAGGCTACAACAGCCAATGATGTATTCTCCTGATCATCCAAGCAAAGTACCAATACGTTCTCTGTTGCCACCAAGACAGGCCCCTCATTATTACAGAAGTGGTCCTCACTTGCAGGCATGTTTTTACTTAATCAAGCCATCTACCCATCTTTGAGAACGTGTCAACAGAAAGCCGGGAGATGCAGCCACACTCTCTTGAAGGACGTTGATGATGGGGGGCATCCGCGGTACCTGAAGAACAAACATTGTTGGATGACAATAGCTCGCACTTCATGAAAGCCAGGCGAATCATCAGCAAGAAAATACATTTGAGAAGAAGGAGTCAGAGAGAAAACTCGTCCAACTTTGTTCAGACTGCAGGTATGCTTACAGCCAAATTGATTGAACCTGGTAGGCGAAGCGAGTAGGACTGAGAAAAACAACCCTGCTTGAAAGGATAGCGCATCAATAAATCCAACTCGGCATGACCATGTCATTCCTTTCTAAGGCATCATATGTGGCTGCCGACACCTGAAGCCCTGACATCGGAGGTGCTCTTGTGGACGATTTTTCCCCTTGGGAGAGAAATGTGATGCTACTAAAAGTACAAAGCCGAGAGAGAAGTTTCAGCAATACCATCCATGGTAAGCTCAAGAAAGTGTCGATGCAATTGCCAAAGCTACAAGAAGATCCGAATTGCTCTTCTCAATGGGTCACTCACCTCTTCCCCTGCTCGCCTACCCCACCTCACGAAGCTTACCTTTGACTCAGAATCCTCGATGGCAGCACCCTTATTTGCCTTGGACACTTTGTTGGGCCTCACTATGCACAGCCCATGTCATCACCTCCTCCTCCTCCGCCAGCAGCACCTGCTCCTGCTTGCCCTCCAGATCCTCCTTGCTCTCCTTCTACTGCTGCTGCAGCTGCTGCAGCTGCTGCTGCGGCCACTGCTGCCGCTCCCCTGAGCTGCTCTCGGGTCTCCATCAGAATCACACCCAGGCGGTTGCGCCCCGACCCGTCCCCGCCGTCCCCCCAGTAGGCGTCCCTAGCGGTGTGCTCCACCAGCCGGGCGTCACCCGTTGCTAGCAGGGCTCTTCGGACCTCCCCGTTCTGCTCAAACTTTGCCAGGACAGCGCGCCGCATGGCGTCCTCCTTCACCTCCTCCCAGTCCCGCCGCAGCGGCAGGTCCCGCCGCCTCCCCAGCATGGCCGCCTTCATTGGGGTGCCCGCGCTCCGCACCCTCTCTCTGATGCCCTCTTCCAAGAACTTCTGCGCCTGGTACCAGTGCTCCGAGCTCGGCCAGCGCGTGCCGTCCACGTGGAACGGCGAGCAGTGGAAGTTGGAGAGGAAGCCGTGGGAGCCCACAGCCGAGCAGAAGAAAATGGCCTCGTCAAGGGCGGGCGGCAGGCCAGGGGGGGGGTCGAAATCTGGATTGACGTGAGGGGCGGGGGCGGGGGCGGGAGTAGGGATGGGGGTGGCAGCTGCCGCATCCACAGCTGTTGCGTGAGCTTCGTTGCTGCTCTCACCCATTGGCAGCTACCCCTTATTCCGTCCACGAGCTACCCAGTGTGATGTGACTGCTGCAGAAGTGCTTAGCAAATCACAGGTGCCTCCGCTTCTGCTGCCTTGCCTGCTCTGCAATGGGAGCCAGGCACACACACAAGACCGCCCACCCCGTTGCCTCTTCCCTCAGTTTGGGGATGGTGAACACTTCCACTTTGGCTTACTGTAGAAGTCAAAACTTGCCTGTATACAAAAATCCCTTCTGCTGATCTTCTAAGACTGTATGCAGTAGCAGCAACCTATTCCCCCTCAGCCACTTGGCGCACTCCTGTCCCTCTTACAGATGCCTTCTAGGCCTCATCTGTGACAGCTGGCAGCAAACGCAGTCCTGGGGGTCCAACCACCCGCTGCCCAACCACTATAGACAGCTAGTGTGATGTAACTGAGCAAGACAAGGAGGCCACGGGACGAGCATATAAAGTAAGCACAAGATTGTACCTTCTTGAGCGAGGGGAAGAGCTGCTGTTGATTGCCCACCTCAAGGTTCACAACTTAGCAGTTGAGTCTCTGAGAGGCAGGCTCCGGGTAGGCTTCAAGTGCCTGTTGTCAGTTGTCAGTTGTCAGTTGTGCGCTGGTTGGGATGGAAGCTGTAGAAGGTCCCTGCGGATGGCTAGTGAAAGACGCCTTGCTGGCCGCTTGTGAGACAGGCCGGACAAGATGGAGACAACACGCTTGTCTCTGAGAAGCACGAACCCCGGAAGCTCAAAGATCTGATACTTGTCGGCTATATCCTGCACAACGAGGTCACATTTGAGAATGTATATGGTTAAATACACACTGCGAACAGGTATTTGTGCCAGCGTCTTTATGTATACACATGTATAAATGCACATATTTATGTATTATTGGCACAGAAATTCACCTCTGACAATAAACACGGACGTATTGAAGATACTCTACCATCTATTCTTACACAGTTCTCACAAGTAGAATCCTCAGCTTATCACGACCTGAGGCATGGCTGAATGCAGCATTTCCATGAAGGAAACAAGAAAGCGGAGAGCAAGGGTTTGAGAAGAGCACCAACGTACGATTCAAATATCGATCACAATACAGAAGGGATCGAAAATGAATGTATATGTGTGCAAATACAGTTGAATCAAGGAGCTTGCACTACAACTTACTGCAATGTTGAACAAGTATAAATTTGACCAAAGTATAATCAGATGTGATCTGCAAATGTTCACCTCAGACTGTTCAACATTAAGCTTGGCAAAGGCGACTTGAGGGAACTCTTTGCAGAAGCCCTCATAAACTGGCGCAAATCGATGACAAGGGTGGCACCTGCGAGTGCAATGCAATCGTGAGTGGGGGAGACAGCCAGGTCATTAGCTGACATGACGTGTTTCTTTGAAGTGGGTATGTTGGAATTAACATAGCAATATGTGTGCCTGTAAGTAACAATGACAGTGAGGCGAGACATGTCCTCTTCTGATGGCGGCTGGATGCAAAGAGAGACGCAGACTGAGACGCAATCAAGGACACTATGATACAAAGTGGCTAGACAGTGTATATATTGATGCAGAACCACATTAAGTACGAAGCAAGTTTTCTCTATAATTGGACAAATAACCATATCCTGAAAATCTTGAGGCTCTTTACCCAGCATGCTCTTTCTTCTTCTCCAGCTAAGACTTACAGAAAGAATGGAACATACACTCTGTGCACCATGAAATGTGCGGGACTAACTTATTACGTCCACGTGCAAGGGACCTCTGTCGTAAGTGGACCAGAGATAAATGAGTATAAGTAATACCAAGGAGCACCAAAGTTGAGGACAACGAACGCGTGCTTGTCAAGAAGAGCAGTTAGCTCTTCTCGTGTCTCGATATTTCTCACGCTTGTGTCGTCTGTATGCATTGGCTTTCAAGTATCACGCTGCTTTCAACAGTACACGAATGCAAGCAAGGTAAAGACGTGCAAAGGAAGAACCTGAGAAGTACGGGAACCAAGGAAAAGCCAACCTAGAGTAGAATGTCACCTGATGCAACATGATGGCATAATTGATGACTCAAATGGGCGTTTGGTTGGCGTGATCACTAGCTTGCGTGAAGTGCACGTGAAGCATTTGGAAGCAATACCTTCGGAGCCAGAGCAGGCCAGAGGAGGTCATGCAGAGCTGTGCCAGAAAAGCTAGGGCACCGTGCTTGGAGGTGACATGGCGTCTAACCCAAAGAACATAACGCTTTGACTTTTCTCCAGGCTAATCTCAACTTTTCGCAAAATTGCCCAGTCTTCACTCCACTTTGTTACACTCTATTCCATTCTATTGTATTCTATCCAAGAAAAATAGCTCATAATTGGCTTATATATCTTGTCAACTGCCGTCAACCAGCTGAGCTGACAATGCGCGTCATGTCAGAAGCTACTTTCAATCCACTTAATTAAAATGAAAATGTTACAACATACATGACGCCCAATACCGTCAACTCTGAAGAGAGAGACGAGGTGCGACAATCGACTCGTGCAGGCGACTTGAGGAGAGTGCATTGCATCAGGACGAAGAATTGAACACCATATGCAAATTGCGATAGTATGTTTGGAAGTAGAAACTGGCTTGCACTGGCTTATTACTACACGCTGTAACATGTACGCAGCAATGACGAGGATGGCGTGTGCGAGAAACTCACAGATACTACTTTGAACTTTCATGCCCGTAGCTAAGAAGGAGCTCATCGAGTAGCAAGTACGCGTCCCAGCGTTTACCAATTGGTTTATGAGATTGAAGCCTGTGACTGTGCGATAATTTTAGTCTGTAACAATAGCTGAGAACAATGACTTTAGCACCTGTGAAAAGTTCCTTCACGGCACTCATGGCTTTGTGCCTGTCTGCGGTGGTTAGTAGCCAGTTTGCAATACCTGCACGGTATGACGGGTTTGCATTAAGTGGACCAAAATCTACTCGACCAATCGTTATCGAAGCGTTTTATGACCTACTGTGTCCAGGATGTAAGGACGGTTGGCCTATTCTGAAGAATGTCTCCGCCGTCTATTCTCAGGACAAAGTTCAAGTTATTGTCCATCCGTTCCCTGCTCCGTGAGTGTATGCTTCCAAATGAATGTCTACGGTTACCCTGACTACTTAATATTCTGAATGCCACCTGACAACTGAAAGGCTGAGTGCATTGGCACACGCACTTACAAGTACGGAGTAAGTAAACGGTAAATAGGTGCAGCATTTGAATAGCTATATGATGCTGCTTTCTATTGATTTCTACTTAAGTGCGCACCAATGCTCAAGACAACTAGTAGGGCTCTCTATCAGACTGCACGTGTGTCGGCAGCAATGTGACTTAGATCAACCTCGCATGCCAGCTGGTGCACTGGTCAGGACAGTGGTGCCTTTTTGCATAAGCACGTTATGCATTACTGACCTGGTACAAGCTAGGTACTTGCCATGCTCTCATGTCACGTACTGTTTTGGTGGCATGTATTTGTCGTGCAGCTTCCATCATAATGCTTTCTTTGCTGCCAGAGGCATGCATATTGCAGCTTTGCTCAACGCATCCTTGGCTTATCCATGGCTTGAGCTGGTGTATAAATTTCAGGTGAATATTGTGTTTCATTTCCTTCATTTCTTGCGAAGAAATTGACCTTTCAAAAAAGGAGAGCAGCAATACACTTTGTGTGCCACATATCTGTCGAAAATTCCTGTTAAGTAGTTGGAACTTCGAGAAAATTGAGACCTGCCATACACTTTGTGGCCAATTGTCTGTCAGAAGGGCAGCTTTCCAAATTGTTTTTCTATTTTGTATTAGGAGAAAACTGTGCTCGTGTTATAATCCTGTAACTTTTATCCAATAGCAATTGTGGATGCATTAATACGCTGCTATAAAGTTGTGCTTCTTCTGACCAACATTAGCTCGTAATGCAGAGCCATATGCACTTCTGAAGAGCTTTTGACAGCATATTGTTTGTAACACACGTGTACGTTCAATGTATGCATGTATGAATTACGCAGTCCCAAAACACTATCAGCTTTAAGCAGTGTGCGTGCAGCAACAAATCTGCAAGGCATGTACACCTCTCTGTTGCTCTTATTGTGCGTGCAGGACCAATTCTCTGGAGATGCGACGGAACTCATAGCGCCCAAGGACATCCTGGTGCTGTTTTCCAAACTGGCGACAAAGTTGGGCCTCGACAAGGCTGCCTTCTTGAAGGGCTACTCAGACCCTAGAACAGACTCTCTGACACGGACGTCTTTCAAGGTCTCTTTACTTAACCCCCCCTTCCCCCCCCGTCTTTTCCTTTTCCTCTGTGCCCTGGTTGTGGCTTGACAGAAGCGTCTTCCATGCGTTCTTGACTTCAGAGAAGATGTTGGCAACCTGATGGTTTAGCGCGTGCACAAAGAAAAAGAGATTAATTCATGTATGCAGTCCACCTAGCAAAAAGCGTGGGTGCTTGCGTGTGTCTGCGTGTGTGCGCCGAGAGGGACTCTGAAACTATCACTTGGGCTTGGCCACACGAGGGCTGCAGCCTCAGACTGGTGGCTATGCCCCATGATCAACCTATGTGGAGCTGCACAGTTAGACATGACACAGACGGCTTAAGGTGTGATACCAGACCAAGTCTGGCGCAAGTACAGGGTTCGGCTGGAGGTGTTCTGCCCCTTGAACCCGCCTCATGTAGTGATGTGCAAGGAGTATCCTGCGCGTGAAGGCGGGCTACTACATTGTTTTTGACAAAGTTGGGTCCTGCACCGAGCGGGGTGATTACTAGTGACATTTTGAGATTGATGCCTTCAGTGATAGTTGGTTAACTGTTAACTTTTTTGATGGCTGGGGCCTAACTGTCAGAGCTTGTGTGGTTGGAGATGTGCAGTATGGCTGCCACAGGGGCGTGGTGGCAACGCCAACATATCTGGTGAATGGCGTCACTGTGCTAGGAGCCGACGACACTTGGACAGTTGCCAGGTGGCAAAAGCTTCTTGATCCACTTGTCTACGCTGCTGAGGCAGCCAGCAAAGCCGAAGAGCAAAGCAATATTCCTGTCTTTGGGGCTCACTCCTACTAGTGACTCGTGAATACAACCCTTAGGCTTCAGAGTCTATTACATGGAATATGCCTATGCCTGTTTTGATCTGAGGTTTATGTTGCCGTCAAGTGGCGTCCTTGCCAAATATGTATGTACATAAATGGCTCCTGTTTGTAGGACACGCCCTCTTGACTGCATGTACGAGGGCTTTGTTGTATTGGCAGTTTGCCAAGAGCCAGTTTGTGACGAGCTCTGGCAGCAAGTGAAATTATGTTCGCTAGATGAATGACACTAAACCATATAGCACCAAATTCCTAGCTTGTAGAGGGCATTGTGAGATAGCGATGTGCCATTTCCTTTTTTGTCTCAGTTCGGCAGATATGTGCTTCTCTTGGGGCGTCCATTGACAAGTAAGCATTTGTACGTGCCTAATTCTTAGCTTACCTTCTCACACTCCTTCATTCTCCAGCTCATCGGCAAGCTCAGCTGGACCCAAGGACATGTTAGAAGACGATACAATCATCGAAAGTCGTAACCTCAGAAGAGGTCAGCTAGTATACAGCCAAAGCCCAACCAAGAAGGTAGACAAAAAAAAAACTTGCAATATGGGAACATTGGGCGCTTACATAAGCAACAACCTCATGTCTTACGCTCAAGTTTGGGATAATGTACGATTCAGTTCAGAGCGTATGGTTATGTAAAGTAGGACTTTGAGAAGTACTAATGTTCCCTAAGCATTTAGTGGCCGGTTTTATGTTGACAGATATATGTGGGTTTCTATTCCTCAATGTATAGCTTGCGATGGGTGACCATACTCTGCTTACTATTTTTCCACCATAGGTAGATCTTATTGTTAGTGATAAAATTATAGCCATCTTAGCTTACATCAGTGATAGCTACTCTGCGCAAGTGTACCTTAGAGCATGCTTCATTCTGCAGTGTCTTACTTGTCAATGCCTAGTGTTGGTGTAAGTGGACAAACGAGTCATTTTCCAACTCGCGTTTATTCCTTTTTGCTTTAGATGCAAGTTACTCTTTTCATGCATTTGAGTTGGCCCGTGTCGTCAGCTGCTGCAAAGCTGCTAAGTTCAAATTGTGAAATTCTGTTTCGCGCATAGTTCTTTAGCACTAGCTTTACGGTGGGTCTTTCTTTGGTTCTGGAATCAAAGTTTAGTCCTATAACTAGGTCATTTCTACAGCCCATAATCACAATCTATTTTTTTTTACCAAAGTGCATGAAAATAGGCTCCCTAGAAGCGTTAACACTTGAACCCTACCGGCAAATTAGAGACAAGTCAATCGGACAAGTATCGACGGAGATACATGAAGTTGCCGGCCAATAACAGTGCTTAGTTTGGTTCGATTTTCACCTTCACATTGGTGCTTTTTCGCTTTCTATTCTTTTTTATTGAAAAGTGAAACAGCCATGGCTGCCATGGCTTCTTTTTCTACAGGCTCTGTAGTAGGCGTAGGCTCTAAGATACTAACTTCTTAGCAAGATTTGGGATAAGAGTCGAGCTCTTCAAGAGTTTGGAGAGCACTATGTCGTGCGCTAGGAGGTCGGGTGCGTACTATCGACACAAGCTATGCATAATAAGCAAGCAGGCTTTGCTGCAATAAAGTCTACAATACATGTGGCTTTATAGCCAAAAAGGGAGGCAAGTGTTGGGTGTTTTTATCGGAGTGTGTACTCTCCAGAGTGAGCACCTCAACATTGTAAACTGGTAGGAATACAACTAATGAAGTATGGCCCAAAAGATCACTGGAAGCACATCATGATCTTCAAGAGTAGTCCTATGGCAGGAGTTTAAGCTGTGACTTTGCCACCACTCGTAAAGTTCTTCAAGTGACTTGAAGCCAGCAAGGCTTGCTCTTCACAAGAGAAAAACTAAGTGGTCCTGAAAACACAAGAGATAAAACTGTAAGCTTTACTGATGATCTCTGTGACTTACAACTGGCATAATGGGGACTTCTAAAAAGTTACTACTCAATCCAATCAAAAGCGAGATGCTAGAATATGCTAAATGCTTGTGATAGGTTGAGCTCACTTGAGCACATGCTAAGCTTGTAAGACAAGCTTGCACAATTATGTTTGTGCATCCGGACGGTTGCCCGCTAAGCCGTGGTACTCCTGCAGGCTGTGACGGTTGCTGTCAGCTGAGCACATCTTGGTCGGGTGCGCATGGGCCAACCGACGGGCTGCAGCTGTTGGTCGGTGGCCGTGGGTGCCCTTGGTGGCCTCGCCACTTGGGTGTTGGGCGCTTAGGAGTTCCTGGGCCCAAGTGACGGGCATTTAAGTGCCCCTGGGCCACTTGAAGGTGCCCGCCACCTTCCGGTGGCGCCACGTGGCCTCGGTGGCTCCCGTCGCTTGGCGCCGAGCACAATTAAGTGTTCGGGCTGGCTGTCGTGTGAGCCTGGGCCAAGCGCAGAAGCCCGCCACCTTCCGGTGGCTCCACGTGGCCCCCTCGACTCTTGTTGCCTTTGCTTCGGGCTGTCGCTTGGGTCCCTGCGGCGTGTAGTAGCTACGAATACAAAGTCAAGTGCCACCGTCCAGTTTTGGACGGCGTATTTGGCCTGCACCTCTGGTGCGTTTAGTAGGTCTGGCGCACGTGACAAGTGTTGACTTGTCACGTGGCATCTATACCCTAGGCATGCGAGCATTGCAACTTAATTAACTAAATCACACAAATGCAAAGAGGCAAATGCCCGTTCGAGGTTGATCGCTCACACGCTTGTAGCTCGGGTACATGCAACAACTTCGACTCATTAAATCATGACAGCTGTCGTGCGCTAGGAGGTCGGGTGCGTACTATCGACATAAGCAATGCATAATAAGCAAGCAGGCTTTGCTGCAATGAAGTCTACAATACATGTGGCTTTATAGCCAAAAAGGGAGGCAAGTGTTGGGTGTTTTTATCCCCCCCCCAGCTCTCAGCCTCCAGCTGATGAGCTGTTGCTGCCTAGTGCTAACGCTAAGCACTTGCGACAGAACCAGTCTCAGTTGACACGTGCGCCAGTTGTAGGTTTGGGCAGCCGACGTGGAAGCCGTAGAGAGCGATCATGGCCGGACATCGGTCCACGATGTCGAGCGGCAAAGAAGCCGTGCGAGTTCCTCCTAAACGCCGGTCGGGCCGATACTGGACGCGCTCGGTCCAGCTGTCAACCGCGGCGTCAATAGGAAAGAGCACCTCTTGTCCCAAGAGGACGTCAAAGGTCTCAGAGCTAGTCACAAGGGCGTGCCAATGAATGATTGTCTCGTCCGCTGTCCCTGGCTTGAATGTGAAGCGAAGCGCCAGTCGTGTGCGCCCGGTCACGAACTTGGAGGTGCCAGCTGCCATGTTGATCCGCGTCGGCGAATCCTCCAAGTCGTTCGAAGAGAGGCCCAGCCGTCGGAAGTAGCTGAGGCTAATGAGGACCGGCTGCGCGCCCGTGTCAAACATGATCTACTGCGGGGCTTGAGTGTTGACGAGCACGATCCCCTGCGCATTATCCAAAAAGGCGTCGTTAGGACTGCTTATCATCCTGCGCTCATGCGCAGCTCGCGCGGGTGCAGAAAGCACCGCGGCTGCGGCAGCAGCTGAGCTGCCTGCCTCGTCGCCTCCAGCGTTACTCCGAGGTCTGCGAAGGAGACCGCTGGCATACGGTGCAAGGCCAGGGAGTTCAATGCTGAGCTGCACCGTCGTCATAGGCGAGGCAAGCGCGTGAGGCGCGAGAGCAACAGGCGCTGGCAGCGGCTTGAGCACGCGGAAGGAACGTGGAAGACGTGGTGCCTCCTCTGTGCGGCGTCCCTGGTCAGGCCCATTTCTCTTGTGTGAGGCTGCTGGCCGACCGGCTGCTGCCAGCAGCATACGCTTGCGTGGTGCCCTGGCGGCTGTTGAGCTCTTGCCAAGTGGCAGCGTGCGTGCGTGGCAGACGAAGGTGGTCGAGGCGTGCGTGGAGCGACAAGAGGGCGTAGTCGCGGCGGCTGCAATCAGGTGCGAGCCGGAGCTGTGTCGAACCTTTGCCAGGCCTGTGCCTAGCCTACTCCCAACTTGGCCTGAACCTCTGCCAGACTTCTGCCAGATCTGCGGCAGGTTTGTCCCAGACCTATGCCAGGCCGGAGATGCTGTGGTAGGGCGCGTGGCAACGTAGGAGCCGTCCGCGTTGTTGGCTGCCGGTGTTGCGCCATGTGCGCAGCTGCTGTGCGCAGCTGGTGTCGAAGTTGTGTCGACTGCGCTGCTGCCGAACGTGCGTTGAGCAATTTGTTGCGTCGGTATAGATGGGCGTGTGCGCCTGGCCATGCCACTGCCAAAGATCGGCGCTTTGGCCAGCGTGTGCGCGATACGTGGCGGCGGCTGCTGGGACCTGCTGCTAGCAGCAACCAGCAGCGGGCGGCTGTCCAGTGGCTGCGTGCTCATGCGCAACACTGGGCACGTCCGCGCGGCCGTAACTCGCACGGCTGCTGAAGTTGCAGACGGAATGACCGACTGGCGGGTCCGCATCAGGGCATCACCTGTCACTCCACATGCGATGCGCAGCCCTGCTGGCTCCATCAGGGCAGCAAACGCAAAGGGCGCGTGTTTCGGCGTCTTTGCGGGCTGCGCTGGCTGTTGTGGGGACCCGTCGATGGGTACGCTCGCATCGTCGACTGCCAAGATTACACAGGCCTTGGGCCTGCCACCGATCAACCTGTTGGTACTCGCCGTGTCGTTGCTGATAGGTGTCAGCGCGGGGCGAGGCGGGCCTGCAGAGGCGTCGATGTCGGTGCCTGCGGCCTTTGTCATGGGCGCTCCGTCGTTGTGCAGACGTGCGCGAGGCGGCTGCGTTGACCCGTCAGCGGGGCCGTGTGCAGCGTGGGCTGCCAGGACTGCACAGGCCGAGGGTCTGCCACCTGTCAGCTTGTCGAGGCCCGCCCTGTTGCTGCTGACAGGTGTCAAAGCCGGGCACGTTGGATCTGCAAACGCGTCACTGTCGGCGTATGCAGCCCTCGTCGTGAGCGCTTTGTCTGGGGCTTGCCATCTGTGAGCACGTAAGCGCATACCCTCTTGCAGCTGAGAGGTGTCAGTGCGAGGTGCGTTGGGACTGTAGACGCATCGCCGTCGGCGCCTGCAGCTATCGTCGTAGGCGCTTCGTCGTCATGCGGACGTGCGCGTGGTTGCAGCGCTGTTGCTACGCAACTTGGTAGGCACTTTGGCTGCCTAATGTCGGCGCTGGGGGTGCACGCAAGAGTTGCGCCACCGCCGGATGTTAACCCCGTAGCGTTGGTCAAAGGATCGTGCATGAACTGCGCACGCATCATAGCTGTCGGCGATTGAGAGGCCTCGTAGACGCGCGATCTCGGCGTTGACCTCCACGAGCGCATCGCTAATGTCGTCGAAGCTGCAATAGTCGGCCCCAAGGGTTAGCGCGACATCCGTTGTAGCCGTAGCTGTCGTCATAGGCGCTCTGTCGTAATGCGGACGTGCGCATGATTGCAACGCTGCTGCTGCGGCATGTGTCCGGCTCAAGGACTGCCAGATGTCGGCATTGGGCGTGCGTGCACGTGCTGCGTTGTCGCCAGATGTCAATGCCACAGCGTCGGCCGGGAGTGCGTGCGCGTTCAAGGCTCCGCAGGCGTCGAAGCTGTCGGCGGCGAATAGGACGCGGAGTCGCGCGTTCTCCGCCTCGGACGCAGCTAGCGCATCGTTGAGATTGTTGTAGTTGAAGATGTCCTCCCCGGGGGTCAGCGCGGCGTTCGTCGTAGCCGTGGGGCGTCCTCTCGTGCGAGGGTTATGCATGCCTTGCTTACCTGAAGACGGCGCAGGATCATCATGAGCGCGTCCAACCTCCGTGTCGCGCTGCTCTGCAAGCATACGACTTGCAAATGGCCTGCCTTGCCGCAGTAGGTGCAGTCGCCTGGCCTACCAGAGTGCACTCACGACGTGTGTGGCCCGTCTCTCCACATGCCCAACAAAGGTCGCCCGTCGTTGCGGCCATGGAGATAAGGCCACGTGGCGCGTTGTGAGACTGCGTCTGTGCTGGCAACTGCGAGCGTTGCGGATGCTGTTGCTGATGCTGGCGGGCAGGAGCGAAGCGTGCTGTCAAGGAGGGCAGCACCGGTGCTTCCTGGCATATGCCAGTGGATGCCAGGCCCACACGATCGCTGATGTTGCTCCGTGCGGCAGCCAGAATTTGACGTTCTACAGCTTTGTAGGCGTCCTCCAGCGTGTAGTCAACGCCGACGCGATCAACGAGAGGAGCAATGGCCCTCTCCCTCAGACGCGAATCAATGGCTTGCAAGAAGATCTCCGCAGCCTCCCGGTTGGTGACAGTGCCCACGTCTTGTCGTAGGTGGGTCAGGCGCCGGTACATCATGCGAATCGTCTCATCCTTGCGGCGATAGAAGCGATGCAGCTCGTACACCTTCTCTTCGGTGGCAGACTGAAACTCCTCTTTGAGAACGTTCCAGAAGGCCTGGACAGGATCAGCTATGGGGGTGTCCACTGGCGGGTCCCCCACGGGCTCTGTGCGTGCGTAGATCTCAGCCGACTTCTCACGGTAGGTGTCGCGAGTCTTGTGAAGAAGGTAATGCATAAGCGTGCCAAACACCTGGCGCTTGGTGAGCGTAGGAGTCTTGAGCTTTGCGTTCTCAAAGTCAGCCTCAAACTCAGAGATGGTGTCGTCCAGATCACAGGTGCCTGGCCTACCGCCGAAACGGAAGAGAGAGGCCCTATCCACCTTCGTATCTTGGTCTCCAGCCATAGAGGTCTGTAGATCAATGTAAGTCCACTGAGGCTGTGGCTCAATGACAACTGCAGGGTGGAGAGGTACTTGATGATCCCCTTCAAAAGGTTCAGTGATGGCACTGAGATTTGAGTCTGAGTTTTCCCCGCTAACCCTTTCGTAGTAAGGCTGATAAGCGAGCCCACTACGAGTAGGCATACGTTGAAGATTCTAAATGTTTGTAAGCGAAGCAAAGAGGGATCTTTTTAGAAGTAAGGAGTGTGTACTCTCCAGAGTGAGCACCTCAAAATTGTAAATTGGCAGGAATACAACTAATGAAGTATGGCCCAAAAGATCACTGGAAGCACATCATGATCTTCAAGAGTAGTCCTATGGCAGGGGTTTAAGCTGTGACTTTGCTCACCACTTGTAAAGTTCTTCAAGTGACTGGAAGCCAGCAAGGCTTGCTCTTCACAAGAGAGAAACTAAGTGGTCCTGAAAATACAAGAGATAAAACCGTAAGCTTTACTGATGATCTCTGTGACTTACAACTGGCATAATGGGGACTTCTAAAAAGATGTCTCTCTATGGACATCTCTAGGCCTTATACTCCTGGAAACCCGGCGGGTTAGGCGCGGATTCAATGCATGTAGTCTTCATCTAAGATCTACCTTTGCATACACACACATATACCTATCGTGCTAGCGCTCTAATAAGCTAGTTACTACTCAATCCAATCAAAAGCAAGATGCTAGAATATGCTAAATGCATGTGATAGGTCGAGCTCACATTAGCACATGCTAAGCTTGTAAGACAAGCTTGCACACTTATGTTTGTGCAATCGGACGGTTGCCCGCTAAGCCGTGGTACTCCTGCAGGCTGTAACGGTTCCTGTCGGCTGAGCACATCTTGGTCGGGTGCGCATGGGCCAATCGACGGGCTGCAGTTGTCGGTCGGTGGCTTTGGGTGCCCTTGGTGGCCTCGCCACTTGGGTGTCGGGCACTTAGGAGTGTCTGAGCCCAAGTGACGAGCATTTGAGTGCCCCTGTGAAATGAATCTTGCTTATTCAAGATTGATATATTTCATTTAAATATATAAGATCAGAGATAAGTGGAAGCGTGTGAAATCAAGGAGCGATCTTCACCCTTATAATGAATTCCGTTTACTCATCTATAACCCTTGACTCACTTACCGTAGTGTGCCATAGTCGCACACTACTACTACAAGGCACGAGAAAGAGGCGAGCTTGAGGACTAGAGCTTCTCTTTTGGAAACTCATGGCCTCTTGCCTACCAGGCATACAAGCATGTATAAGCACATACACAACATCAGGGGACTGAATAGCAAAGGCGCTCTCATTCAGATGACCATGAAGTAGCTAAAACACATCCCACTGACTTAGGTGCAAAACCATGGAATCTGTCCGCTGTGTGACCCCAAAATGTCAGAGGGCATTACTCTGTACATAGTACTCCAAATCAAGCAAACTTAACGGCAACGAATGCATCTTGACGAGACCTTTTCAAAAAGTCCTAGTTTGCTCCATTTAGAGCGCAGACGAAGCATCCATGTTAATTTCCGTGAAGGCTGGTCATTAGAACGAACCCAAAAGTGCACACATGACTTGCAAGTAGAAATCCGACTGTAATGCCTACTGTCCAGAATGAGGGACCACGAGATCCCAGCTTGCTATGTACCTAGTGACCACCTGGTTGACCACGGCGCAAGGTGCACCGTTTCGTGGGAAACCCGTTAAGTTGGGACCCACGGATCTAGGTATAACGACCATATTAATTGGTCGGTTGACTGAAGTTCTAACTGTTTAGTTGACTGACGACGGCTCCGCCTACCCAGGAGTTAACCACACTGGTAGGACATTGGTTTACCAAATCTCAGTTGACCTCCCGACTTTCAGTATACTACGGTCACATGTGCCAATCTACAAATAATAATCTAAATGAATATATCTACCCTCAGCGTACTGAAGCTAAGTATACTGACTAATACCAAGCGAGCTTACTACATGTCAACCTACTGATATTATATCCTATATATAATTGATATATAAATCTCAGCAAACTACACTATGATACAGAAGTCATCCTGCTGACCTTTTTGACAAAGTAAGTAAACTCGCATTACATCGACCTACATTCATTTATATGAACTCGCACATGTGAGTGTGTTGACATACTACTTGTTTAGGGTTGTATTTGTATATGAAATTAATTAAATAAATAATGGATTGATTCATTACACCCTGGGCCACTTGAAGGTGCCCGCCACCTTCCGGTGGCGCCACGTGGCCTCGGTGGCTCCCGTCGCTTGGCGCCGAGCACAATTAAGTGTTCGGGCTGGCTGTCGTGTGAGCCTGGGCCAAGCGCAGAAGCCCGCCACCTTCCGGTGGCTCCACGTGGCCCCCTCGACTCTTGTTGCCTTTGCTTTGGGCTGTCGCTTGGGTCCCTGCGGCCTGTAGTGGCTACGAATACGAAGTCAAGTGCCACCGTCCAGTTTTGGACGGGGTATTCGTCCTGTACCTCTGGTGCGTTTTGTAGGTCTGGCGTACGTGACAAGTGTTTACTTGTCACGTGGCATCTATCCCCTAGGCATGCGAGCATTGCAACTTAATAAACTAAATCACACAAATGCAAAGAGGCAAATGCCCGTTTGAGGTTGATCGCTCACACGCTTGTAGCTCGGGTACGTGCAACAACTTCGACTCAATGAGTCATGACAACTATGAAGAGTTCTTTTTGATAGGAATTGTTGAAGAAGAGGTGCATAAAACTTAGGAAACCAAGTATAAGATATATTTTGGGTATGATGGGGAGCACAAAACATGGGGTCGCAAGCAGATACTGCAGTACGTGCCCATTGTACCTGAGTTTAGGTGATTATGTCCTTATGAGGGAGTTGTGAGGGTTGAGGCTTCTTCTGACCCAATTTCTCAAGAGCCTAGCAAGCATAATCTTTTCACTATACTTTCAAAAGTACAAGCTTACAAAACTCCAAACTCTACAACAAACCTATGCTGGCCAGGCCAAGCTTCTTGCTTTTAGCCACGCCTGTCAGTTCTTCACTGCAAGCTGGACTTCTCAGTTCTTCACTAAGGGCCTTCCTTACTCAATCTGCTCTTGCATACAACAAATAGACATTTGCGACTTTTGAGAAATTGGACACTACCACAAAAATAAGAACCTCCCAGCCAGTGCCCACGCCAGTCCACGCTGATGTGAGTTTCGAGGCCATGTCTTCTGTCGTGGCAGTGCCGTTGTGGCAGTGATGCCCATGAGCCATAGCCTAAGTGGCCTGCCAGCTCAGCTTCACCTTACTTGGCAGCTGCTGTCATGACCTTTGCTAACCTTGGCGTGGACAGCCCTATGCCTAGTTATGGAATACATTTTTCTCGTATCCGTAAAACGTGGACGTTCACACGTATTACGTCGACCTCAGCCGTATAACGTCCCAAATGTGTTGGTCGGCGGAAAAATCGACAAATAAACCGATGACGCGTGTGGAGAGCAAAACATTTCTTGTCTCTGATAACCTGACCAAAGAAATCGTGCAAACACGTCCAGTCATCGCCGACTGTACGGGAAGTGTCTGGCGGGGGAACGATTGTATTTTAACGCGTAAAGCTTGATAGATATCTAATCACGTGACGACGAACAACGTTGATCTGGAAAACACTAACGCACCAAATGAACTATAACCACAACCCACCAGCTTTATCACCACTCACCACCTCGTTCACGAATCCCTGCTACAAGTTTATACAGCTTCGATGCATAATGAACTCACTATTTCTTGAGTATCCTCTGGAGCCTCCGTAACTTCCAATGTTGCTCAATAGTTTCTAAGTATTTGTACTTAGGGTGTTAGTAAAGATGGGCGACCGTGGAGACTCCCTTTCTTCGGGCTCAAAGGAAGATGAAGAGCAAGAAGTGGAGGTGGAAGAGGGCTCAAGCGCGAGAGAAGGCGGCAATTCCAAAAACAAACGTAAGCTTGGCAAGCATTCCAAGTTACCGTGATTTTTTCACAAGATTGTTGCTTTGTTGTGCTCCTGGCGGCTGCAATACTTCTTGCCTTGATATTAAGCTGCTGGTATCCTATATTTGCTTTTTCTAGCTGCATCGGTTTGCTTCTTATTGTGGTTCTCTTGCCTGCCTCTGCTGCTTTTCTCTATTCCTGTTGTGTTCTCGTTTTTGTGTGCTGTCTACTAACCTTGTATTCATTTTTTGGTTTGTGCCTGCTACTCATCCCTTTCATTCATTGTATTCACTTCTTCTTTTTTGTTGCCGCTCGTTTATTCCTGTCTGCTAAGTGTTTAGCTGTTTGCTGGCTGTTTATGTTTAGCTTTGTTTTTCTGTAATATTTGTTTCTCCATGCCGCCTGCTGGTGGCTGCATGATGTTCTTTCAACTTTGTTTCGGACACTTTTAGCTGCACTCCTTCAGCTGTACTTGTGATGTCTGCTACTTGCTCTCCGCTGCTAGTTGTTCTTGTGAGTGCTTATTTGTGGATAGTGACATTCTTTCTGGTTTTTTTTGTCAGAGAAACATTCTGCATCCGTGTTCCCCGCGGAGCGCTCAGAGTGGCAGTATGTTACCTTCTTTCCTGACTCTAAGGGTTCTAGGACCACCAGAGTGAGGTGCAATTTCTGTGATTTCGAGACGTCTCGAGCATGCACTAGAATCCGCCTGCACTTGTCTCAAATCAGGGGTAGAGGCATCGCAATATGCCCCAAGGTGGACCAGGATGTAGCTGAGCACATGGCGAGGGTTGTGCATGAAGATGATGTGAAGAAGATCTTGAAGCAGAAGAATGAAGATGAGTTGCGTCGCATCAGGGAATTGCGGCACAAATCTGCCATGCTCGGTGTTATAGCTGATGTTTCAGGTCCAGTGAGTTTGGGTGGGAGTCAAACCACTCTAGAGGCTGCTTTCAATATCACTCATAAAGAATTTGCAGATCAAGCCATAGCAAGATTTTTCTATGACAATGCATTGACGTTTAATGATGCCAATAGATTATCTTATTCGAAAGTATTCAGAGCTGTCGTGAAGGCTGGTCCTAGGTACATGCCTCCTAAGGTTGACCGCTTGAGAACTGTTCTGCTGGACAAAGAAGCTGCTGTTACAGATAAGCAAGTGGCACAATTCATCAGGAGGGCTGGAGTCAACAAGTTCGCGGTCACGTCAGATGGGTGGACTGACCACACAAAGAGGCCTCTCCTTAACTTCATGGCTGCTTCACCCGAGGGCGAGGTCTTCTTGAAGGCCGTCAACACTGAGAATATGACCAAAGTGCGGCCTACCTTGCTTCCTTGTTTCGCGAGGTAATTGACCAGCTTGGTGCAGACAATATTCTTCAGGTTTGCACTGATTCAGCGGCTGTCTGCAAAGCTGCAAGTATTTAATTTCTACCTAAGTCTCTTTTTTGTGTGCATGTCAATATGGTTCATTAATGTGGATTTATAATTTCATACTACTGCAATTATGTTTGCTGCTGGCTATTTTTATGCACCCGCTAGCTGCTGTATTCTATTTGCTGCTGGCTCTTTTTTTTTTTGCTATTGGCTGCTCTATATTATTGGGTGCTGGCTAGGCTAACTTTTTGTGCTGGCTGCTGTATATTTGTTGGTGTCGGCTGCTGCATTCAGTATATTTTTAGCTGCAGCCTGCTCTGTTTTTTCTGTTGCTGGATTCTCTATTTTTATAGCTTCTGGCTGGTGTATTTTTGCACCTGCCTATATGATATATCTATATTTTCAAGCTGCTTGCTGCTGTACAAATGTAGCTGGTGGTTGCTTTTTATTTTGAACAGCAGGCTGCCTTATATTTTGGCTTTCCAGCTGAAGATTCATTAACAGCTGCAGCATGGTAACCAGCCACCTTGTGCTTATTTGATCATTGCTCAAGTATATATTGTTAGTAGGGTTATTTTTTCGCTTTGGCTGCTGGCATTACAATATTGTCTATTGGTAAGTTGTAATTTGTTGCTCCATATTCCTTACTGATACTATTGCTCATTTTCATTATTGCAGGCAAACTTATTGAAGTGGAGTATCCACACATTACATGCACTGCGTGCACGGCTCACGGTGTGGATCTTCTCTTAGAAGACATGGCCAAGGAAGCTTGGATCAAAGACTTGGTAGACCGAGGTAAGCAAGTGGTTGTGTACATCCGCAACCACCACAAGCCTCTCGCACTTTTCCGCAAGGAGTCATTTTTGGAGCTCAAGATGTGGTGTCAGACTCGGTTTCTGACAAGCATCATCATGCTTGGGCGTGTTTTTGAGGTAATGCTATTACCCAGGTGACTTCTAAGGGTGCTCTACAGTCTAATGCTCTCCATGGCTCTTTCAGTGTTGATTTTGGGGTTATTATAAGTGCTGCTATGGAGCTTAGTTTTGGATGTTTTCGTTTTGCTTTTGGCTTTGTAATGGCTGCCTTTTTTGCTCTTTTCTCCATTGCTGTGGGTAATTTGTGCGGGTGTTTTTGTGTCCGCTTCTAGTGCTTATATGATGCTCTATTCTGGCACTTCTTTTGTCTGTTATTATTGTTTTTGTGGGACATTGGTTTGGCCTCTTTTGTTTGCCACTTTGTTGTGCTGCTATGGGGCTGTATTATGCATGCTCTTGTTCCAATATTGGTGCTGCTCGCTGCTGGTTTATTGAGCTGCTGTCGGCTCTTAATTTGGCCTGTATTGTTCCTCCTTTATGTGTGTGCTGTAGAGCTATATTATGACTGTTTAAGTTCTCTTTCAATGGTGCTTGTGGGGGGCTGTGTGATGGCAATATGTTTGTGCCTGGATTTGCTACTGCTTGTGGGGCTGAGTATGGAGCTGTCATGTGCTTTTTTAAAAGCTGTTGTGAACTTTAGTTGAGGCCTGTTTTATTCATTTTTTTGTGTTGCTGTGACGCTCTATTATGTCATTTTTTTTCTTTATTTTTGAGTGGTCGTGTGCGGCTGAGTATGGACTTGTTTTGTGTTGTTTTTATTGTTGCTGTTGGCTCTTCTTATGGCCTGTTTTCTTGCTTTTTTGTTATGCTGCTGTGGAGCTATATTCAGTTTCTTGTTTTGTCCTTCGTTGGTGCTTGTGGGGGCCTGTGTGACGGCAGTATATGTGTTCCTCGATTTGCTGCTGTTGTGGGGTGAGTATCGTGTAGCTGCTGTGGGCTACTGTGGTGGCCTGTTTTGTTAATATTTTGGATGCTGCTGTGGGGCTGTATTCAGTATGTTTGTTTTTCTTTCATTGGTGCTTGTGGAGGGCTGTGTGATGGCTGTTTTGTTTTTCACTTTGTTGTGCTGCTATGGTGCTGTATTATGCATGCTCTTGTTCAGTTTTGGTGCTGCTTGCTGCATTTTTTGTTGAGCTACTGTCGGCTCTTAATCTGGCCTGTTTTGTTCCTCCTATTTGTGTGCTGTGGAGCTACATTAAGACTAGTTCTTTTCTCTTTCATTGGTGCTTGTGGGGGGCGGTGTGGTGGCTGCATTTGTTCTTGTATTTGCTGCTATTGTGGGGCTAAGTATGGACTCGTTGTATGCTGTTTTTGTACCTGCTGTGGGCTCATTTGGTGGCCTGTTTTGTTAATATTTTGGGTGTTGCTGTGGGACTGTTTTCAGTCTCTTTTTTTGTCTTTTATTGGTGCTTGTAGGGAGCTGTGTGGTGGCTACATTTGTTACTAGATGTACTGCTGCTCTAGGGCTGAGTATGGACCTGTTGTTTGCTGTTTTTGTAGCTGTACTGGATATTTGCTGTGGCCTGCTTTGTTCATCGTTTTGGTGCTCGAGTGGGCCTATATTATGTCTCCTTTTTTCCTCTTTTATGAGTGCTTGTGTGGGACTCAGTGTGGACTTGATTTGTGATGGTTTTGTTGCTGTTGTTGGCTCTTGCTATGGCCTGTTTTGTTCCTCTGTTTGGTGCTGCTGTGGGGCTTTATTTAAGCTTTTTTTGTACCAGTGATTAGTGCTGCTGTGGGGGCTTTTTGTTTTTTATTCTCGGTGTTTGTTGAGGTTGATTTTTGTGTTGCTATTGGGCTTTGCTTTGGCTATTTTTGTGGGTGTTTTCTTGTAATACTGTGGGGCATTGTGTGGCTGCAGTACATTGCCTTTTATGGCTGCTGTAAGGTTGTACAGTACATTCATATACTTTGTTTTGCTTATTATGCTCCTTGCGAGTGAAGCAATCTTTGCAGGTGATGTTGCTGCGAGATACTTGGAAAGAACACGTGAGGGACCTCACTTCAGCACAGAAGAAGGACTGTCTAGCTGCAATGGCAGTTGTTGGTGATGAAGATTTTTGGGACAAGGTGAAGGTGCTGCTGAAGGTTACTGAGAGGCTGGTGAAGCTTCTCCAAGGAGTTGATGGGAACCAAGCTGCCATGGGTCTGTGTACAACGCTATGGCGGAGTTACAAGACTTCATCAAGGCGTTGGATGAGGACTTGGATGAGGAGCAGCTTGACAGGTTGGTGGAGATTGTCAAGGTCAGGTGGGATTTTTTTCCATTCACCTTTGCATGCAGCTGGGTACATGCTTCACCCTCTCTTCCAGGATAATGAGCAGCATACCAATGAGGAGGTTATGAAGGGGTGGTATTCTAGTCTTGCCAAGATTGTCCCTGACGTGGAGGAGCAGGATACTATTAGAGAGCAGTATGAGCAATACAAGGGCAGGGTAGGTTTTAATTTTAACAACCCTAAGGCTGACAAGGAAGCTGAGTCTAAGTCAGGAGTTTTTTGGTGGAAAAGTCGTGGTTCCAGCACTCCTCAATTGCAAACATTTGCAATTAAAGTCCTTGGTTTGGTGTCCTCTGCAAGCTCTTGTGAGAGGAATTGGTCAGAGTATGATTTCATTCACAACAAAAAAAGAAATCGGCTTAAGCAGGTCCGGGCTGAGAGATTGATGAAGGTTCACTCACACTTGAGGCTCATTGAGGGAATGGAAAGGGGTGGGGTTAAGAGAGCTCCTGGTAGGCACATTGCACCAGTGATTGAAGCAGAAGCTGACGTCGGCAATATGGATTCTGAGGATGATGCTCTCTAGCTAGTAGCATGTAGCTGAGAGTATGGATTAAAGCCCGCTATCCATTATTTGTAAGTAGGCATGACGTTGCAACTTCATGAACCTTGTACTATATTATAATGCAATTTATATCGCATGTTCATACTATTCTTCAGTGAGCTCTTGTACTTATAAGTTATGATGAAGTTGTATATTCTGTCCATTACTCATATAGATAATAGAAGTCCTTGTTTTATTTTAGCGTTAATACTTTTTTTTTGTTACTGCTTTTAGTTATGTGTATACAGTAGCTTGTAACTTGTAAGTGCTTTGCAATGTTAAAGTTATTTAATTGAACTTCTCGTGTTTGTGCCTTTAAGATTGATAGTATAGTAATTCCTTTATTTGTTTCACATTGATGTTAAAACCTAAAATGTTGTGTACACGCTTGATTTGTTGCATGTCAATATAAATATATACATGGATGTAACTTGGACCATGCACAATGCATGTGTTTTGAAATAATTACGAGGTTTACTTACTACTTTGTGCACATCATACATTTGCAATGTCTTCATCTTTATTGGGTACAATGATTAATGCATATGGTATGTCTTAGACCTTGGTGGATGGTGTAGTGATTCAAAAGAGTGTGCTATCCCTTCCTCAAGCTTAAATTGAGAGTGCCTTTGCAATGTGCAATAGGCTGTCGGTATTTGAAGATCACTATAAGTTTGTGTAACAGAACAAAGAAATTGTAATCGCTGTATTGCAATGTCCCTCATAATTATGAGACATAATAGTGAGTCACAAATTACATTGAGCAATGTCTATTAATAATTATCATGTATGCATCCTATCTTTAAGACTCGCGAGTCGAGTAAAAGTTCAAACACATACCAATTTAGAGTGATCACATGGAATGTTTTGCTAAAAGTTACAAGTGCGCGCCTCATGAGGGTTGTGTGTTATTAAGAGTTTATTGTTTTTGTTAAAAGGTGTATGTTATGTACTCCAAGTTCCAAATGACGCAATATGCATGGCAGTAGTCAATAAGTTGCTTATTAATCGTATAAAATTTATGTAGCCTATGTCACTGTGTCATTCACTAAATGGGGGGGTTCCGACTCCCGGGTGGGCTCCCGAGTGTGTTCGTACGTCGAGACTCGGGAGTCGGGTGTGTTCCTACGTCCAAACTCAAAAGTCGGGAGCCCCCAACCGTGTAAATTAGCCAAACGGCGCTTTGGAACGAGTATGTTTGTGAGTCGGTCTTTACCGGTCGAGTTGGCAGTCCCGTACGTGCGCGACAGTAAATTTCAATGGTATCATTTTTTCAAATGTCTTAAATCAAACAAAGCGGATCAAAGAAGTGTCGTGCCTAACAGCGTCGGTCCCTCGGCACGTGCGTAGCCTTCCAGCATGTGTGCCTTCGACCTGGTCGATATGTCGGTGGCCCTCCTCACGTGTGGGCAAACATGGTCGATCGGCCTTCGCACGTGTGTCGGTGACAAGCCTTACCAGGGTTAACCCATCCCTGGGTTCCTGAACTGGCACCATGCAACCATGACCAACTCTCAGGGCTTTGTTCTACTTCACTCAGCCCTCACCATCTGCTTATCTTAAGCCTTAGCATAAAATTTAAACAATACTTGCCTTGCCTTAATTCCTCTTACATAGTAGGACGGAAGCGTCTTACTTCTACACAGGCTTTTGCCCAAGTTGAGGGTTTACAGAATGAACAAGTTGGTAGTTTGCAAAAATTACGTCTAAGTAGCTTGACAGGCAAGGTCCAGGTCAGAGAGATTCGCCCTTCAAGACTTTTGCTTAACTTTCCACAAGTCATAGCTTACAAAACTCTGAACTGCACATCTATGCTGGCCTGGTCTGAGTTCTTCGCTCAATACCGCGCCTTAACAGCTCTTCACTGCTTGGCTGGGCTCACTCAGTTCTTCGCTGAGAGCATTTGCTTGTTAATACTACCCTTGCTATTAGCAATTCGACAATAGAGACTTCAGAGAACCTGGAAACTAACACAGCACTCACCATTTTAAGTGGCCTTCGCACGCTTGGTGGCGCTTGACCCAAATCTGTGCTAATCTCCTAATGGATTCTATTCTGCAGCCCTTTACTTACTACCAGTGAGATCCTCTCTTGGGAACTCTTGAGACCTAATCTTTCTATGGTACACTTTAGAGCGAAAATCTTCTAGCGTCGGCAGAAGCCTGGCGCCCTGGCTCTTCTAAGGCCTTGGAAACTCCTTCTTCTTTGCGCTCCTTCTGCTTCTTTAGCTTCCTTCGACACCGATGCGAGCACGAATGAGACAGCTTCAGACAGAGCTCGTGCCTTCTCAGACACCACACATTATCCTCTCTCGAGAATGCCAGTGCTTAGTCACAAGTTCAGCTGCATGCAGCTTCTGCTTAGCCATGCTCAACTCAAGCTCGTAGTCAGTCGGCATGCATGCACACCTCGTGATTGTCGCGCGTGCCTGCTTAGCTTCTCAGCTGGCAGTCACGCCTAATTGGCTCATGGCTAAGAATTCCTGAGCGGCGTGTACAAGCCAATGCCACTTGCTCAAGATTCCCAACCGGGCGGCCGTAACCTATCTTGGTCTTGCGGCCATGACTTGGCTTAATCTGCCAGTCACACAGTACCTGACTTGGTACCTGCTGGGCGGCTCATCACTGATCCCCAGCTTCTAGCCTCGCGGCTGTCTTATGTTGTCAAAACCTCCCCATTCCTGGGTGTGGAGCACATTGACATTGACCCCTTGCCAATGGTCTTGATGCCAACACAACCGCTGACTGCGACGTAATCAGTCAAGTGGTCGGTGAGTCAACGTTGACTACCTGTACCTGAGTGGCCGTAGCTTGCGCTGCGCGTGCGACACCGTCAAACAGATGGTATTCGCGACAGCTGTCGTGCCTAACAGCGTCGGTCCCTCGGCACGTGCGTAGCCTTCCAGCACGTGTGCCTTCGACCTGGTCGATGTGTCGGTGGCCCTCCTCACGTGTGGGCAAACATGGTCGATCGGCCTTCGCACGTGTGTCGGTGACAAGCCTTACCAAGATTAACCCATCCCTGGGTTCTTGAACTGGCACCATGCAACCATGACCAACTCTCAGGGCTTTGTTCTACTTCACTCAGCCCTCACCATCTGCTTATCTTAAGCCTTAGCAGAAAATTTAAGAAATACTTGCCTTGCCTTAATTCCTCTTACACCCCTCCCTTTCAGCTGAGGCGTCCCTGCCTTTTCTGCTGAAAGTTATTATTGTCCAGCCATGCGGCTAGGGGGTTTAGGAAGGCAGTCAGGACATTCCCATCGTCCTGCCATAATTTCTTCCTCGCAAATGCAGAAAGTGTGCCAACGGGCCCCACACTTATCGCAAGTCACCATTGCTTCTTGATCATCCAGCACTGTGCAGCTGGCACAAGGCGTAGCTGGCATCAATTCCTCGGGCACCACCCTAACCGTGGGATCAACATTTGGCAAATGGCATAGCGAACAATTTTGCACGTGGTCCCCATGGTTTTACCATCAGAACCTTCCAGTTCTAGCACACCATTGTCAAACGCATGTTTCACGCGTAAGATCACTGCACCTGAACTGGTGTCGATGGTGGTCTTGGTCTGCCGCTTGCGGTAGACAAAGTCTCCTTCTTGAATCTTCGTCATCTGCAGGCGGTAGCTCCCGTCTCGCGTCCTGGCGTAACGCTGCGTGTCTCTTTTCTGTGCAATTTTCAGATTGTCCAGTGCAGCTGGCATCATGCGCTCAAATAACGCCTTATGGCGTACCATCATCTTTAGCAGTTCGTCAGGGCTGTCCAGGTCTTTCGCCTGTTCAATCTCCTGTTTGATGCTGCTGGGCACCACTGGACTTCTTCCAGACAGGATCTGATAAGGCGAGTAATTTGCCAAAGCAGCTTGTTTGCTAAATCTGTAACCCATAACCAGCCATGGCAGGGCCAGATCCCAATCACGCTTATCATGCTCAAGGCAGAATAAAGCAGACTTAATGGTTTGCACCATTCGTTCTGCCAGACCGTCTGCTTGTGGGTGGTCTCGAGACGTAGTGCGATGGTCAATGAAGCATTTATCCAGGAGCTTCTGAAAAGATCCTTGGAATTCAGACCCTTGGTCTGTCAGCACTTCCGCTGGGGCTCCATGACGTACAATCACACTATTGAGGAGCGCTTCCGCGGTCCCCAAGCTTTCCTTAGCGGTTAAAGGTACCACTTCTATCCACTTAGAAAAATGTTCAATCATGACCATAATGTACTTGCTTCCTCGCTTGGACAGCGGTAGCTCATCTGCGAGATCGCAACTCCACCGGTAGCCTAGGCCCATGATTGGCAGAGGTTGCAGGTGTGGGTGTTGCTGCGTAAAACCAGCCTTAATGCGGTCGCAGCTTGTACAGGCCTTGATCACATCCTCACACTGCTGCTTCATGCCCCTCCACCAGTAGCTCTAGAAGACTGTATGTCTTCTTGACACCGTAGTGTCCAGTATTCTCGTGCATTTCCTGCACCAGAGCTCGTCTTTTGGTGGTTCTGGCACTAATTTTTCCTGACCAGTTTCTTCAATCTTGAAGAGGTTATTGCGTTTTCAGCAAAACCTTTTAGCCCGATGGCCTACTTGGTCCTTTTTTGTTGTCGACAATTCTTCTATATGGGTCCTCGTCTTCAACCAATGCATAGTGGCTTGATCTTTCCAGATCTCTGGACTAAACAAGGGTAGGGGCTCAGCTTCTCCTGATGCTATCATTCTAGCCATTTCGGCCAGACAGGCGGCTAATTCTGTGGGGCTGCTCGGGTCTTCGTCTTCTCGAGCCCCTGTTCTGTCGTCTGCGGATGGGTCCGGGTTCCTGCTGAGTCCATCAGCGTCGTTGTTGAGTATACCTGCTTGGTGTATCACCGTCATCTGGTACTCCTGGAGCTTGAGAGCCCAACGAGCGAGTTTACCAGTGAGGTCTCCATTCTTCATCAGCCAGAGTAACGGCGAATGATCTGTGATCAGCGTGAAAGACCTCCCCCATAGATATACTCTGAAATGTGCAACAGCCCAAACCACTGCCAGTAGCTCTCCTTCGTAGGACAAGTAGTTGCTCTCTGCTCGGTTGTTAGAGCGCGAGGCATAGGCAATGACGTACTCCTCTCTAGGACTTTCGGCCTGAGTGAGTACTGCGCCAATTCCCACACAACTCCAGTAAGTGTGTAGATTGAATGGCTTGGAGTAGTCAGGTGTTCGTAAGACTGGGGCTGTCACCAGCCGCTCCTTGAGCTCGTTCATGGCCTTCTCTTGGGCTTCCGTCCACACAAAAGGTACGTCCTTTTCCAGGAGTTCTGCCAAGAGTTTAGCAATTTTGCTATAATCCTTCACAAATTTGATAGTATCCGCTTACCCCTAACAGAGCTTTCAGCTTAGACACATTCGCGGGTGCAGGTATCTTGTAAATGGCTTCAGTCTTTACAGCCTGAGGGGACATAGCATTGTTCCCAATCTCATGTCCTAAGTAAGGCACATGTGCCTCAAAGAATTTGCACTTTCCAGGATGCAGTGTCATCTGAGATTTCTCTAGACGTCGGAACACTTGTTCCAAGTGCTCAAGGTGCTCCTTTATGGACTTGCTGAATACCACTACGTCATCAATGTATGGTTTTGCAAAATCCAGCCCCTCCAGCACTTTATCCATAGTCCTCTGAAAGATAGCTGGGGCATTTTTCAACCCAAACGGCATCACCGTCCATTGCCAAAGTTCCCTTTGAGCCCAGAAAGCTGTCTTACCTCGATCCTCTGTTTTCACATGGATCTGGTTGAACCCTTGGCGTAGACCAATGATGCTGAACACCTTTCCGGTGGTAGCAATTGCAAAGATCCGTTATGGTGTAGGCATCACATAGCTATCTGGCTCCGTGTGTAGGTTCAGTCTTCTGTAGTCCCCACACATACGAGTGGCTGTATACTTGCCATCTTTGTCCTTCTTGGCAACTACTACCGTGGGAGCTCTATGTATTGAGGTTGATTTTTCAATCATGCCGAGCTTGTGCAGCTCCTGGCAGGTTTTCTCCACACAATCCCATTTGGTCTGACTGAGCTTATGCGGCCCAAGTCTGACTGGGTTATTAGTAGTTAGTGTGATTTCACACACACTGGCGGTGGTTCTACCAATTTCCTCTTTGGTAAAAGCAAACACCTTGCGGTGCTTCTTCAGCAGTCGTACTACTTGTGCACTCGGTTGGGCTGAGACCATATTTCCAATGGTGAAGACCTCAGTTGCTGGCTGCTTTTCCCCAACACAGGCATCCAGTAGTTGCTACTTTTTGGGTCCGGGTGGGGGCTTTCCGCCCTCATCTTGGCCTTCAGGCTTTCCTGCCTGATTGTTAGGCGGTGGAGTGGCAGGCTTCGCAGCTTGCTCCTCCGCTATCTCAGGCTTGGCGGCCTGCTTCTTAGGCCTCTTACCTTTCCCGATAGATTGTCGCCTTTCTGGCTGCGAGGCGTAGGTCAGGCGCCTCCGGATGGGCTGCCTCAAAAATCTTTCTTCATCAGCCGCAGTTCAAATGGTCCCAGTTCCTCCTTCTTCACGTGGTGGGGGTGGGTTTGGCAAAGGCCACCATGCTGGATCTACTCTGGGGTCGATTGTCCAACCCCATTCGCGCTCAATGGTAGCTATGCGCGCAACGGTTGTGCCAAACTCCTCCCTGACTGGTGGCGTAACCGTCCATGCTTGCGTCATAGTCTGCGATCTTTGGGCCGCAGCCAGTTGTGCGTATACAGCATTTTCTGCTGTCAAGCGGCTTATGGTGCTTCTTAGCTCTACCAGTTCCTTTTCCGACACTGCAGGTATCCTGGGAGCTGAACTGTCTTTCTCCCACGTTCCAGTGGTTGAAGGGCGCACCATGGGAATGTGAATTCCCAAAGTCATGGCTTTGCGAATTAAGCCATCCTCTCCCTCTCTCTGCAGAATCTCTAGGATAGGTAGCGGAGGAGGAGCCGTGGTTCCTTTCAGAACCCCTTCTCTCTGAGCTGTTCCCCTGTACCTGAGGTAACGTATCAGCATCGGCCTGAAAGGTCCATTCCCTTCCCGGGCAATCTTTCTTGGTCTGCTTGCGCGCCTGTGAGAATTTCCTTGTGTTGGCTCCACCTTAGCGGTCTATGCAGCCACTTCTTGCGGCTGTTGAAGCTGATGTGGGTAGCTTCTGAAACTAGCAGTCTGTCGGTTGGAGTGCTTGATGTAGGCGACCTTAGATCGTTGTAAAGATCAGCCGGGCTGGGTCCCTCCATGATCAATTGGTCGTTCACCCAGTTATCCGTTCTGAGTTCTTGTAGTTCCAATACATCCAATTCTGGGGTAGGAAAACGTGGAAATGCTTCCTGAATCTCCTTCTCATTTGTGACTGTCGGTAGGTCAAACCCTGGAAGGTATAGCAACTCTGCCGCATCTTCAACTGATTTCTCCACTCTGGGTGGTGACATCTCTCCTTCATTGTCGGTGTTGAGTTTTGCCAAGTTGACGATTGAAATGAATCGACTTACCAAATAGGCAATTAACAATTAATAAAGATCTTTATATCAGCAAGTAATCTTTATGGTATTTTCCGTTAACTGGTTAAACGGTCAAAGGACAACTGAAATGAATCGACTTACCAAATTGGCGATTAACAATTAATAAAGATCTGTATATCAGCAAGTAATCTTTATGGTATTTTCCGTTAACTGGTTTAACGGCAAAGGACGACACACTAGCTGTGAATAATACTCGTCAGTCAAATGAGAGTAAACTAGCATCAATAATGCAAATCAATAAACTCATACATAAGCAAGGTTAGAAGACAGTGCGTATCAATGGCTTCTCGCCTTGGATTCAGATCTCTCTCAGTAAGCTGTACAAGAGAGTTGGCCTCGTTTCCAAATGCCGAACTCGAGAGCAATGCCTAGCATATGTACAT
>WELA01009535.1:808533-841847 GCA_009602735.1 Mesotaenium endlicherianum | reverse complement strand
CCTCCTCATCCTCCTCCTCGGAGAGAGTAGGGGTCTCGTCCACTAAGTCGTCCTGCTCCCTAGTAGACATGGAGTAGTCTACTGATCTCCCTTTCTTAGGGCGCGCTGGAGGTTGCTTGGCCTTCAGCCTACTGATATCTATCCTGCCTGCATTCTTTGCCCATTTGACAAAGGCATGCTTTCCCTTAGAGAAGTACTCTCTTCCCCTTCTCCTATGTTCCTTGGTCTCTGCATTCATATTGCTCAGGCATCCATTCAGCCTGGGGTCCCAAGGGGCAATGTGAGGTGGTAGGATGAGATAGCCGTCTAGGCCATAGTGGAAGTCATCCGGTTGGGCTCGGTCACACTCCTGCTTCTTATTTGTGACGGTCATCCACCTCCAGTCTGTTGGCTGCTGGTAGTACTGGGGTCCGTGCTCAGCCTTCCTCAGTTTACACGGGAACCAGTGGGGAGAGAACATCTGCTGTCCTGCTTCCCTGGCCAAGTACTCCCAGCTCCTTCTCTCAACTTCATTGTAAGCTGGCAGGAGTGTGAGGTAGAATACCGTATCCTTAAAGCTATCGGGCCGCATGCTCACCATCCGGATGAGTCTCTGATCTCCCACTATTCCCGGTATGGGGACCGGCTTGTCCTCTGAATCATCTGCGAGATACCGGGCCTGCTCTGCTGTATAGCCCACCATCTTAGCATAATCTTCGTAAAGGACCACGCCGGTGTGTGTCTCGATGTACCTGTCCAGTGCTGTAGCTCCTTCCTTCTGTAGCAGTGTTGTCTGTTCCAGCCTGTTGATCTCCTGGGCTGCCAGCAATGCTTCCTTCAGGTTATCGAAGTTTTGGCCACCCACCACAGTATACCTGTAAGTGGCCAAGCTCTTCTGTCTGTCCGCTTCAATCTTTTTTCTTTTCTCCTCTTCTGCCGCTGCCGCTTCTTCTTGCTGTTTCTTCTGTCTCTCCTCCTCAGCCTTCCTGAGGTTTTCCGCTTCCTGATCCTTCTTCCTCTGTGCCTCTTCTGCCGCCTCTTGTTGCTTGCGGACCCTTTCTTGTTCTCTCCTGGTGAGGGACGTCGCCGCCAGCTCCTTCTGGTATTGCTCCATTGTCCTCCTGGCTTCTTCTGCCTTGCGCTTTCTGTCCTCCTTTTGTGTGGTGGGCGCCATCCTGCACATGTAACCAGGGCACAAGTTAGTAGGATATGGACCTTTGTCATAGGGATTGCAGGAAGTATGTTAGTATTTAGTATAGTGGCTTCGCTGCTGTTTACCTTACAGGATGATTGCTAAAAGTTGACGTAGTTGCGATGCGCTACACATAAACGTATGAGTGTGTTTTTATCGCTCTCGCTCACTAACTGTCATATATTTTCCCCTCCAACTTAAATGGAGACAGGACCGCCTGTCACCTTCCCGTGTCAACTGAAATGACAGTTATGGAGGGACTCCAGCGGCCCGAAGGTGGAACCGTGTCAACGCCCCTTTGGCATTGGTCAAGTGGTCCTTAAACTCCCAAGTGTCCCCAGAGGCATCGTAACCCTTCCATCGAATGAGGTATTTCATGACATATTTAGACGATCGACGGACCGAGCGAGCGTCTAAAATCTCATCGACCTCATATTCCTCAGGGTCGCCGTCCCGGACAGCGGGGACCGGTCCCGGTTGGACAGGGAACCGACCTGTGAACAGTGTATCACCTTTGATGTACGGTTCCAGGAAGGAGACATTAAAGACCGGGTGCCCCTTGTATTCAGCTGACATGTTCAGTTTGTAAGCATTCTGACCGACACGACGGACCACCGAATATGGACCGACCCAGACAGGGCCAAGCTTTTTCTTGACCACACCAGGGAGGTACAGGTGCTGAGAATGCAGTTTGACTAAATCCCCCTTGGAAAATGTCAGTTCCCGACGGTGTTGATTAGCGTATTTTTGTTGGTTTTCTTGGGCCGTGTGCAAGTTTCGTTGGACTTCTGACAGGGTGTCAGCAAACTCCTGAGTTAACTGGAGGGAGACCGGGTTGTCAATCCCTTCAGGGTGAGTTAAAGATTCCCCTAGCACATCTAGAGGAGACTTAGGGACTCTACCCAGGCTGAGTTCAAAAGGAGTTTTGCCCGTTGACGCGTGCACCGCACTGTTGACCGCAAACTGAATTTGAGGCAACAGGTCATCCCAATTATCTTGTTTTTGGTTAATATATGCTCTCAGCACCTCCTGCAGAACTCGGTTAGTTCTTTCAGTCTGCCCATCAGTCTGAGGGTGGTTTGCTGTGCTGAGCAGCTGTTTGACTCCCATTAACCCCATTAAAGCTCTCCAGAACTTAGAGGTGAATTTTGAGTCTCTGTCTGAGATGATATTAGAAGGGAGCCCATGTTGGCATACTACATGGTTGTAAAACTGTCTCGCTGTTTCGAGTGCAGTCACTTTGACAGTTGTGGGGATAAAAATGACCATTTTTGTCAGTTTATCCACGACTACCAGTATTGAATCATGCCCGTTGGCAGTTCTTGGTAGTGAGACCACCCAGTCCATGGATATAGTTTCCCAGCGTCCCGCTGGGATGGGTAGCGGTTGCAAGAGACCTCCGGGTGGTGTGTGCCGAGACTTATTTCTCTGACACTGGTCACAGGACTTGACATATTTCAAGACCTCCCGGGGTAACCCCTCCCAATGATAATGTTTTGCCAGTTTGCCAACAGTTTTGGCCTGCCCCAAATGTCCACCCAGGAGACTGTCATGAGCTTGACTCAGTAAGAGAGACCTTATTTCCAAGTTATTAGGAATGACCAGCTTCAGCCTGCCTGAAGTGGTTTCAGTCACCCAGACCCCTCCCTTGAGCTTATACCCGAGTGCAGTAGCACGACACACACCAGTAGTGGGGCTGGGCTCAAATGTTGGGTCAGAAAGGTAGGCTTTCCTAAGTTGTTCAAGGAAGGACTTTTTCACCTTTAGTGAAGTGAGTGCACACAGGACTTTATCTACAGTATGCTGACTAAAGTTCCTTTCTTGCAAGTCAGGTCTTCTAGAGAGTGCATCAGCAGGATTCAACTTCCCTGGTTTGTAGTCGATCTGGACTTGGAACTGCTCCAGCATCTGGCTCCAGCGGTTCTCCCTCCTCGACAGCTTGGACTTCTTCTGAAAGTGGGTCAGAGCTAGATGATCTGTAATCACCTTAAAAGCTTTACCATGTAAGTATGCTCTCCACTGTTTGAGTACATGAATGATAGCTAGCAGCTCTTTATCATGCACTGAGTAATTAATCTCCGCTGGATTAAATTTCATAGACTCATACAACACAGGATGCCACTCCTGCCGTACCTTACCATCCTTTGTGGTTTTGTCAGCAGGCTGCAACAAAATAGCACCCATGGCAAAATCAGAGGCATCAGTAACCACCTGCACCGGTTTGCTGGGGTCATACACGGCTAGCACTGGGGCAGAACAAAGGGCATCTTTAAGGGTCTGGAAGGCAGCCTGCTGCTCTTCCCCCCACACATACCCGATGTCTTTCTTAGTAAGGTCAGTCAGTTTACTGGCCTTTGTGGAATAATTCTCAATAAATCTCCTATAGTAGTTAGCCAACCCGAGGAAGGATCTAACTTCAGAGACAGACTGTGGTACTGGCCAGTCCCTTATGGTCTGGACTTTCTTAGGATCCACACTGATGCCCTCTTTACTGACAACGTGGCCTAAGAATTCAATACTTTCCTTAAAGAAATCACACTTGCTCATTTTAGCATACAAGTGATTTTTCCGCAGAGTGTCCAGCACTTTCTTTAAGTGTTCAGTGTGCTGAGCTTCATCTTTAGAGAAAATTAAAATATCATCCAGGAAAACTTGCACAAACTTATCCAAATAAGGTCTGAAAATGTCATTCATAGCACCCATAAAGGTAGCAGGAGCATTAGTCAGTCCAAATGGCATCACGTTGAACTCATAGTGTCCATAACGTGTGCGGAAAGCAGTCTTGTGTTCATCCCCCTCAGCAATTCTGATTTGATGATAACCACTCTTGAGATCTATCTTACTGAACACCTTAGCGCCAGACAGGGTATCAAGCAAGTCCTCGATTCTGGGTAAAGCATACTTGTTCTTTACTGTAATTCTGTTCAGGGCTCTGTAATCCACACACATCCGCATACTGCCATCCTTTTTCTTAACAAATAGGATAGGTGCGCCGTACGGTGATTTACTGGGAGAAATGTAACCATTTTCCTCCAGTTCTGCAATCTGTGTTTTCAACTCCTCACTCTCCAAATAAGACAAGCCATACGTGCATTGCCAGGGTGGCTGGCTACCAGGTAATAAATCAATCCTATGATCCACTTCCCGCTTAGGGGGTAGTCCTGGAGGCATATTAAACACATCCGTGTACTGAGCAACAATGTTTGCAGCAGTAGGGTGTTCCGGAGGGTGTACCTTTTTCTCAACCACTTCTTCAGGTTGAGGAGGTACCTCTCTTAGCAGCAGACAGAACATTCTGTCTTCCTTCTGGTTCCAGCTTTTGACGAACTCCATTGCATTCAGCAACTTGCATCCTTCTGGAAGCCTCTTCTTTTCCTTCATTTGCCATCCACACAGGACAAGAGGAAGAGCACTGGTGGGTGCCAAGTCAGTCTGCCCATCACTGGCTCCTCTCACTTTAACTGTACCTCTGCTCCAACACACTTCAGCTTGATGTCTATTAAGCCAGGACCTGCCTAGCACGAGATCATAAAAGCCAGTGTTGAGTACCTCAAATGTAAGCGTTTCAGTTAGAACTGCAATGCCAGAACCTAACTGGACCTCAATAGGCTTGGTTATAACTCCTCCCGGGATACTTGAGGCATCTCCAAGGAATATTTTTCTATTCCCTTGGGTGACAGTAGGCAGCCTTAGCCGCTTAACTAAGTCCTTGTGGATAAAAGTATGTGACGCCCCTCCGTCAACAAATGCCCTCACCTTCCTACCTGCAATCATGCAATGCAGTAGGATAGGGGGGACTGTCTTTTCCTGACTTTCGCATTGTTCTCCTGACGTAGCAAAGAAATGTTGGACATCAGGTGGAACAAGAGCATCCAGAGTGTGCACTCTCTGGACGTCTATATTGCTGATGGTCTCCTTTATCTGTTTGTCAGGCATGCATAGTGAATCCAGTTCAGCAGGACCCATAATACCTGCTACGAGGGCAGCTAGTGACGACTCACTATCTCTAGCATCCTCACAGTCAGTAGACTGGATTACTGACTGTTGCTGTCTTTTAAAGGCTGGTCTTTTCTCTCGACCTTAGGCAGGTGCTTGACCGGACACTGTTCTCTGTAGTGGCCTTTCTGCTGACAATGGTAGCAAGTAGATTTTGCTGAGGCTGGTCTCGGCTTAGTCCTACCACCACCCCTTCCATAGCCACCTCGAGAGGGACCACCTCTACCTCTAGACTGAATAGCATTGTACTCATACTCATATTCATCACCCTGATTATCCTCAGCCTGGTCTCCTTCAACTGCATTGTAGGAACCGTGGGGCTTTTTGACAATCTTAGACACCAAAGCGTTACTCTGGCGCTTGTGATTGAACTGCTGCTGATCCCAGGCGTCAGCATCCTGGATCAAGTCAGCCAGTTTCTCATACTTTTTCTCAGCAAAATGACCAGAGACCTCGGATTTCAAGCCATACCTGAAGTATGCTATCCTATACCGTTCTGGCAAATCAGGCTGCTTCATCATGTTCTCTTGGAACTTTTGAGCAAACTCAGCAACTGAAGTGGTCTGCTTCAGTGTCAGGGAGATCATCGCATAGATAGCTTTCTCCTGCTGGTTGATGACATCAAACTTCTCATGCAACTTCTCGACAAACTCTACCCACGTAGGGTCACCGAGTTGCCGAGCCTTACGCTCTTCCTTCCAGTAAAGCCACCAGTCTGCGGCACTGCCTTTCAGTAGCGCACCGGTGTGCCTGACCTTCTCGTAATCTTGCAGTTCTGGGTAGTTCTCCAGCCACTGCTCAACATCCGCGAGAAACTTGATCAGGTAATATTTTCTGTTTCCCTCAGGATCATAGTCCTGGGGAGGTTTCGGCTTGGGCTTACTAGGCCCTCGGCCACCACCACTAGTGGTGTGAGACCCCAGTTGGTCTCTGTCCCGGAGTAGGGACATTATGATTCTTTTGTCCTCCTGCTGGGACTGATACATGGTCGCCATTTGCGACTGCATCTGAACGAACAATGCTCCCAAGTCTACATTTTGGGGTGGTAGATTAGCAAATGCAGCAGCAGCATTGGCATCTACTCGCTGAGTAGTGTCCTCAACAATCCCTCTTGCTCCTGCAGCAGCAATTCCTGCCGCATTCAGCCGGTCACGTATTTGACCTAGGGGTACATTGAGTTGTACGGCAGGAGGTGGGTTCAGAACATTGGCCCTTGATGCCATAAGTTCTTCAACAGTGCGCTCGTCAGCTGGCTGTCCTTCCCTCCTTTGTATATCTTCAGCGGCCTTTGCTACTTGTTCAGCTTCTAGTCTGGCTATCTCCTCCTCAGCTTGCTGAGCTGCGACTGAGGCAATAGCAGCTGCCTCATCTGCTGCCTCCCTAGCTGCAGTATCCGCTACTGCTTCCGAATAGGTACGGTTTCCCGCTACATGGCTTTCCGCCTGGTTTTCGACATTCTCGTTATCCTGGTTCTCCATGTCTCGGGAGTTGCTAGTTTGAGACCTTGTCCTTACCATACAAAGAAGACTGTGATAACTGCTCCGATACCACTGAAATGAATCGACTTACCAAATAGGCGATTAACAATTAATAAAGATCTTTATATCAGCAAGTAATCTTTATGGTATTTCCGTTAACTAGTTAAACGGCAAAGGACAATACACTAGCAGGGAATAATACTCGTAAGTCAAATGCGAGTAAACTAGCATCAATGATGCAAATCAGTAAACTCATACATAAGCAAGGTTAGAAGACAGTGCGTATCAATGGCTTCTCGCCTTGGATTCAGATCTCTCTCAGTAAGCTGTACAAGAGAGTTGGCCTCGTTTCCGAATGCCGAACTCGAGAGCAATGCCTAGCATATGTACATGGAATGAGTTTACTGTTCAACGGTCAGTGCGATGGCACCGCCTACCCGGGAGTTAACCACGTTGGTAGGACCTCGGTTAACCAAATCCACCGCCATCTCCCATCATCCCGAATAGCCATCCATCATAGGGATGTCATCTGGCCATTCATCTAGCATACCACACTTAGATGCATATCGAGGCAGTTCGCTGCTACCGAGCACGGAAGTCAGCTGGCTGTCAAAGAATGTGTCAGCAAGCTGACTTAAGTTGACTTCAGCCTGCTGCTTTTGGCCGAGTCATTAAACTGATAATTATGTAAAGTCCAGCAGACTGATTACTAACTAAAGTTCAGCAGACTGACTACTAACTAAAGTCCAGCAGGCTGAACTAAATTAACTATTATATTTAACTGAATATTATATCTACTAATATACTGATTCATTACATCTGGGGTCTCCTTTGTCAGCTGCTCCAGCTCTTCCCGAGAAAAAGAATATCCTACTGACCTTCCCCTTTTGGGTGCTGGTGGGGGCTGCTGAGTCCGGACCGCATAGAGGTCCTTTTCCCCCTGCTTACTTGCCCATTTGGCATAAGCGTGCTTCCCTTTGGAGAATGACTCTCGGGCCCTGCTTCTGTCCCCCTGCATCTCTTGGCTCATGCAGTCTCTGACTCCATCCAATCTTGGATCCCAAGCCGCAATGTGAGGGGGCAATACTATGTTCACGTTTAGGTCTGTCAGGAAATCCTCATCCGTCGCCCTGTCATTCTGCTGGTCCCTCATGTTGATGGTCATCCACCGCCAATCGGTGGGCTTTTGGAAGAAGGCAGCGTCTGTCTTTTTGAGAGTACAAGGGTACCAGTGCCTTGCAAACTCCAGCTGACTGGTTTCTTTGGCCATNCTGGTTTCCCTGGCCATGAATTCCCAGCTCCTCCTCTCCACCTCATTGTACATGGCCTTGAACCTGTTGTGGGGTGTTGAGTCCTTGAAGCTGTCCGCGTCCATGGGGATCATCCTGATGACCCTATCTTCCCCCCAGATACCAGAAATCGAGACAGCCCCTGCTTCGTTCACCTGGGCCATTGCCTTGGCCTCTCTTACCGTATATCCTACCATCCTCGCGTAATCGTGGTAGAGGAGGAGCCCTGTGCCGACCTCTGTATACTTGTCAAAGTTTTCGGATGTCTCCCCTTCCCTCTTGAGGATTTCCTTCTGCGACTCACTGCGACTTCTCTGGGCATACTTGAAGGCCTCCTCCAGTAGACCAAAGCCCTTGCCCAGCACCGTGTAGCGGTAGCTGCTGATTCTCCTCTGTTCTTCTTCTTCAGCCTGCTGCTTCCGCTTCTCCTCAGCTTGCTTCTTCTCCTCTGCTTTCTTGGCCTCCTCTCCAGCTTTTCTGCATGTGCCTCTTCCGCCCTTCTCTTCCTCTTGAGCTCCGACTTTTGAGTCATCCTGCTCAATCATAAACACAATGCAGTCAGTGAAGTCATGATATTTTGCCGCTACTGAGTGCCCTTGATGAAGAGGAACGCGATCGGGAGAGTTCCTAGTGTGGAATACCTGGTGTGAGTGAATATAAGGGAAAATTGAGTTGGAGAGCAAGTGAGTGTGAGCGCAGGTTGAGTGGGTAATATGGTGATCAGAGACTACCACTCCCTCCAACTTAAATTTAAAGGTGGGCTGCCTGTCACAACTGTCACTAACTGTCGCATCCCCCTCCAACTTATATGGAGACAGGACCTCCTGTCACCTTCCCGTGTCAACTGAAATGACTGTTAGGGAGGTGCCCCAGCCGCCCGAAGGTGGAACCGTTTCAACGCCCTTTTGGCATTGGTCAGCTGATCTTTAAATTCCCAAGTGTCCCCAGAGGCATCGTAACCCTTCCATCGGATGAGGTACTTAATGACATATTTAGACGATCGACGGACCGAGCGAGCGTCTAAAATCTCCTCGACCTCATATTCCTCAGGATCGCCGTCCCGGACAGCGAGGACCGGTCCCGGTTGGACACGGGTACCGACCTGTGAATAGTGAATCACCTTTGATGTATGGTTCCAGGAAGGAGACATTATAGACCGGGTGACCCTTGTAGTCAGCTGACATGTTCAGTTTGTAAGGATTCTGACCGACACGACGTACCATCGAATATGGACCGACCCAGACAGGGCCAAGCTTTTTCTTGACCACACTAGGGAGGTACAAGTGCTGAGAATGCAGTTTGACTAAATTGCCCTTAGAAAATGTCAGCTCCCGACGGTGTTGATTAGCGTATTTTTGTTGGTTTTCTTGGGCTTTGTGCAGGTTTTGTTGGATTTCTGACAGGGTGTCAGCAAACTCCTGAGTTAACTGGAGGGAGACCGGATTGTCAATCCCTTCCGGGTCAGTTAAAGACTCCCCCAGTACATCTAAACAAGACTTANTAGGGACTCTACCCAGGCCGAGTTCAAAAGGAGTCTTGCCCGTTGACGCGTGCACCGCACTGTTGACCGCAAACTGAATTTGAGGCAACAGGTCATCCCAATTATCTTGCTTTTTGTTAATATATGCTCTCAGCACCTCCTCCAGAACTCGATTAGTTCTTTCAGTCTGCCCATCAGTCTGAGGGTGGTTTGCAGTGCTGAGCAGCTGTTTGACTCCCATTAACCCCATTAAAGCTCTCCAGAACTTAGAGGTGAATTTTGAATCTCGGTCTGAGATGATATTAGAAGGTAGCCCATGTTGGCATACTACATGGTTGTAAAACTGTCTTGCTATCTTGAGTGCAGTTACTTTGACAGTTGTGGGGATGAAAATGACCATTTTTGTCAGTTTATCCACGACTACCAATATCGAATCATGCCCATTAGCAGTTCGTGGTAGTGTGACCACCCAGTCCATGGATATAGTTTCTCAGCGTCCAGCCCGGATGGGAAGTGGTTGCAAGAGACTTCCGGGTGGTGTGTGCCGAGACTTATTTCTCTGACACTGGTCACAGGACTTGACATATTTCAAGACCTCCCGGGGTAAACCCTCCCAATGATAATGTTTTGCCAACTTGCCAACAGTTTTAGCCTGCCCCAAATGTCCACCCAGGAGACTGTCATGCGCTTGACTCAGTAAGAGAGACCTTATTTCCAAGTTATTAGGAATGACCAGCTTCAGCCTGCCTGAAGTGGTTTCAGTCACCCAGACCCCTCCCTTGAGCTTATACCCGAGTGCGGTAGCACGACACATACCAGTAGTGGGGCTGGGCTCAAATGTTGGGTCAGAAAGGTAGGCTTTCCTAAGTTGTTCAAGGAAGGACTTTTTCACCTTTAGTGAAGTGAGTGCACACAGGACTTTATCTACAGCATGCTGACTAAAGTTCCTTTCTTGCAAGTCAGGTCTTCTAGAGAGTGCATCAGCAGGATTCAACTTCCCTGGTTTGTAGTCGATCTGGACTTGGAACTGCTCCAGCATCTGGCTCCAGCGGTTCTCCCTCCTCGACAGCTTGGACTTCTTCTGAAAGTGGGTCAGAGCTAGATGATCTGTAATCACCTTAAAAGCTTTACCATGTAAGTATGCTCTCCACTGTTTGAGTACATGAATGATAGCTAGCAGCTCTTTATCATGCACTGAGTAATTAATCTCCGCTGGATTAAATTTCATAGACTCATACAACACAGGATGCCACTCCTGCCGTACCTTACCATCCTTTGTGGTTTTGTCAGCAGGCTGCAACAAAATAGCACCCATGGCAAAGTCAGAGGCATCAGTAACCACCTGCACCGGTTTGCTGGGGTCATACACGGCTAGCACTGGGGCAGAACAAAGGGCATCTTTAAGGGTCTGGAAGGCAGCCTGCTGCTCTTCCCCCCACACATACCCGATGTCTTTCTTAGTAAGGTCAGTCAGTTTACTGGCCTTTGTGGAATAATTCTCAATAAATCTCCTATAGTAGTTAGCCAACCCGAGGAAGGATCTAACTTCAGAGACAGACTGTGGTACTGGCCAGTCCCTTATGGTCTGTACTTTCTTAGGATCCACGCTGATGCCCTTTTTACTGACAATGTGGCCTAAGAATTCAATAGTTTCTTTAAAGAAATCACACTTGCTCATTTTAGCATATAAGTGATTTTTCCGCAGAGTGTCCAGGACTGTCTTTAAGTGTTCAGTGTGCTGAGCTTCATCTTTAGAGAAAATTAAAATATCATCCAGGAAAACTTGCACAAACTTATCCAAATAAGGTCTGAAAATGTCATTCATAGCACCCATGAAGGTGGCAGGAGCATTAGTCAGTCCAAATGGCATCACGTTGAACTCATAGTGTCCATAACGTGTACGGAAGGCAGTCTTGTGTTCATCCCCCTCAGCAATTCTTATTTGATGATAACCACTCTTGAGATCTATCTTACTGAACACCTTAGCACCAGACAGAGTATCAAGCAAGTCTTCGATCCTGGGTAAAGCATACTTGTTCTTTACCGTAATTCTGTTCAGGGCTCTGTAATCCACACACATCCGCATACTGCCATCCTTTTTCTTAACAAATAGGATGGGTGCGCCGTAAGGTGATTTACTGGGAGAAATATAACAATTTCCTCAAGCTCTGCAATCTGTGTTTTCAACTCCTCGCTCTCCACATAAGACAAGCCATACGTGCGTTGCGAAGGTGGCTGACTCCCAGGTAAGAGATCAATCCTATGATCTACTTCCCTCTTAGGGTGTAGTCCTGGAGGCATATTAAATACATCAGTGTACTGAGCAACAATTTTTGCAGCAGTAGGGTGCTCCGGAGGGCTTACCTTTTTCTCAACCACTTCTTCAGGTTGAGGAGGTACCTCTCTTAGCAGCAGACAGAACATTCTGTCTTCCTTCTGGTTCCAGCTTTTGACGAACTCCATTGCATTCAGCAACTTGCATCCTTCTGGAAGCCTCTTCTTTTCCTTCATTTGCCATCCACACAGGACAAGAGGAAGAGCACTGGTGGGTGCCAAGTCAGTCTGCCCATCACTGGCTCCTCTCACTTTAACTGTACCTCTGCTCCAACACACTTCAGCTTGATGTCTATTAAGCCAGGACCTGCCTAGCACGAGATCATAAAAGTCAGTGTTGAGTACCTCAAATGTAAGCGTTTCAGTTAGAACTGCAATGCCAGAACCTAACTGGACCACAATAGGCTTGGTTATAACTCCACCCGGGATACTTGAGGCATCTCCAAGTAATATTTTTCTATTCCCTTGGGTGACAGTAGGCAGCCTTAGCCACTTAACTAAGTCCTTGTGGATAAAGGGATGTGACGCCCCTCCGTCAACAAATGCCCTCACCTTTCTACCTGTAATCATGCAATGCAGTAGGATAGGGGGGACTGTCTTTCGCATTGTTCTCCTGACTTAGCAAAGAAATGTTGGACATCGGGTGGAACAAGAGCATCCAGAGTGTGCACTCTCTGGACGTTTATATTGCTGATGGTCTCCTTTATCTGGTTGTCAGGCATGCATAGTGAATCCAATTCAGCAGGACCCATAATACCTGCTACGAGGGCAGCTAGTGACGACTCGCTATCTCTAGCATCCTCACAGTCAGTAGACAGGATTACTGACTATTGTTGTCTTTTAAAGGCTAGTCTTTTCTCTCGACTTTCGGAAGGTGCTTGACAGGACACTGTTCTCTGTAGTGGCCCAACTGCTGACAATGGTAGCAAGAGGATTTTGCTGAGGCTGGTCTCGGCTTAGTCCTACCACCACCCCTTCCATAGCCACCTCGAGAGGGACCACCTCTACCTCTAGACTGAATAGCATTGTACTCATACTCATATCCATCACCCTGATCATCCTCAGCCTGGTCTCCTTCAATTGCATTGTAGGAACCGTGGGGCTTTTTGACAATCTTAGACACCAAAGCGTTACTCTGGCGCTTGTGATTGAACTGCTGCTGATCCCAGGCGTCAGCATCCTGGATCAAGTCAGCCAGTTTCTCATACTTTTTCTCAGCAAAATGACCAGAGACCTCGGATTTCAAGCCATACCTGAAGTATGCTATCCTATACCGTTCTGGCAAATCAGGCTGCTTCATCATGTTCTCTTGGAACTTTTGAGCAAACTCAGCAACTGAAGTGGTCTGCTTCAGTGTCAGGGAGATCATCGCATAGATAGCTTTCTCCTGCTGGTTGATGACATCAAACTTCTCATGCAACTTCTCGACAAACTCTACCCACGTAGGGTCACCGAGTTGCCGAGCCTTACGCTCTTCCTTCCAGTAAAGCCACCAGTCTGCGGCACTGCCTTTCAGTAGCGCACCGGTGTGCCTGACCTTCTCGTAATCTTGCAATTCTGGGTAGTTCTCCAGCCACTGCTCAACATCCGCGAGAAATTTGATCAGGTAATATTTTCTGTTTCCCTCAGCATCATATTCCTGGGGAGGTTTCGGCTTGGGCTTACTAGGCCCTCGGCCACCACCACTAGTGGTGTGAGACCCCAGTTGGTCTCTGTCCCGGAGTAGGGACATTATGATTCTTTTGTCCTCCTGCTGGGACTGATACATGGTCGCCATTTGCGACTGCATCTGAACGAACAATGCTCCCAAGTCTACACTTTGGGGTGGTAGATTAGCAAATGCAGCAGCAGCATTGGCATCTACTCGTTGAGTAGTGTCCTCAACAATCCCTCTTGCTCCTGCAGCAGCAATTCCTGCCGCATTCAGCCGGTCACGTATTTGACCTAGGGGTACATTGAGTTGTACAGCAGGAGGTGGGTTCAGAACATTGGCCCTTGATGCCATAAGTTCTTCAACAGTGCGCTCGTCAGCTGGCTGTCCTTCCCTCCTTACTGTATCTTCAGCGGCCCTTGCTACTTGTTCAGCTTCTAATCTGGCTCTCTCCTCCTCAACTTGCTGTGCTGCGACTGCGGCAATAGCAGCTGCCTCATGTGCAGCCTCTCTAGCTACAGTATCTGCTACTGCTTCAGAATAGGTACGGGTTCCCGCTACATGGCTTTTCGCCTGGTTTTCGACATTCTCGTTATCTTGGTTCTCCATGTCTCGGGAGCTGCTAGTTTGAGACCTTGTCCTTACCATACAGAGAAGACTGTGATAACTGCTCCGATACCATTGAAATGAATCGACTTACCAAATAGGCGATTAACAGTTAATAAAGATCTTTGTATCAGCAAGTAATCTTTATGGTATTTTTCGTTAACTGGTTAAACGGCAAAGGACAATACACTAGCAGTGAATAATACTCGTAAGTCAAATGCGAGTAAACTAGCATCAATAATGCAAATCAGTAAACTCATACATAAGCAAGGTTAGAAGACAGTGCGTATCAATGGCTTCTCGCCTTGGATTCAGATCTCTCTCAGTAAGCTGTACAAGAGAGTTGGCCTCGTTTCCGAATGCCGAACTCGAGAGCAATGCCTAGCATATGTACATGGAATGAGTTTACTGTTCAACGGTCAGTGCGATGGCACCGCCTACCCGGGAGTTAACCACGTTGGTAGGACCTCGGTTAACCAAATCCACCGCCATCTCCCATCATCCCGAATCGCCATCCATCATAGGGATGTCATCTGGCTATTCATCTAGCATACCACACTTAGATGCATATCGAGGCAGTTCGCTGCTACCGAGTACGGAAGTCAGCTGGCTGTCAAAGAATGTGTCAGCAAGCTGACTTAAGGTGACCTCAGCCTGCTACTTCCGGCTTGAGTCATTAAACTGATATTAAGTATAAAGTCCAGCAGACTGATTGTTAACTAGAATTCAGCAGGCTGAACTTATTTAACTATATTATTTAAATGAATATTATGTCAACCAGTATATTGATTCATTACAAGAACCACTAGCAGTGGACATTACTCGTAAGTCAAATGCAAGTAAGCTAGCATCAATAATGCAATCAGTAAACTCATACATAAGCAAGGTTAGAAGACAGCGCGTATCAATGGCTTTTCGCCTTGGATTCAGATTTCTCTCAGCAAGCTGTACAAGAGAGTTGGCCTCGTTTCCGAATGCCGAACTCGAGAGCAATGCCTAGGATATGTACATAGAATGAGTTTACTGTTCAACGGTCAGTGCGATGGCACCGCCTACCCGGGAGTTAACCACGTTGGTAGGACCTCGGTTAACCAAATCCACTGCCATCTCCCATCATCCCGAATCGCCATCCATCATAGGGATGTCATCTGGCCATTCATCTAGCATACCACACTTAGATGCATATGGAGGCAGTTCGCCGCTACCGAGTACAGAATCAGCTGGCTGTCAAAGAATGTGTCAGCAAGCTGACTTAAGCTGACTTCAGCCTGCTGCTTTTGGCTGAGTCATTAAACTGATATTTAATATAAAGTCCAGCAGACTGATTATTAACTAGAGTTCAGCAGGCTGAACTTATTTAACTGTTATATTTAAATGAATATTATATCAACCAATATACTGATTCATTACAATCCCTCCGACTTAACATGTTGTCGCCTCGACAACACTAACACAGGGTACATAGGTTTTCCCAACTGAAATTATTGATCCCTCTCCCATCCAGCATACTGTGCCCTTGGCGCACCGCCCTTAGGAGGGAGATGCCCCTGGGGCCCTATGGTCAAGGGAGTCAGTCCTCCTCCTGTCTTGGGGTCTTCTGAAGCCTGTCAGAGTGGAAGGTTCCGTGTAGGGACCCGGCGGAGAACGCAGTAACTGTGCTGTTTCCTCCTGCACGGTCTGAAACTGAATGGAGGCAGCCTTCTCCTGGACATCCCTCAAACTGACTAGTACATATATCGGCATCCCAGAAGGATGTTGCATGACATGAGCTAAGGGTACATGCCCTCTCTGCGAGGGAGATGTCGGCAGGCCTCTGGCTATTTCTCTAGCAGCCCTCCTGTCTGCCCTCTCTGACTGGGTCTCCGTGCCAAGAGATGGGTTTCGTCCTCAAGCAGTTCCCAGCCAAGTGATATCCTCCTCTTCAGCGAGTTGCTGCAGGGCCAACCCCGTCTTCTCCCTTACAGGGGATGTGGCAGGTGTCAGGATCACGGCGGGGCTAGTGTCCTCCTCCTCGCCTTCCTCCTCGTCTTCCTCTGACTCCTCCTCCTCTCCGTCCCCGGGTTCCTCTGAGACTTCTGGGGTCTCTACTGTCAGCTGCTCCAGTTCTTCCCGAGAAAAAGAATATCCCACTGACCTTCCCCTTTTGGGTGCTGGTGGGGGCTGCTGAGTCCGGACCGCATAAAGGTCCTTTTCCCCCAGCTTGCTTGCCCATTTGGCATAAGCGTGCTTCCCTTTTGAGAATGACTCTTGGGCCCTGCTTCTGTCCCCCTGCATTTCTTGGCTCATGCAGTCTCTGACTCCATCCAATCTTGGGTTCCAAGCTGCAATGTGAGGGGGCAATACTATGTTCCCCTTTAGGTCTGTCAGGAAATCCTCATCCGTCGCCCTGTCATTCTGCTGGTCCCTCATGTTGATGGTCATCCACCGCCAATCGGTGGGCTTTTGGAAGAAGGCAGGGTCTGTCCTTTTAAGAGTACAAGGGTACCAGTGCCCTGCAAAGTCCAGCTGACTGGTTTCCCTGGCCAAGAATTCCCAGCTCCTTCTCTCCACCTCATTATACATGGCCTTGAACCTGTTATGGGGTGTAGAGTCCTTAAAGCTGTCCGCGTCCATGGGGATCATCCTGATGACCCTATCTCCCCCCCAGATACCAGGAATCAATACAGCCCTTGCCTCGTTCACCTGGGCCATTACCTTGGCCTCTCTGACCGTATATCCTACCATCCTGGCGTAATCGTGGTGGAGGAGGAGCCTCGTGCTGACCTCTTTATACTTGTCAAAGTTTTCGGATGTCTCCCCTTCCCTCTGGAGGAATTCCTTCTGCGACTCACTGCGACTTCTCTGGGCATACTTGAAGGCCTCCTCCAGTAGATCAAAGCCCTTGCCCAGTACCGTGTAGCGGTAGCTGCTGATTCTTCTCTGCTCCTCTTCTTCAGCCTGCTGCTTCCGCTTCTCCTCAGCTTGCCTCTCCTCCTCTGCTTTCTTGGCCTCCTCTGCAGCTTTTCTGTCCAGTTCTTCCTGCCTCAGTCTGGCCTGTTCCCCCTCCTCCTTCTTCTTCTGTGCCTCCGGCTGTTGTTGGAGTCGTTGTGATTCCCGAGCGGAGATGGAAGATGATTCGATGTCTCCACGTAATTGCAAGTATTCTGCATGTGCCTCTTCCGCCCTTCTCTTCCTCTTGAGTTCCGACTTTTGAGTCATCCTGCTCAATCATAAACACAATGCAGTTAGTGAAGTCATGATATTTTGGCGCTAATGAGTGCCCTTGATGAAGAGGAACGCGATTGGGAGAGTTCCTAGTGTGAAATACCTGGTGTGAGTGAATATAAGGGAAAATTGAGTCAGAGAGAAAGTGAGTGTGAGCGCAGGTCGAGTGTGTAATGTGGTTATCATAGATTTTCCGGCTGATCTTGAAACAGAATACCACTCCCTCCAACTTAATTTTAAAGGTGGGCTGCATGTCACAACTGTCACTAACTGTCACATCCCCCTCCAACTTATATGGAGACAGGACCTCTTGTCACCTTCCTATGTCTACGGAAGGGACAGTTAGGGCGGTGCCCCAGCCGCCCGAAGGTGGAACCGTTTCAACGCCCCTTTGGCATTGGTCAGCTGGTCTTTAAACTCCCAATTGTCCCCAGAGGCATCGTAACCCTTCCATCGGATGGATACTTCATGACATATTTAGACGATCGACGGATCGAGCGAGCGTCTAAAATCTCATCGACCTCATATTCCTCAGGGTCGCCGTCCCGGACAGCGGGGACCGGTCCCGGTTGGACAGGTAACAGACCTGTGTGAACAGTGTATCACCTTTGATGTATGGTTCCAGGAAGGAGACATTAAAGACCGGGTGACCCTTGTAGTCCGCTGACGTGTTCAGTTTGTAAGCATTCTGACCGACACGACGCACCACCGAAAATGGACCAACCCAGACAGGGCCAAGCTTTTTCTTGACCACACCAGGGAGGTATAGGTGCTGAGAATGCAATTTGACTAAATCGCCCTTAGAGAATGTCAGCTCCCGACGGTGTTGATTAGCGTATTTTTGTTGGTGTTCTTGGACTTTGTGCACGTTTTGTTGGACTTCTGACAGTGTGTCGGCAAACTCTTGAGTTAACTGGAGGGAGATCGGATTGTCAATCCCTTCAGGGTCAGTTAAAGACTCCCCCAGTACATCTAAAAGAGACTTAGGGACTCTACCCAGGCTGAGTTCAAAAGGAGTCTTGCCTGTTGACGCGTGCACCGCACTGTTGACCGCAAACTGAATTTGAGGCAACAGGTCATCCCAATTATCTTGTTTTTGGTTAATATATGCTCTCAGCACCTCCTGCAGAACTCGGTTAGTTCTTTCCGTCTGCCCATCAGTCTAAGGGTGGTTTGCTGTGCTGAGCAGCTGTTTGACTCCCAATAATCCCATTAAAGCTCTTCAAGACTGAGAGGTAAATTTTGAAACTCGGTCTGAGATGATATTAGAGGGTAGCCCATGTTGGCATACTACATGGTTGTAGAACTGTCTCGCTGTTTCAATGGCAATTACTTTGACAGTTGTGGGGATGAAAATGACCTNGGATAAAAATGACCTTTTTTGTCACTTTATCCACGACTACCAGTATCGAATCATGCCCATTAGCAGTTCGTGGCAGTGTGACCACCCAGTCCATGGATATAGTTTCCCAGCGTCCCGCTGGGATGGGCTGCAAGAGACCTCCCGGTGGTGTGTGCCTAGACTTATTTCTTTGACACTGATCACAGGACTTCACATATTTCAAGACCTCTCGGGGCAACCCCTCCTAATGATAATGTTTTGCCAATTTGCCAACAGTTTTGGCCTGCCCCAAATGCCCACCTAGTAAACTGTCATGTGCTTGACTTAATAAAAGGGACCTTATTTCCAAGTTATTAGGAGTGACCAGCTTCAGCCTGCCTGAAGTGGTTTCAGTCACCCAGACCCCTCCCTTAAGTTTATACCCGAGTACAGTAGCACGACACACACCAGTAGTGGGACTGGGCTCAAATGTTGGGTCAGAAAGGTAGGCTTTCCTAAGTTGTTCAAGGAAGGACTTTTTCACCTTTAGTGAAGTGAGTGAACGCAGGACTTTATCTACAGCATGCTGACTAAAGTTCCTTTCTTGCAAGTCAGGTCTTCTAGAGAGTGCATCAGCAGGATTCAACTTCCCTGGTTTGTAGTCGATCTGGACTTGGAACTGCTCCAGCATCTAGCTCCAGCGGTTCTCCCTCCTCGACAGCTTGGACTTCTTTTGAAAGTGGGTCAGAGCTAGATGATTGGTAATCACCTTAAAGGCTTTACCATGTAAGTATGCTCTCCACTGTTTGAGCACATGAATGATAGCTAGCAGCTCTTTATCATGCACTGAGTAATTAATCTCCGTTGGATTAAATTTCATAGACTCGTACAACACAGGGTGCCACTCCTGCCTTACCTTGTCATCCTTTGTGATTTTGGTCCGCAGGCTGCAACAAAATAGCATCCATGGCAAAGTCAGAGGCATCAGTGACCACCTGCACCGGTTTGCTGGGGTCATACACGGCTAGCACTAGGGCAGAACAAAGGGCATCTTTAAGGGTCTGGAAGGCAGCCTGCTGCTCTTCCCCCCACACATACCCGATGTCTTTCTTAGTAAGGTCAGTCAGTTTACTGGCCTTTGTGGAATAATTCTCAATAAATCTCCTATAGTAGTTAGCCAACCCGAGGAAGGATCTAACTTCAGAGACAGACTGTGGTACTGGCCAGTCCCTTATGGTCTGGACTTTCTTAGGATCCACACTGATGCCCTCTTTACTGACAACGTGGCCTTGGAATTCAATACTTTCCTTAAAGAAATCACACTTGCTCATTTTAGCATACAAGTGATTTTTCCGCAGAGTGTCCAGCACTTTCTTTAAGTGTTCAGTGTGCTGAGCTTCATCTTTAGAGAAAATTAAAATATCACTCAGGAAAACTTGCACAAATTTATCCAAATAAGGCCTGAAAATGTCATTTATAGCACCCATGAAGGTCGCAGGAGCATTTGTCAATCCAAATGGCATCACGTTGAACTCATAGTGTCCATAACGTGTGCGGAAGGCAGTCTTGTGTTCATCCCCCTCAGCAATTCTGATTTGATGATAATCACTTTTGAGATCTATCTTACTAAACACCTTAGCACCAGACAGGGTATCAAGCAAGTCCTCGATTCTGGGTAAAGCATACTTGTTCTTTAGTGCAATTCTATTCAGGGCTCTGTAATCCACACACATCCGCATACTGCCATCAATTTTCTTAAGGATCTAACTTCAGAGACAGACTGTGGTACTGGCCAGTGCCTTATGTTCTGGAATTTCTTAGGGTCCACACTGATGCCCTCTTTACTGACAACGTGGCCTAAGTATTCAATACTTTCCTTAAAGAAATCGCACTTGCTCATTTTAGCATATAAGTGATTTTTCCGCAGAGTGTCCATGACTGTCTTTAAGTGTTCAGCTTGCTGAGCTTCATCTTTAGAGAAAATTAAAATATCATCCAGGAAAACTTGCACAAATTTATTCAAATAAGGTCTGAAATTATCATTCATAGCACCCATGAAGGTAGCAGGAGCATTAGTCAGTCCAAATGGCATCACGTTGAACTCATAGTGTCCATAACGTGTGCGGAAGGCAGTCTCGTGTTCATCCCCCTCAGCAATTCTGATTTGATGATAATCACTTTTGAGATCTATCTTACTAAACACCTTAGCACCAGACAGGGTATCAAGCGAGTCCTCGATTCTGGGTAAAGCATACTTGTTCTTTACTGCAATTCTGTTCAGGGCTCTGTAATCCACACACATCCGCATACTGCCATCCTTTTTCTTAACAAATAGGATGGGTGCGCCGTAAGGTGATTTACTGGAAGAAATATAACCATTTTCCTCAAGGTCTGCAATCTGTGTTTTCAACTCCTCGCTCTCCACATAGGACAAGCCATAAGTGCGTTGCCAGGGTGGCTGACTCCCAGGTAATAAATCAATCCTACGATCTACTTCCCTCTTAAGGGGTAGTCCTGGAGGCATATTAAATACATCTGTGTACTGAGCAACAATTTTCGCAGCAGTAGGGTGCTCCGGAGGGCTTACCTTTTTCTCCACCACTTCTTCAGGTTGAGGAGGTACCTCTCTTAGCAGCAGACAAAACATTCTGTCTTCCTTCTGGTTCCAGCTTTTGACGAACTCCATTGCATTCAGCAACTTGCATCCTTCTGGAAGCCTCTTCTTTTCCTTCATTTGCCATCCACACAGGACAAGAGGAAGAGCACTGGTGGGTGCCAAGTCAGTCTGCCCATCACTGGCTCCTCTCACTTTAACTGTACCTCTGCTCCAACACACTTCAGCTTGATGTCTATTAAGCCAGGACCTGCCTAGCACGAGATCATAAAAGCCAGTGTTGAGTACCTCAAATGTAAGCGTTTCAGTTAGAACTGCAATGCCAGAACCTAACTGGACCTCAATAGGCTTGGTTATAACTCCTCCCGGGATACTTGAGGCATCTCCAAGGAATATTTTTCTATTCCCTTGGGTGACAGTAGGCAGCCTTAGCCGCTTAACTAAGTCCTTGTGGATAAAAGTATGTGACGCCCCTCCGGCAACAAATGCCCTCACCTTCCTACCTGCAATCATGCAATGCAGTAGGATAGGGGGGACTGTCTTTCGCTGACTTTCGCATTGTTCTCCTGACCTAGCAAAGAAATGTTGGACATCAGGTGGAACAAGAGCATCCAGAGTGTGCACTCTCTGGATGTCTATATTACTGATGGTCTCCTTTATCTGGTTGTCAGGCATGCATAGTGAATCCAGTTCAGCAGGACCCATAATACCTGCTACAAGGGCAGCTAGTGACGACTCACTATCTCTAGCATCCTCACAGTCCATAGACTGGATTACTGACTGTTGCTGTCTTTTAAAGGCTGGTCTTTTCTCTCGACTTTTGGGAGGTGCTTGTCTGGACACTGCTCTCTGAAGTGACCTGGCTGCTGGCAATGGAAGCAAATCGATTTTGCTGAGGCTGGTCTCGGCTTAGTCCTACCACCACCTCTTCCATAGCCGCCTCGAGGGAAACCACCTCTACCTCTAGACTGTATGGCATTATACTCATACTCATATCCATCACCCTGATCATCCTCAGCCTGGTCTCCTTCAATTGCATTGTAGGAACCGTGGAACTTTTTGACAATCTTAGACACCAAAGCATTACTCTGGCGCTTGTGATTGAACCGCTGCTGATCCCAGGCATCAGCATCCTGGATCAAGTCAGCCAGTTTCTCATACTTCTTCTCAGCGAAATGACCAGAGATTTTGGATTTCAAGCCATACCTGAAGTATGCTATCCTATACTGTTCTGGCAAGTTTGGCTGCTTCATCATGTTCTCCTGGAACTTTTCAGCAAATTCAGCAACTGAAGTGGTATGCTTCAGTGTCAGGGAGATCATCGCATAGATAGCTTTCTCCTGCTGGTTGATGACATCGAATTTCTCATGCAACTTCTCGACAAACTCTACCCACGTAGGGTCACCGAGTTGCCGAGCCTTACGCTCTCCTTTCCAGTAGAGCCACCAGTCTGCGGCACTGCCTTTCAGTAGCGCACCGGTGTGCCTGACCTTCTCGTAATCTTGCAATTTTGGGTAGTTCTCCAGCCACTGGTCAACATCCGCGAGAAATTTGATCAGGTAATATTTTCTGTTTCCCTCAGGATCATATTCCTGGGGAGGTTTCGGCTTGGGCTTACTAGGCCCTCGGCCACCACCACTAGTGGTTTGAGATCCCAGTTGGCCTCTGTTCGCAGTAGAGACATTATGATTTTTTTGTCCTCCTGTTGGGACTGATACATGGTCGCCATTTGCGACTGCATTTGAACGAACAATGCTTCCAAGTCTACACTCTGGGGTGGTAGTCTAGCAAATGCAGCAGCAGCATTGGCATCTACTCGCTAAGTAGTGTTTTCAACAGTCCCTCTCGATCCTGCAGCAGCAATTCCTGCCGCATTCAGCCGGTCACGTATTTGACCTAGGGGTACATTGAGTTGTACAGCAGGAGGTGGGTTCATAACATTGGCCCTTGATGCCATAAGTTCTTCAACAGTGCGCTCGTCAGCTGGCTCTCCTTCCCTCCTTTCTGTATCTTCAGCGACCTTTGCTATTCTCCTCAGCTTGTGTGCTGCGACTGCGGCAATAGCAACTGCCTCATCTGCAGCCTCTCTAGCTACAGTATCTGCCACTGCTTCAGAATAGGTACGGGTTCCCGCTACATGGCTTTCCGCCTGGTTTTTGACATTCTCGTTATCCTGGTTCTCCATGTCTCGGGAGTTGCTAGTTTGAGACCTTGTCCTTACCATACAAAGAAGACTGTGATAACCGCTCCGATACCACTGAAATGAATCGACTTACCAAATAGGCGATTAACAATTAATAAAAATCTTTATATCAGCAAGTAATCAATATGGTATTTTCCGTTAACTGGTCAAACGGTCAAAGGACAACACACTAGCAGTGGACATTACTCGTAAGTCAAATGCAAGTAAACTAGCATCAATAATGCAATCAGTAAACTCATACATAAGCAAGGTTAGAAGACAGTGCGTATCAATGGCTTCTCGCCTTGGATTCAGATTTCTCTCAGCAAGCTGTACAAGAGAGTTGGCCTCGTTTCCAAATGCCGAACTCGAGAGCAATGCCTAGCATATGTACATGGAATGAGTTTACAATTCAACGGCCAGTGCGATGGCACCGCCTACCCGGGAGTTAACCACGTTGGTGGGACCTCGATTAACCAAATCCACCGCCATCTCCCATCATCCCGAATCACCATCCACCATAGGGATGTCATCTGGCCATTCATCTAGCATACCACACTTAGATGCATATCGATGCAGTTCGCTGCTACCGAGTACGGAAGTCAGCTGGCTGTCAAAGAATGTGTCAGCGAGCTGACTTAAGCTGACTTCAGCCTGCTGCTTCCGGCTGAGTCATTAAATTGATATTGAATATAAAGTCCAGCAGACTGATTATTAACTAGAGTTCAGCAGGCTGAACTTATTTAAATGTTATATTTAAATGAATATTATATCAACCATTATACTGATTCATTACAACGATGGTTTATTGCAGAGCGCTCGCCGCCTTAGCCACTTCCCGTTCCTGGTGTTGTCGGGCGCCTGCATCCAGCAGCTGCTCCATGATTTGCCTTGCAATGTGTTCAGCTGTTTGACTGGCTGAACCCTGCCGTTGCCCCTTAGTTTCCGGCTCTGAGCTCATCAGGGCAGGTGTTGTAGGCAGTTTCTTGTCCGACTCCTCTTGGCGTTCTTCGAATATTACTTCGAGACATATGGTCTTCGCAGACCCTCCGGAATCTCGTGAGTTCTGGCTCCTCCCTTCGACCCATTCACCCAGATTGCACTGGCGTTCTTGCCTTGGTGCATGATTTAGGTAGTATCCAGTATTTTCAGCTGTGGGCTTAGGAGCCTTCTTCTCAGCCTCTAATGACATATCTGGTAACGATACTTGCTCTGGCGAAGACAAAAGACACCTTTGATTAGCTTCCCAGCTACTTGAGCTTTCCTGCCAATAGTCTCCATGTCCAGCTGCCCTTGGGCCGAGGGGGGTGTCATACCCTGACCCTAGCTTCTTCTTGGGCTCCTTCACATTTTAATGTCGTTGTTCCAGGAGGTGAGCTTCCAAACATCTGGCTGTGAGTGGCGTTTCTCACAGATAATGGCGTGTCATGCGTGTCGTCCTCCACTCCTGGTAGCGGTACTGCTTGCTCAGGTGCCTGATCCCTCATGGGGGTATCCTCTCTTTCCAGAGGTGCTTGTAATTCGTGAGTCCGGTCATCAATCTGGTCCAGTAGCTCCCGACATCGCATCAGTTCCCCCATCCTATCTCCCTGGTATGCTTGGTTTATAGCGGCTGCCGCTGCGTCCCTTCGCACCCAGTATTCTTCTTGTTGCCGATGTGCCGTTCTGATGGCCCTCTGGTCAGATGTTGGTACCACATTGTTCCCAATTGTTACTGGTCTTGGTCTCGGCATAGGCTAGTCAGTGAAGGTCAACTGTTGCCATGTCATAATTGTTTCCACCAACCAGGTCATAGAGTGCTGCCCGATCATGTTGCCAAAAATCTTTGCAGCCTCCTCTGGTCCTACAGTGCCAGCTATATGCTGAGCTAGGCTGTCGGGAATTCCCAAACATTTGCCCTTTTCCACCGCAGTGGGCTCTCTCCATACGGCGTCTCTTTTATACATGTCTTTGACCATTCCTGGTCCACCTCCTCTGAAGTTTTGAGATCCTGGATGTGCTGTGAAGGTAGGCAGTACCACTCTTGGCTGACCTTGTTGTTGATGACACACTGTGGATAGGAATCCCTCCAGGTCACTGGTCTGGTATGCACCGCCAGTGCCTTTTCCACTGTCAATGCTGTTGGTGATTGCCGTGTAATGTCCTCCATTTCTCTCAGGACCTCGATGGACATGCCGTTGGCCCAAAATATCCTGGCCCTATAAGACAAACTTCCGTGCTTGGCGTCGTTGATTAGCACATGATGGCTCAAAGTGGAGTCGAAAATCAGCCATGGTTCCCCTGGCTTCATCTGCTTGTAGCCCATTCCTGGATGTACGTTCTCAATCACAAACACAGGTGGGTGATAGTGCTGACGTTCCCGCAGCATGCTGATGATTTTCACCATCCATCCCTAGTGTTGCGCTCGGGGATCGTTGAATCCCCTCCTGTTTCCAGCTTGAGAAAATGGTTGACAAGGAAACCCAGCAAAAATCAAATCAATCCTGTAACCATACAGGTATTCGAGTTTCACGTTCATAATGTTGCCTCCAGCAATGCGCTCGACATTGCCATATATAATCGCCAACCTTTGAAAATGATGCATTTGTCGCATCTGTTTCATGACCTCTTGGAATGCTTGAAAAGCGTGGTCATCGTTGTCCACATACAAGACTTTGGCTACTGGTATTCCTCGCTGGATCAGGGCTATGGTCCCAGAGCCAAGTCCGGCAAATAGTTCCAACACCACCACTCCCCTTTTGCGGAAAGGATCTTCCATCCTGACAATGCCTTGCGGCAGTGGCTTTACTCCAGGCAACAAATTTGCAGAGGAGGTAACTGGGTAGGGTACTGGCAGCAGCTCTTGCGGGCCGCGGTCCCTATTACTCACATTTTCCAGTTGCTTCATGATCTGGGATTGCCATACCAAGGGTGTTGGCATGTTGATGCTTGTATAGCCTTCTTCTTCTTGCTTCATGAGGTAGTCGATGGCTTCTGGGTACCTGTCATTAACGTAACAGTCTTGCAGTCCGTAGTTTGCTTCTCTTGTGCAAACCATTTTCACAGGAATCTCTCCTGCCGGCTGATTATCTGTTGATTGGTAAGTCACTCTCTGTTTTCGCGGATCAATGATCATACCCAAAGGAATCAATGCTTCTGTTCCCAAAAGAACATCATAGTTCTCAGCTTCCGTCACTGTGCACTCTATGAATAGTGACGCCTCTTCAGGTTTCCCCGGATTTACGGTGATTTTCACAGGCTTGCGGGTAATCCCACAAGACTTTGAAACTTGTCCTGAGGCAGTTCTCTACTGAAAAGGACTCTCTTTCAGGTCCCTTGTCGTCAAACCCAGAGCTTTCACAGCTCGTTTTCCGAGAATGACTGGCTGTGCGCCTGTATCCAACAGAATGTTGGGAGCTGCCCAGTTGTTGAAGGTCAATGCACCATCCTTATTTTGCACTCTCACGGTGCTAAAATTGGTAGGCAATGAGGCACTATTTGCTCCTTCCTCAGCTATATCCAGCTGATGTCCGGCCTCTTCAACCGTGAATGGGTAAGTGATGTGCAAATCCGCAAGAGAAAGCAAAGGAGCATGCTGGATCCGGTGTTCCACCAGTGCCTTCAGCTTCTCCAGTGAAAAACTGAATGTCTTGCGCGACCCGGACCTGGTTTGTCGTAGCTGTGAGATCTCATGTTCATCCAGAGTGATCCGGAAAGTCTGAGGAAGCTTCCCAGCATTCCTTGGCACCAGACGGTTGTGATCTGCTTGCTCGGCAGCCGTTGCATCCATGGCCGTTGCAGACAATCGCTTCTCGCCTTTGCAGACGGTCTTTTCTGCAATGTCTGCATCATAATAGACATTGGGTGCATTTAGTTTAGCAAACTGTGCTTTCAACTCAGCGATTTCTGCACTCATAGCTTCATACTTCTGGTTACCCTTGCGATTACCAGAGCCACCCCTTTCTTTCTTTTTCTCTTTGTTTGCCTCTTTTGTGGCGACATACGCCCAGGGCGGCTTCAGATTTGGGTTCTTAGACCAACACTCCTATTCCGAGTGTCCCTTCTTACTGCAATGTGCGCATACTGGCGCTTTGCTTGCGGATAGTTGCTTAGCATCTGGGTACGGACAGTCTCTCTTCTGATGTCCTGATTTCCCGCAATTCCAACAACTCTCTGCTGTCTCAGCAGCGTTGTCGTGCTTAGCAAACTTATGGAAAGGCCCGCTCTTTTTCTTAAACTGAAGATTAGAGCTGTTGGCCTTAGGCGAAGAGAATTTCTCTCTCCTCTCAGGAGCCATGAGCGTCCTGGAAGCCTCTTTATACCATACTTTACCTTCTTCGATATTGCGTGCTATTTCAGCCGCCTCGTTGATGTCCCAGTCAATTCCGTGTTTTGCGGACAGATGTGGCCTGACTTCACGATCTGTTTCCTTGCCCAAGCACAACAGAAACTTGTCAACCACTATTCTGGGCTCGTATATTTTTGCCTTTTTGGCGAGGTCTACCAATCTGGATTTGACCTCCATGACGGTCTCGTTCTTCTGACGAACAAAATGCACATAACGGTGCACTTTAAGACTGCGATCCTCGGGGAATCGTGCTTCAAGCAACTTGAAGAAACGACGCAGGCAATGCATGGGGTCTAGCTGGTCATCCCCAGCCTCCATATCCTTACGACAGCTAGCCAAGGCTTGCGCATGGCTTGCCTCTGTCGTGGCACTATTGCTTTGCTGCCCATTGAGAGGTGTAGCTCTGCGTGTTACTCGTTCCTAAGCTTTAGAAATCTTTTCAGACAGTTCTGCACACACTTTTCGCAATTCTGCGACAGATTCGGCATCATCATCTTGAGTCGCTGCCCCTCAGTGAGTTGCCTCATGGGCTCTGTTAATTCTTGTGTTAGTGCAGCTAAGTCTATGCTCTCAACAGGAGCAGTTCTCACTGTTTTTCTTGAAGATAAAGCGGACATTCGGGCTTTCGCAGCCTCTTTCTGGATTTTTAAATCCCTAGCCCTTTTCTGTTCTTCAAACGCCCATTCCTGGGTGAGGTCTTCATCCTTCCGGAATTGGCAATATAATAGCAGGGCGTTTTTGTCCAAGTACTGAACCAAGCCTATGAATGTGACAGATTGCGTATAAGAAGAATCTTTCCGAATCTTCTCAAAGAATTCTTCCCAATAGATCTCATCAAACTCTTCTAAAGTAAGACCATTCTCGCTGGTTCGTCCGCTAAAACACTTTGCAGACAGCTTGAACTTAGGACTTTCATCCCGATCATCACCGGCCATCTCGAACGGTGAACAGGTATCACTCACTCTTCCCCACACGTCTTGCTCTCTGCCCAAATCAGGTGCAAAGGCTCGTGTGTTATCTGGGTGCTCACCGCTTGCGGAGTTACAACGAGACTCGTCTCTCGACGTTTGCTCACTCCACCGGTTGTCAATATGCTCAGACGTCTCACTTTCTCGTGAACTTTGGCTAGAATCAGATGCTTCTGCAGGCTCCACAGAGTGGTAGAGTCTTCCACTCCTCAATCGCATATACAGTTAAATTTCTCCGGGTCCCTTTCCAGGTTGGACACCGGCAGCCTTCACAGGCCTCAATCCCCAATTGACTTGGGAATTCTTGTTCACCTGAACCAATCAACCGAGGTTCTCATAAGTAGGAAGGACGGAAGCGTCCTACTTCTACACAGGCTTTCGCCCAAGTTGAGGGTTTACATAATGAACAAGCTGGTAGTTTGCAGAAATCACGTCTAAGTAGCTTGACAGGCAAGGTCCATGTCAGAGAAAATCGCCCTTCAAGGCTTTCGCTTGACTTTCCACAAGTCACAGCTTACAAAACTCTGAACTGCACATCTATGCTGGCCTGGTCTGAGTTCTTCGCTCAATACCGCGCCTTAACAGCTCTTCACTACTTGGCTGGGCTCACTCAGTTCTTCGCTGAGAGCATTTGCTTGTTAATACTACTCTTGCTATTAGCAATTCGACAATAGAGACTTCAGAGAACCTGGAAACTAACACAGCACTCACCATTTTAAGTGGCCTTCGCACGCTTGGTGGCGTTTGACCCAAATCTGTGCTAATCTCCTAATGGATCCTATTCTGCAGCCCTTTACTTACTACCAGTGAGATCCTCTCTTGGGAACTCCTGAGACCTAATCTTTCTATGGTACACTTTAGAGCAAAAATCTTCTAGCGTCGGCAGAAGCCTGGCGCCCTGGCTCTTCTAAGGCCTTGGAAACTCCTTCTTCTTTGCGCTCCTTCTGCTTCTTTAGCTTCCTTCGACACCGATGCGAGCACGAATGAGACAGCTTCAGACAGAGCTCGTGCCTTCTTAGACACCACACATTATCCTCTCTCGAGAATGCCAGTGCTTAGTCACAAGTTCAGCTGCATGCAGCTTCTGCGTAGCCATGCTCAACTCAAGCTCGTAGTCACTCAGCATGCATGCACACCTCGTGATTGTCGCGCGTGGCTGCTTAGCTTCTCAGCTGGCAGTCACGCCTAATTGGCTCATGGCTAAGAATTCCTGAGCGGCGTGTACAAGCCAATGCCACTTGCTCAAGATTCCCAACCGGGCGGCCGTAACCTATCTTGGTCTTGCGGCCATGACTTGGCTTAATCTGCCAGTCACACAGTACCTGACTTGGTACCTGCTGGGCGGCTCATCACTGATCCCCAGCTTTTAGCCTCGCGGCTGTCTTATGTTGTCAAAACCTCCCCATTCCTGGGTGTGGGGCACATTGACATTGACCCCTTGCCAATGGTCTTGATGCCAACATAACCGCTGACTGCGACGTAATCAGTCAAGTGGTCGGTGAGTCAATGTTGACTTCCTGTACCTGGGTGGCCGTAGCTTGCGCTGCGCGTGCGACACCGTCAAACAGATAGTAGTCGCGACAGAAGTAGACCTCAATCTACTTAATTGTTTAATTCAGACATCATACGTATTTTGCAAATACGACGTAATACGCCGCGTTATACGTGCCCAATTGACCAATACGTGCGTTTCCCATAACTAGGGCCCTATGGTTGACCTGGCTAGCAAATCCCCACCCCTTGCTAAGTGTCGAGATCGACCTGGTTTATGTGCGGTCACCTCGCGTGTGGCGGGCTGGACTTGCGTCCGACGCTGACATTCACAGGTCAGCCGAGCTTGGTCGGTGAGTCAATGGTTGACTGTCTGTGCCTGAGCGCGCCGTGACGCTTGCCGCACAGTCTAGTGAGGTGTCAGTCACGACATGACATGTCAAGTTAGTTAAGCACCTGTTTTGTTTCCACCTTAACAAGTGTGAACAAGCGCACTTTGTGTGGTGTTTATTTGTCCGCATTAGTGCACGTACCTTCAGTTGCCATTTCTCACAAGATTTGTCTTGCAGAATCCGTCATCCGGGCAATTACGCTTTTTTGTACCGTCACTTAAACAAGTCATCCTCGAGAGTCGTTGGATATTGAACAGAATTTCGCGTTTTAGATTGGGGGATCTGAAGGATGTTACACAGGCAGATAGATGATAGATCTGTGAGACATGATGCTGCTCGATGCTCAGATTTGCTCAGACGCCTGGATTGCCTGAAGAATATAAAGGCACGTCAAGCTGCTCGTGCAGTTGCACGATCCTGGTCTGTGAAGCAGATTTGACTAGCAATCTAGTCACGGGTTCCATCTTTAGCCCAGGGCCACAAGTCGTAGCTCCCCAGGGTCCACTGATCTCGACTGGTCTAGTTGCGTCAATTGCAGTTCATACACAATCTAAAGCCGTTCTCAGCAGCGCTCACCCGGGCTCAGCCACTTCCAGCCATTTCTGACCGCGCCTCTCGAAATAGTTGCCATTATTTCATCCCGCCACGCCATTGGCGCCTAGGAACCAGAGCTATTAAGCGTCGGAACACATGCCAAAAATGATTGTCAATATTTTAGAAATACGTTAGCCGTAAGCAATTAACATGGGGCCAAAAGCAGCTTGAAGCATGGCCAGAAGCAGCTCGAAGCAAGTGTCGAGCAGATTTGTACTTCCTATTCTTGGAGTCGTTTACTTGTCAGGCAGGCGGGCCGTGTGGCTGGCTACTGGATATGACGATGATCTTAAGTGTGTCGAAAATTGTGACAAAATGTTCATGAACTTAGTTAGTGTACCATGAATACAGCACTCTAATCGAATATCAGTGCCAGCGTGCCGGGTGAGAATGTAAGATTTTAGGGCATACATCATGTCATGAGCGACGATTTTTCAATTTGGAGAGTCCTAGATTACATGTAGGCGAACGGGAGAGTACAACATATGAGCCACTGGCAGGGCTACCTTCAGAGTACTTTGAATAATAAGGTGTAATGTTCTTCACGTATGTCATGTGCGAGTCCAAGCCAATCAGAAGTGAAGTTTGTTTGGGGGAAAAAGATTCAGTAACATGAATGAACTAGCGTCGTTTTTACCCTGGTGCCGACTGTTTCACATGTGAAGGAAGCAGTTGGCGTGAGCGATGCCAGTGAAAGAGGAAAAGCAACCCCTTTATTAGGACATGATGGCGCTGTGAACCAGCACCCTCTCCTTGCCCAGACGTCGGAAGGCCCTGCGGCTTTCTGGAACCAGTCAGCTCCCGCTACAAGATCAGACTCCTCCCTTGCAGCTGATTCCTTAAGGCATGTGCCCCAGCCAGCTGTCAGGCTACCTTCTGGGATAAGTCGTTTGGCAGGCACTAGAAGAGACAGCGGTTGGCCACGAGTACAATCCAACAGCTCACACCTTGCAGGTCTGGACAGGGGGCAGCTGGTCAAGCAGCACAGCTCGCAGAAGAAGCTGGCAGCGATCCGGTCGACGCAGCTGGCCATGTAGAGGGCCGCTCTTTGGACCGCATGCAAACCGTCCCCATGCAGGGGGTTATGGCCGCCGGCACCAGCGACAGTGGTGCTGGGCCAATGGCCGTCGATTTCTCCCCGCGAGCAGAAGAATGGGGCCAGTCTGTCCAGCCCCAGACCGTTGTCGCTGGGTCGGGGCAGAGGCAGGGGGGAGTGCACCTGGGCAAGCATCCGAGAGCGGAGGCGGAGAGCGAAATGCTCCCCAGGAGCATGTCAGATTTAGACGAGGCGTTAGGGAGGGGGGCCCCTAGCTCTTACCGAAGCTCAGGCGGGGTGTTGAGGGGGGTGCCAACTGTCATTGCAAGGTGGGGGGCAATGGGCCAGGCCTTGAAGGAGCCGAGCGAGGAGGAGGGGGACAAGCGACGGCAGGCGGGGGAAACCGGGACCCCCCCCGCGTCCCACTTCAGCTCAGAGACCCCCCTGCTGTTGCAGACAGAGGCGGCAGGCGCGACGCGGCACGCAGGGTCGGCGGCGGCGGCGTCGTTCTCAGAGGACCTGCTGCAGTCGTTCGGGTGCCTGCTGCTGGTGGAGGAGGAGACGTTCCGCGTGCTGGCCATCAGCGAGAACGTCCTGGAGGTGCTGGAGCTTGCGGCGGTGAAGATGCACGAGGAGCAGGCGCAGGTGCAGGTGCAGGAAGGGCAGGAGGAGCGAGAGGACTTGCCGGAGCAGCAGGGGCAGGAGCTGCAGGAGGAAGAGCAGGGGGTGCGTGAGCACGGGCAGGAGGAGCAGGGGGCGTTGCGTGAGCGAGGGGAGGATTTTAGGGGGGAGGGAGCAAATGTGGGGGAGCTGGGGGGGCCCCAAGATCGGCGCTCTCCTAGGGGCACCGGCGGCAGCACGCCGCCGCCTCCGCCGCCCCCGCAGTGGCAGGTGGCGCTGGGGATGGACGCGCGCGAGCTGCTGACGCCGGCCAGCATTGTGACGCTGGAGCGCGCCGTGTGCGCGCCCGACCTCACCGTGGTCAGCCCCATCGTGGTCAACCTGCGGCGCAGCGGGCGCGCCTTCTACGCCATCATGCACCGCCTCGACGTGGGCCTCATGGTCGACTTCGAGGAGCTCCAGCTGGGCGGCAGCAGTGGCAGCCGCCCGGGCCCGTCAGCGTCGGCATCGGCGTCGGCGTCGGGGTCGGGGTCGTCGGGGGGGCCGCCGCAGCTCGCGC
>WELA01009535.1:779755-797710 GCA_009602735.1 Mesotaenium endlicherianum | reverse complement strand
GGGGGGGGGGAGCGAGGAAGAGAGGGCCACTCCACCCGCCCAGGGATGACAGGGAGGGTCGGAACTCTTCTGGTGGGCGCAGAGGAAATGTTTCCTGCTCGGACAGTTGAGGCGGTGTGCGTCTCCTGCGCGCTCTTACAGCTAGCTGGGCTGCTGACACCTGAGGCTGCCGTTCTATCTGCCGTGGTCTCTGGTGGTGGTGTTGGTGATGATGGTGGTGGTGGTGGGGGTGTGGGTGGGGCCGGAGTTGGGGACTGCAGGAGGTGCTGCTGACGGTGAACAAGCGCACGGACGCGGAGGGCCACGCGACTGGCGTCCTGTGCTTTCTGCACGCCATGATGATGAGCAGCAGCGGCGAGGGGCAGGCCCGAGCGTCGACGGCGGCAGCGGCACCGGGGCACCAGCAGCATGCGGCGGGGCCCGGGCCGGGGGCTGCGGGCGGCAGCGGGGGCGGCGGCGGGTGGGCGCAGAGCGAGTACCTGGCGCTGGCGCGCGAGAACATCCGCGCGCCGCTGGACGGCATCTCGCTGCTGCGCTCGTCGCTGGAGCAGTCAGGCGCGGCCAACCTGACGTCGGGGCAGCGGCGCGTGCTGGAGACGGTGTCGGCGCTTGAGGAGCAGATCAAGGCCATGCTGCTCGACATGGAGGACCCGGGCGCCGTGGAGGGCGGCCACCTGGTGCTGCAGCACACCGACTTCAGCCTGCTGACCATGGTCAACGCGGCGCTCAGCCAGGGCTCCAGCGCCGCCATCGCCAAGAGCCAGCGCCTGCAGAGCATGGTGCCGCCCGGCCTGCCGCTTCGCGTCTTTGGCGACCCCACGCGCCTGCAGCAGGTGCTCGCCACGTTCGTGCGCACCGCCGTGGCCTACACGCCGCCCACCGGCTGGATCCAGCTCTGGGTGGAGCGCATGGCTCCCCGCGCCGGCGGCCTCTCGCGCAACGGGGGCGGGGGCGGGGGCGGGGGCGGGGGCGCGCTCTCCCCGCAGAAGCCCGCCAGCAACAACAGCAGCATCGTCAAGTACCGTTTCTCCGTCACGCATTCCGGCGAGGGTATTCCGGCCGTGCTCGTGCAGGCGCTCGTGGGGAATGGCGGGGCGGGCCTTATGGGCATCCATGCCATGGGGCTGAAGATGTGTCGCAACGTGGTGCAGCTGATGGGGGGGGAGCTGGGGTACTCGTACGAGACGGGCCAGAGCTCCTTCAAGGTGGAGGTCGATCTGACGGTCAAGCTTGAAACCGACTCAACGGCTCACAGCATCTCGTGAGGGCGGCTTCCTGCCTTGCTCCTCTACCGGGAGCAATAAGGTCCAACCGGAGTGGGTATGAAATGCTCGACAATTTGCTGAATTCTGGCCAGCTTCATGACTTTGGAGTTGGCAGATTCTGACATGCTGGATGGATATTGGCTCTTGGATTATCCTGGAGTGTATATACATTTGAGTGTTTGTAGACTCTGATTTACCTGGTACTCACTAGACTCTGATTTACCTTGTACTCACCAAAATCAAGGTTATGTACATCTTGCCACTACTCTAAAGCATTTGCGACATGGATGCACGCCTCAGGGGGATTTTTGAGTAGGTTCACAACTTGTAGCCAAGATGAGGTCTTAGGTCATGACTGTCACAATTTAGGCATTTAGTGCGGAGTGTAGCTCTATTGAGCAATAAGCAGGTCCTCAAGCAACGACTTGGAGACATGGATGAGGGAGTGTATATCGGGTGTAAGATCGAGAATAAGAATCCCAATCATGTTTTGCATTTGTGTGCACCTGATATGGATGACCACTACCAGAAGCAGGTGATGGGAATAGAATGATATACAACAAGAAACCTATATAGATTCCTGAAGTGTAACATGCATGGCAGCTTCAATACATATGATCCTGATTGCAAAATGCATTGCATTCAAGATTGTGATTGAAAGTCTACCCAGTGACGGGTCGTCATTTAGCATTGACCACTTCCATCACACCAATCTACTAGAGGAGCTGATTGCATCTTTGAATGGGAGAAGATGAGTATGCAAAGTGGCTTCTGTAGCAGGATATCAGCGTCCAGTCGACATTTTTGAGGTATACACACGTGTGCTTAACACGAATTTGACTGTCACTGGCTTTTGACATTGCACTCGATATTAAGTTCAGTGGTCACTGCTGCCAAGTCCGTCAAACAACTGCTGTTCCAAACTGAAGACCGATGCGCCACATGATGATTACTGTGAGGAATTATTCTGGACGTGAAGCGTGATGTTATAATGGCAGGCTCTAATCTCTAGCCAAAGGAGCTGCACTAGCTTGTTACATCTTCAAGGATGGGTCCCAATGCTGCAGGCTTGATCCAGTGGACATAATACCTCCGAAAGATGTAATTTAGTACAACCCTAGATGTATCGGTTTTTAAAGTACTCCTTGTTTAATAGCGCCCGTGCACAGAATGTGAGAAGGAAAGCAGATGCTCAGACAGCTGCATCTCATTCTACAAGCATTATAGATTCTCAGTAACTTTAAAGTCATCCAGACGTTGGCAAGTTTTGTAAAATAATTACGAGGCTCCTCAGTACTTCCTTCCATGTCAAACCCCGTTTCCAAAGTTCATCAAATAGACATACTGAAGATATTAGTAATGAAAGATCTCGACATAAAAGGGACAACAGGCCATAATGCATAATGCAACGCCCAGTTCTTCCAGAGTTTCATTGCCATCGAGGGCTTCCCATGCCATAACTTGCCGGTACCAGCCAGCCATGGCTGCACGTCCAGAACACACTTTCGAATCAACTTGACATAAGACGTGCATGGCCGGTAGCTACGAAAATGGTGCGAGTGCGCGAGCTGAGACAGACCGGAGACGTCATCGGAGTCGCGGTCGAGACTTTCACTTGCACAAGCAGATACTTGGGAGTTGGATCCATCAAATCTTCTGAATCACAGACCACTGCCGTACCCTTCCCTTTCCCACGGTGTTCTACCAAGAAAGTACAGTTGACCTGCCTTCCAGCCTTATACTGATAACGTATTTCTGCGACCAATGACGAGCGATTCCCGTCAATTCCCGATTCTGGACCCAATAGCTGGTCCCAAAGAGTACGTCCATCTCGGCAGACAGAATCCAGCTGGACGCCTCAAACTGCCTCAACTGGCCAGTATAATCAGCACGGGCTTCTCTGTGCGAGGTGGAGGCTTGCAGTCTGCTCGCAGACTCCCGCAGTGCTCCGCAGGGCTTGCCTGCCATGCTCCTCTGTGCCACAAGCTGAACACACTGGCCATGATCATCTAGCACTCCGCAATCTTTGCATGCTTGGCATGCTAGATAGATAGCATACCTAGAGGGTAGTTACAGTAATGACAGCTGAGATAATGTAAAAAGAAACCCTCGCGCATGGCTCCTACTTTCATAAGGGACTTTGCTGTTCGTCATTGATGGATGTGGGGCGTGTCTATCATCATCACTTATTCGCTGTCTAAAAATTTGAGTCCTCGTCACATTCAATATAAAATGGGGTTGCATTGATTGGCCATGCCCAAGACTTGTTTCTTTGTTGGCCTTTGATATGGCCACATTAGCTAAGGCAATCTTGAGGGCACCCTTGCACAGTGGCCATTTTTTAACAGCCATCAAGTCACCCGAAAAGAATACCAATAACAAGATTTGCATAGCTAGGTCATCAGCAGAACATACCCTCAACTCCAGCACATCGCCGGCAATATTTTCTGGGTCCCCTTCCAGCAATGTAGGTGCACTAGTCCACTTCAAGGTCCTGATATGGTCCACTCATTTTTTTGCATGCCTAACTTCGAATGACACGAGCCTCAGCAAGAAGAGCGCCACGTGTGATACCATTCAGCTACCCGTTAGTATGCACTCGAAAAAACATGTATAGCGAGGTGGGATTATGCAAAGCTGACACATATCTGCAAGTGAGTAACTTTTCAGTATTTCGCATAAAGTAGACCTGTGACAGCACGTCATATATGCACTTCGTCTGCCTCTGCAGGGTATCCTAAGTGAAGTTCAGAAGGTTTTCACAGCCTCTGAGGAGAGGCTCCCGAGAGCAACCTCAGGCTCGTCACAAGTACTGGAGAGAGAAGAACAAGTATATGAGAAGGAAGAGGAGCTCAGTCATAATCAAGTACCTCTGTCAAGGACAAGACTCGATGTGTCTGGTCCTGTGCCGCCTTACACGCCCTCTCTGAAAAACTTCTGGTATCCAGTAGCCTTCTCCAGAGACGTTGATGCTACAACTTTGGTAAGTGAAGGTGGCAGTAAAATCTCTTTCTTAAGTTGATGTGCTAGAACATTTGGCCTAGAATGTGCTCGGCTCTTGTTCACTAAGGGAAACTTCTCGCAAGTGTGCGATATATCCTGAATGGGATGCATATGTGCAGCCTTACAAAGTCGCAGATGCTTCCCTGCAGGTTCCATTCGACTGCTTTGAGGAGGCATGGGTGCTCTTCAGGGGGGCAGATGGGAAGCCAGGTTGCCTCAGAGATCAATGTGCGCACAGGGCATGTCCACTATCACTTGGTGTTGTCACCGAGGGTCGCGTCCAGTGTGCATACCATGGTAAAGAACCCCGTCATTTTCCCCCTCTGCAAGTCGATTGACGTCAATGCCATGACCACTTTCCTTTGTGCTTCTCGCTTTTATCACTCTGGGAGCTAAAGATGCAGCACGCAGCATACTGAGCAGAGGGAATTGAAGGCCCCACCGCGGTTGTCGGATGATGAATGTATGGCCAGAGTTCATTTGCTCGCACTGCCCCTTGTTCGGCAGTTTAGAGCTAGGCGAGGCTCTTGAGATGTCTTTCCTTCCAGGTAGATCTCTCATCTCTGCTCGTGTCCCCTTTTCCAACATAGGGTGGGAATTCAGCACAAACGGATCTTGTGAGAAGATGCCTTCTACCAAGACCCTGAAGACCAGCGTACAGTCCCTACCATGTGTGGAGCACGATGGCATGATCTGGATCTGGCCTGGCCTTGGCACCCCTGAAGTTGCCATGCCTTCACTGAATGCCCCCGAAGGGTATACAATCCACGCTGAGGTATGTTCTGCTAGCCGCCTAGCCGCGCATAGCTACCCTGCATGATGTGTCCTGTGACCTTCTGCTGTGCATCTAGACATACTATACTGCTCATTGCTTGATGTGGATCTTGACCAGCTCAAGTCAGCTCTGACAGCTGATGCGCCATTGCTGTCTGAATGTGGCAGATTGTTATTGAGCTGCCGGTGGAGCATGGGCTCCTTGTTGAAAACCTTCTGGATCTAGCTCACGCTCCCTTCACCCACACCTCCACCTTCGCCAAGGGTTGGTCAGTGCCCAGGTAATCACGCATCTATGTTCTCATCAACGTGACATCCATACAGACATGATGCGTTCATGAAGGGGCGGCGTGATCTTTGTTCGCGTGAGTGTTTCCTCACGCGCAGTATCCGTGTTCCTGCTGTGCAGCATGGTGCGCTTCGAGACAGCTGCGGCTGCAGCTCTACAAGGGAACTGGGATCCTTATCCTATCGACATGGAGTTTAGGCCACCCTGCATGGTGCTCTCCACAATAGGCCTTGCCAAGCCTGGACAACTAGACGGGAAGAGTGCCAGAGAGTGCAAGAAGCACTTGTTCCAGCTCCACGCTTGCATGCCTTCCTCCAGAGGGAAGACGCGCCTGCTGTATCGAATGGCGCTGGACTTTGCCGAGTGGGCGAAGTACGTCCCTTACATTGAGCTTGTGTGGAAGAAACTGGCCAACCAGGTGCGTCTCTGACGGCACTCGCCACTGTGTGCAAGTCTTTGAGTTTCTCCCTAGTCTGCATAATTGACAGAATGTCTGTATGTGATGTGTAAACTCCGATAGTGCTCCCTAGTTTTTTGAATCAATGGCACCTGTATGCAGTGTCAAGCAAATGGAGCTATGTTACAAAAAGGTTTCTGGGCAGGAGTGAGGGTACCACGTGGTGAAGCTGACACCCCTTTGGCCGCCCTCTTGATTGTATCGGGTGCAGGTGTTGGCCGAGGACTTGAGGCTTGTGCTGGGGCAGCAGGATCGCATGGAGAGAGGAGCCAATGTGTGGAACACCCCTGTTGGCTATGACAAGTTGGGAGTTCGCTACCGGAGGTGGCGGAATGCTGTGGAAGCGGCGGAAGGCTGATGTCGTCCCCGTGGATGATGGTGATGATGTCCATGTTCTTGAGGTTCAGGGGCAGAGGAAAGAGCTGCGCTCCCGAGGGCCGTCTGCATGGACCTTTCCCCCTCAGAATGCCGATGAGTCCCAAAGCCTGTCTGGATACCTGCCGCTGTGGGCATTTTGCTCGAATCACGACGGGGTAGCAGCAGTCCTTCCCCTCAGCTCTTTAAGTTTTGTGCGTTGGAAGTGCACTGCCCTACTACCGAGGCATGTATTGATTCCCTTTGTGGTCAGGAAAGAATAGAAACATGTCTTTTGCTAGTGCGGCTCTGCTAGTCACTTTGCGGTCGTCCCCTGTTCCATGTAACAATGATTATATTGCTCAAGCATACATTGTTTGCTTGACGCAAAATGCAGACTTCAGGTAGTACAAATATTAGTTAGCTCCTTACTCTCCCTTATCACGAGCACAAACGCAGATAGGTGTTTGCTACGCTGATATGGAGGTCTGTATAGCCAACTCGACCTTCTCCTATTTTTTCTCCATTGAGCCACTCTCCAGAGTCTTCTGTGTTTTCCCAGAAGTTATCGCTGGTAGATTAATGATGTTTGTTAGTACATATGTTGCCTGTGACCTCGAATAGTTTGTTGACGGCAAATTGTCACCTACACATACTGCTATGCATTGGTATGATGCCACCTCCTGATAATCTCAATAGCTCCTGTGGACAGCACTTTCTGCTACATCTCAACTGGTAGACTTTTAGAGACTAGACTGACATGAATTAGTCGTCAGATATATCATGACCTGAGTTCACAGAACATTGCTTTCTGTCAAAATCGACACGCTGTAGCGTCTGCCTTTTTCTGGGTCTTTCCTTCTCAGAAACTGACAGGACGTCCATCTGCCATGCTGATTTACACCTTTCTACTATTCTTGTACGTCGTATGTGCCTAATCATGCAAATGCGAGACCAACACCTCTGAGAGAGACTTAATATGCTGGCACTGTTCTATTGATACTCATGTACAAAACTCAATGTCATCCCAGGCTTGTGCTCATTTATGAAAAGAACTCACATATGAGGAGGGACACCTTCAAGTAGCGAGTAGGAGAGAAGAAGTTTTTTCTCTCCCTCGATAATGTGCGGCCGAATTTAAGGTTTTGTGTGCATGAGGCATATGTTCGGCAAAATGTTATCAAGCTGGCTTTTGGAGTCCTTTTTGGCGGTCAAATGAGTTGTAAACTATGATGCAAACTTTCAATAGCAGCTCCAAAAAAAGTATCCTGGAAAAGTCTCTAGAAGATTGCAATTTGCTGTATCCTGTGCTTGCATACTAGCTAAGGATGCGAACATTAACGGCTTTTTGTTGCAGCTTCATACGCGAGGCAGCTGACAGGGGAAAACTATTTGAATGCAAATGAAGGAACCTCACATATGAAAGCCTCATAATTTTAGCTATTCGAAGTGCTATATTTCACTTTGGTCTGTGGGGTAGTAATAAATGAGTCTACAAATGATACACGAATTTCAACAGTGCAGTAGACCTCATATGAGTAAGCAAATCTTGGGCATTAAGCTTCAAATTTGATGCTGTGCGTCATGGGGTGCTAACCGTCACAACGTTCCCCAAATTATTGAATTTTTCCGCAAACTTTGCAAATGCGTCGCCGAAATCCTTGTCTCATTGATTTTTTGCGCAATGTTAAATTCCAACGCAGGGTATTGCGGACAATTGATTTTTGGCGCAACAACCTTGACAAAAGCGCCAAAAACTGTATTTTATTGGCATTTTTCACATCTTGTATGCTGGGATATATCACAGAGATGCCCATGAAATTGATTTTGGTCGCAAGGTAGTTAGACCTTTTGAAATAAGTCACCAAAATTTGTCAATATTGAATTTATTCGCACTAACGCAAGAATTTTTGAAAAAATTCACCAATAAAAAATACTTTGATTGTTTTTGCCAAGAGGCCCCTTCGGATGAAAAGAGTTAGCACCCCATGCTGTGCGTGGTCTCCTCAGAAACTGCTATACATTGTACTGAAGAAGCAATTACGAAGGCATTGCGATTGATGTGTCGTCTTCTTCAAATATTGTTACTTTTGAGAATCATGCAGAAGACATGACTGCACTCCAGCCAAGCTATACGCTGCACCGTTTGCCAGATAGGGCTGCTGCTCTTATACTTTCCGGCACCCACCCATGGATGCACCATGTATGTCCTGAGTGCAGCGAGCACATTGTGTTGTCTGCTATACAGCCGATCGTCAGGCTGAAGGGTTTTCCATGTGACAATAATGTGCCACACCCCATCTGCTGCTGAGACCAACATGTACGTCTCTCAAGCAGCAACATTTTGGCTGCACCCACACACCCAAGCATGATCTGCTATGCCCTGCTATGACCGAACTGAGACTCTCAACAACAAAGAAACGAAAACACAAGTTTTGGACAAAGCAACACAAAAGGTTGCTGACTAGCAGCTGCACTACATCGTGTTGCCATAGATTACCCAGAAGTTGTGTGCTACTCGATGACAATATGTACCATCTGGCCATGGCCCCTACGTCTCACTAGACTCACAAGGACGCCCCCTGATCGTTGATTCACGGCCACAGAAAGGTTGACATCATGTGCTACGCCCCAATTGGGCTCTTGTCAAATTAATGCCTCTATACCTCAGCTCCAGCGTTTGTCCCGCCATGACGAGAGAGGAAAAAGACTAAAGACTGCCCGTACCTGCTGCCTGACCTAGCGCGACCTACTCAGCAGAATGAAGCCATCGTAGCCGCTATGCCTGCCAGCTGTCTGCCTGCAGGGCCTGCCACTCGAGGGAACACCCTTACTGTCACCTGATGATGCCACCTGGACGTCCTCAACCTCGCCTACCTCTACCCCGACCTGGCGCCCTATCTCCAGCTGCCCTACCTCTCGAGCCCCTGCCCCCTCCTGCTGCTGCAAATCTCCACCCGCCTTCACGCAGCATAGGGCAAGCTGTCCCTCAGCCCCGCCAAGCGGCGCCGTCGGCGGAGATGAATGAGAGCTAAGGCCATCATGGCTGCCACCACTATGTCCAGGTGAGGTCGAGCTCAATTTCTTTTTCTTCTTCTGCAGCTGCTGGCTTCCCTCCGCAGATGCTTCACCCGCAGCCACTGGGGCTTGTACTGCACTCGCACGTGCACCGGCTTCTGCTGCCGCCAGCCTGCTCCCCAAACCACCGCAGGGAAGGGGCTGGTGCGCGCGCGCGCTGCGGCGCCCCTTGGCAGATGCAGCAAACCGCCTCCAATCTGGCGGCGAGGGCGATGCTTTGTCACCTGCCCCTCCTCCGCCAGCACCAGCAGCAGGCCTGCTCGCATTCGCGGCATTGCTCTCCAAACTGTCTCAACCACATTGAGCACACAGCGACAAAGCACACACGTGAGTCACTTCATTGTCCTTCTCCTCTTCCTCCACAATCCGTCGCACACGTTAATATACCCACCCTCACAGAGACCTCCCTGGGACAAGAACTTGCAAACAGCTTCTTTGGTGGCAGAACCACAGAGCCTCTGAGTGCCGCCCGCTCTTACGAGTCAATGTCCAACCCCGTCAAATCAGCAGATGCTCAAAAGGGTGGCCTCCAGACCAGCTTGTCCTCCAAATTATAGTCCATAAATGCGACAAGCGGTGGCGGCGAGAGGTAGTACCTATTATCCTGCTTGAATAGCAGGCGCTTGCGCTGAGGTGGGGCTGCTGCATCTTCAAAACCTCCAGGTGGCGTCTTCCCCAGCCCGGGAGGGTGCCCAGATATGACCTCCCTCCGTTGCTGCAGCACAGGAGGGCACGACGACGCTGCCCCCTCGCACCCAACATCCTCCCCCTCCCCCTCCCCTTCCCCTTTCACCATCCTCTTCTCGCGCCTCCTGCCGAGCTCCTCCTGCAGCTTCGCCTGCAGCTCCAGGTGCTGCCGGCGCTGCTGCTCCTTGCGGCTCTGCTGCTGCACCAGCTGCTCCACCCGCTGCTGCAGAGCCGCCGCGCGCTGCTGCAGGGCCTCTGCCTTCTGCCTCTCCCGCTCGAGCAACGCCGCCTGGCACTGCGGGCACACGAACTCCTCCTCCGCCTTCTTCTCCTGCCCCCCCCAGTCCTCGTCAAGGCCCCCTCCTACCGCCTGCCCTTCTGCCTGCCTTCTATTCACCCCGTCTTCTTTCTCGCCCTCCCTCGCAAGCTGCTCCCCGCCGCTGCTGCCCCCCTCCTCGCACAACTGAGCGCCGTGGCAGTCAGCATCGGAGTTGGCGCTGGCAGCCTGCCTGCCGGCGCCTCTCCTGTCCATGCTGCGAGTCACTCTGAGCGTCTCCTCCTTCCCTCCTCCTCCGGCTGCGGCCGCACCAGTGCCCTCCTCGCCCGGCGCTCCGCACCTGCTGCCGCGGGCACCGTCTGAGGGACACCTGTCCACGTCCCCCTTGGCAGCCGCTCCCTTAGCCCCTCCCCCCTTCTCCTTCCCCGTGCGCCGCATCTGCTGTCTCCTGCTCTTCTTGCCGCCGCCGCCTCCTGCTGCTGCAGCCATGCTGTGCTGCGCCTCCAGGTCCTTCAGGCTCCTTTTCCGCTGCTGCTGCTGCTGCTGCTGGGTGCTCCTTTTTGGGGGCGGCGAGCTCTCGAGCCTCTCCCCTCCTCCCCGGCCCCAGCCGTCGGCGTGGCTGCTGGCAAACGTAAGGTCCTCCCCGCCAGTGCCGCGGCTGGGGCTGCAGGGCTCGGGCAGGTGAATGCAGCTGTAGTGGTACCACTCGCCGCAGCGGTCGCACGCGATCATGGCGCGGCTCTCGTTGTACGGCTTGCGGCACACGCAGTACAGCGTCGCTCGCTCCCTCAGCTCCTGCTCCTCACCATCCATCCCCGCATCACCACCGCCAGTAGCAGCAGCATGTCACAAGGGAGCACATCGTGCAGCACAGCACAGCACTGCACCGCATGCAGCAGGGCAGTGGCTGTGACACAAAGGCTACTGGCGACGGGGCCCGTTATCAGCCGCCAGTCGCCAATTGCAGGCTCCCAGGGAGAACCAAGCCAACGGCAGCACGAGCAGCACCCAAAAAGGGGCACAAAAACCTCCGCCCACCAACTGTAGGGAGGGCACTTGGAGGAAAAGGCTGCGGGCGTGCTTGCCAGCAGGCATGCCTTCTCCAAGCCAGGGCTTGCCGCATCCTGGCAGCGTGCTCAGAAGAATGTCTGAGGCGCGCGGCAACGAGCCCCCGTACGCATACATGCACTCATGCTGTGACACAACTGCCTTCATTCCCCAAAAAAATTCCTGCTGCTCTTCTCCATTTCATGGACCCAAACCGTCAGCCTCACACAGTGAGAGGGCCCACCTCCCACGGGGCCTCGCGCAAACCTGCTGGGCAACCAGGAGAGACAGGGAGGACATCGGCACGGCCAGCCGAGTGGGAAGGGCAGGGGAGGAGCTTGCTCACCTTGAGCTCGTTGTCAAAGTTCCAGGGGAGCGCTTCGCCCGCCTTGATCAGCTGCCTCACTTCCTCCACAGGTGCCGCCCCGTCGTCAAACGCCACCTGCCGAGCAGGAGGGACAGCCAGGTCAGGTCAGAGGAGAACCAGGACGTCTGCCCACCCACTCGCTCTTTTATATCCCCCCCCCCCCCGCGCCCCCCCGGGGCAAAGCGGCGCCAGATTGAGCATCACATTTGCATCAACCATACTGCAGCTGCACTACAGCAGCCCGCAATTTGCCTGTTGGAAAAAGCAGGCCTCATGTGTGCAAGCGTGTTCCAGTGGGCCCCATGGCCCCGAGAAGGCTACCACCACAATCACCACTCTCTACGCGCTGAGAAATTGCCGCAGCACCACAACAGCAAGAGGGCTTGCCCTCCAAATGAGAAGCAGCGATAGGGAGCTCCACAAAGTGGTAAGTGTCATGCATACCACATCCTGAGCCAATGAGGATGTGCTGCCACCGCCACCGCCACCAAATCCAGCGAACCGTACAAGACCAGGCAGGGGTGGGGGTGCAAATGCAGCAGGAGCGACCACATGACATTTGCGATGATGGTGACAAGAACGAGGAGGGGCTGGCGGGAGTAGCGGGACTCACGTGGAGGGCGCGCGTGAGCCAGGCGGAGGCGGCCGCCTCACGCTGCTGCAGCTCCTGCAGCACGCCGTCCTCGCTGCTCACCACCGTCGCGCCCTGCACCCCCCCGCCCGCCAACCTTGTTAGGCACACAGTAACACGAGTCTTGCATGTAACCTTCAAAGCGCATAACTGTCTCCGTGCTCGTGCGGATCTCTAAGGCGGCAGGACAGTTTGAAGTGATCACAGGTGTCCACATGGCAGAATCAGACGACCAGCACGTTACGCTAATGCACAATGGCAGCATAAGAGGGAAGACCTTCTTTGTGCTCAATGGCCCTCCTACTGCATCAATACAGCCAGGCTCGGCTGGGGAGCCTCGAGTTGTCAGCAATCTCACATCTGTTGGCAGACGCCACACACATGTGCATGTCAACCCACACATACACACGTACCCCACACTCACCCCCTCCCAACGCACCCGTGCAGTCTTGCGTGAACATTCAGATGGCAAACAACAGATGATCCAGTACAGGTCGGCCCTAGGTGGCCCCAGCCACTCGACGAGGGTGCGGCTCCAGCGTATGACATAAACTGGCATGTAGTCACATTCAGACAGTCCCCTCAATCCCCCCCCGCCCTTTCAACCCCCCAGGCAGCAGCAGCAGCAACGGTAACAGGAGCAGAAGGGGGAGCGCTCCCGCTTACCTGATGCACCACGTGCTGGAGGAGCTCCAGGGCCGGCTTCGAGGAGTCTATCAGCAGCTGGCACGCGCGGATGCGCCAGCTGTGCGCCGCCACCGCCGCCCGCAGCAGGCCGCCCTCGTCCACCTCCACTGCCCCGCCCGCCTGCTTGCCCGCACACTCGCCCGCCCAGGTGCGTTGCCAGCGCACATCCACACGTCATGAGTGCCGCAACTTTGCAATTAAGCAGCAGAAGCAGAAGCAAAAGCAGCAGCAGCAGCAGCAGCACCACCACCACCACCACCAGCAGCAGCAGCAGCAGCAGCAGCACCAACAGCAGCAGCCGAAGGAAATCTTGAAGCATGCATCCCCAGTGCAGGCTACTCTTGACTATATCCGTACCGGCATGCGCACATCCTACACCCAAGTAATGCATGCGACGTCATGAGAGAGAATCCTGGAGCGGCTGCATGCTGCCCTCATTAAGCTGCACACAACTCAGAAGGCCTAAGACCTGGACAGAGCACAGTGCACCCTATTGCACTGCCTGTCTACGTTTGGGTCAGCCAAGGGCAGGAGAGAGGGAGGAGAGGACCTTGAGCACGCGCACGAGCGTGGGCCCAGTTAGGGGGCTGGCACCCCTCCGCAGAGTCAGCGCAGGAGCCAGCAGCGCGTGCAGCTTGGCGTCCCACATCTGCGCCAGCTGCACCACCTGGCCCAGCACGTCCGTCTCCTCCACCCTGCGGCAGCACCGCACACCCCACAGATAGCACAGGGAGAGGGAGAGAGAGTCACGCCACCCTCCCCCCTGGCCGGCCGGCAGGCCGGCAGGCAGGCAGCAGACTTGGAAAGGCAAAAGCTCACACCACGCACTAATTGAACAGACACGTTTGTGCTTTCTGGAGCGTTGTCTAACAAGGGCCACGCTGTCACATGCCTGTTGCTTGACTGCCTTGCTGTTGCATGGATGAGCCTCAGGAGACCCTCATCTGAGAAGGGCCCTGCAGCCTCAGCTACACTCAGCCAACAGGCCTGGGCTGCAAGTACATGGCCAGACATTCTTCATGCCAAGTTGCACACACACCACCCACCCACCCACACACATGCACACGCGCACACGCGCACAGGCGCATGTAGAGATGCACATGCAACGCACGCAGCACACACACAAGCCCACAGACACGCAGTGGATGGCAGTGAGCACAAACCTGCACGGGGTGGAGGTGGCGAGGGCGCTGAGCTCCAGCAGCGTGCTCAGGGAGGGCCTACGAGTGGCCCGCATCTGCAACACAGCAGCGCCGCGAGGGGGGGGGAGAGGGAGGATAGTGGAGGGGCAGGATTTAGACACATACCACAGAGGATGGCAGCGCAGGTATACATACCCGGCGTGATGATGACACATTGAGAACAAGGAGCTAACAGACAAAGACAACGGGCTGCACAGCACCTCATCTCTGCGAAAAAGAGCGCGTGCAACCTGCGGATTATTTCAAGGACCCGTGTACGCCTCTCGCTTTCACTGGATGGACAACGGTTGGACCTCTACCTTCCTCCGCCATCTATTTTTTCTGAGAGAGGGTAGTCTCAGAACTGAACACGTGTGTGTGTGTGTGTGTGTGTGTGTGTGTGTGTGTGTGTGTGTGTAAGAGAGTTACTCCCTCTTGGCCCCATATGGAATGAAAGGAAGAGAAGGAAGTAAACGAAGTGGAGTTCCACCTTGGCATAGGCCTCGCCGGGCAGGGGCGCGTGGCCGGACGACAGCGCCGCACAGAAGGGACAGGTGTACCCGGGGGCGCCAGGCTTCGGGGCGTGTGCGTGGCCAACACAAGCGGGATGGAACCTGCACACACACCCCAATGGCAACATGAGGCCTTGCTCCGCTCATCAGGATGCAACCGTAGACTGACCGTACCCTTGTGTGCCGTACAGCTACTGTGCCATCAATCAGTACTAAACACACACACATGTACATGTGTATATACGTATATGCACATGATATAATATGTACACATGTATGCAAATGAATAAATACAGGTCTACATGCGCACACAGCAACACCGTGGGCCAGAGCTACACGCGTGATACAATATGAAGGGTGCGCGTAGTTCTCCATTGTGTCGTTACGGAAGCAGACAGTCATGGTGTGCACCAGAGGTGGCGTGCAAGCTACAGCGAGAGCAGGGGCACACACACCCAGGCACCTGAACTGCTGATTTGGCAGACCAGGAATACATTTATGTGAAAACCGTTTGATAGCTGACCAGCAGATAACACACGCGAGTCACAGGCAGATCAATTAAACATATTGCCCAGGGTCGAATGAGCATACCTAGAAGCAAACAAGGGTATGATCATGTGGAGACACGCAGACGCAAACAGCCACGTGCATGTATACGTGTCCCTCGTTTCTCGCAAAAGAAGAAAAAGAGAGAGAGAGAGTGAGTAAGAGCGAACCAATCATTGCAGGACTCGCATCGAACCATTTGCGACGTGGCACTCTCCTCAAAGGGCACCTGGCATGCACACACACGTCGGTGGCAGGCGGCGCCGTCTTCCGAGATTTGAGCGAGCCCTCCCTCCAAGCTGCCCTTTATCTGCGGTCAGCACCCACACAGAGACACGTCACGATGGTCAACCAGAACTCCTCGTTGATCAGATACAGCTGAAACTCCAACAAATACATGCTCTTCATAAGAGCAGCCCCCCCCCCAAAAACAAGCTGGTGCAGAAATCCACACAGACGAGAGCGGGCACCCCTGGTGGGGATGGACGGCATGCGCGCACGTGCACCCAACACCAGAATGCACCCGCAGCTTCACACGCGTTGCAACAACAGCCAGACGGAAAGCACATCAGACTTCCTCTGCCACGTGGCACCTGCATTCGGTCATTCATTTGGTGGCACGTTGTTTTACTAGCAGCCAATCTGGGACCACCAGGTGTCCTGCATCATCAACATCAATGCTGATTGTGCCGAACGCAAGCGGTGGAGCTTTGCACTAGAATGCTCCAGGCACGCCATAGCGGCAGAGCGGCACAGACACCGAGGGGGAGGAGAGAGAGGGAAAGAGAAGCTCAAGAAGCCCCACAGAATCATCTGCACGACATTCCCACAGAGGGGACCAGGAAGTCAAGCACAGACAAAAGTCAGGGGAACGCACAAGGCCGGGTTCACACACACTCACCTTAAGGAGGAGGTCGAGGAGGACGTGCTCGGGTGCACTGCTGACGTGGCACCCCTCTCGCGCCAGCACGCTCTGGCACCTCTGGGACCACGCTGACAGGCTCTGCATGGCAGCCTGCAGGCGTGGCAGCTCCTTACTGGCCACAGGCGCAGCCTCTCCGGCCACCTGTCCATGCCGCCCGCGTACAGCTCAACCCGCTCCCAAGTACATCATGCCTTGCCTAAGCGTGTACATATATGCACACGCACAGAGCACATGCAGGATGCGCAATCTAAAATTGACAATGGCGCAGTCTAGAGCTCCCCCCCTCAGAAAGCAAAGTCATATCACATGCTTTTGAACATACTGGAAGGGGAATGCTTGGCAGCTAGCTGGCCACGTATGAACGACAGCAAACAACCACCCCTGCCCCTCTTCTTCCTCCAGCACCGCTCCGTCCCCAGTCCAACGCATGCCTTCATCAGTCCCTGAGCCACATCTGCACACTACTCCAGGCTGCCTGGCATTGCAGAGCAGCAGAGGCGGGGCAGCGGCCCACCTTGAGCCTTTCCAGCTCAGCGCGGCACGTGGTGAAGGCACCTGTCAACACCGCCTGCACCTGCTCCTCCCAAGACCTGCTCCTCCGCCAAAACCAAGACACAACCACACACACACACACAGACACACACACACACACACACACAATTTGTAACCTTTCAAAAAGGAGGCCCTGGCAGCAAGACATGTCCAGATACACCTGCCCAGACTCCCAGAGGCAGCCAAAGACAAGTGCCAACACGGAGGGAGACAATGCCAGCTGGCAGTCTCTGAGCATGGCACGACGATTTCAAAGCGCAGAGCAGGCATAGCCATGGCGGTCTAGCTCTCCCCCCTCCCCTAGCCCCTCAGGTACAGAGATGCACACAACCAGGTGCACAGCACACAAACTAATGCAATACGCCCGGCTTCTCCCCTAACGCAGGCTGGCAGGCCAGCAGGAGTTGACCAAGAGGGGCAAGCCACATGAAAGCACACGCACCCACTGCGTGGACGGCAGGCAGCAGCTGCTGCTGTAGTGGCTAGCAGCATGCGGATTCAGCTCCCACTCTTTCTTTCACACACTACAGGCAAAATTTCCAACGCCACCCTTTGGGCGGCACCCCCCCTCCCCCTTCCCTTACTTTCCCAGCAAGGCCTACCAGCAAGCAGCTCCGCATGCATCACAGCGCATTTCTCGTGCTTAAGGGACGGTGCTGGAGAGCAGGCGAGCAGAGCAACCTGGTCCTTCAGTCTGCCTGTCTCTTACCTGTGAGAGGCCAGCATGCCCTGCAGGCGCGCCACCTCAGCCTCCGGAACGGCCCTCAAGCTCTGCAGCCAGCAATCAGCGTTCAGCATCACCGTCAGGCTCTCCAAGCACGCACAGAGAGCCTGCCAAGAGACGGCACCGGCGCAAATGCAAGCTCTCACCCTTAGGAGGGGGCGGTGCTCTACCTTCCTGTCCTCACCACAGCAGCAGCTGGCAATGACACTGCCAGCACTCTGCCCTGGAGGCAAAACCTCTTGTGTCCCACGCGCACCCATTATTCATACAGCAAGAGCAAAGCTTGCTGCGTGGCAAGGGGAGGCAATACACAACCCGACGTTGGACTGCAGCCCCTGGTGGCCGAGGCAGCATGCACTTGTGCCCTGTTGCACCAGCAACATCGGCCCCCCCCCTCCCCCCCCCAAAAAAGAAGAAGAGAAAACAAAAGAAAGAAAGCAACAAGCAAGGCAAACAGACAGGCAGACAGGGTCGGCCAGCCAACGGGCGGCAATGCACACCTCAGCGCGCGTCAGAAGCTCCTGGATTTGCTCGGGCGTGCACAGGCCCAGCTGCTGCGGGCCCCCCGCCGCGGCCGCCTGGCCGCCAAGCGCGGCCGC
>WELA01009535.1:736111-763944 GCA_009602735.1 Mesotaenium endlicherianum | reverse complement strand
GGGGGGGGGCAGGGTAGAGCGCTTGCTCACAAGGTCCATCTCGGGGCCGCCCCACAGGAACTCCTCCGCCTCCTCCATGAGCTCCTCCAGCACGGCCAGCGTGGGCAGCGTGCGCAGCGCCACGCGCGTGCGCGTGATCCACTGCATCGCCAGCTCAGCGTGACTCGCCTCGCGCCCGCCCTTCACGCGCTTCTTGCGCGTGACACTTGCCAGCCCGTGGCGCATGCCTGCCATCGCCAGCCGCAAGCTCGTGTTGCTGGGCACCAGGGACAGGATGGCCCCCCTCTGGAACGTCAGCAGGGGGGCCGCCACCGCAGGGCTCTCGCTCTCCACCCCCGCGCCCTTGATGGCAGCGCCAGTGCCTGGCAGGGGGTTGCCGTTGCTGCCGCTGCTCGCCGGCCCCGAGGCAACGGCGGTCGCCGCTGCTGCAGGGCCGCCAGGTAGCGTCTCCGCATCGCACACCGTTGGGCTGTTGTCCTCGGAGAAAGCTCGGGGACTGACGAGATCCTCGAGCTCTGCCAGGGAGTGGCGGTATAGCAGGCGCCGCTTGGAGGGCTGGCACTCGCACAGCCTCCGCGCGTGCTGCAGGGGCGAGGAGAGGGGGGGAGCAAGGCACGGAGAACATAGGTGCGGCAAAATTAGGGCTTGAGGCAGGCGCGGCAAGGGAGGGCCAAGCAAAAGGAGACGACACGGTGGTGATGTAGAATTAATTAAGGAGGAGCTAGGCATGGACGTAACAACGCCAGGTGTGGCGGTCACCACGGGACAGCATGGCATTGCTTGGCATGGCATGGCATCGGTGCCCGGCTCATCACAGACTCTGCAAGGGGATTCAATTCACAGGCGGGCGCAGGCATGGGTGCACACACACACACACACACACAAGACACACATGTCTCATAGATGAGATAGACACAGACGCAGGGGGACACACTTCTCCCACTCACCTCTAGGCAGACAACCTCGCCAGGGCGGCAGTCGCAGGCGATGGCCGAGAGGTGCAGGTAGTAGTGGCAAATGATGCACTCCTCGTCCTGCAGCACCACGAAGAAGCAACCCCCACACGGCGCGATCTCTCAAGGGTCAGACTTCCTGCAGGCGAGCAAGCACACACGCACGCTGCTGGGACAGCGAGCGCGGGCCCCTCCCTTTGGACGGCAACACGTGGCGGGCGCGCCTGCTGTGCCCATCAGACAGAAGCTTCCGATCTGAGAGGGCTCAGGCATTGGCGGGGAGGAGCAAGCAAGCGCTGCCATGTGCAGCACATTGAAGGGACTGCCTCCATCTCATATGCGCGTCCCGGGGAGACTCTCCTCGTCATCTTCCAGAGGCTGTTGAATTGGGGTGCGCTTCTGATGGCCGGCCAGCACAGGACGAGGTGACCTGTACAGAGAGATTGAGCGAGCGGGTTTCCTCCATGACGAGGACGGCAATGACGATGACAATGAAGGTGGTGAGGCAGGAGGGGCAAGGGTGGGTGCGGTGGGGTGGGGGGAGGCAGGCGGACCTCCTCTTGGCCCACAAAGCTGGACGCGGCATGTGGCGCCATCCTGGTGCTCTTCACCATGCCCTCCAGCCAGAGCTTCTCCCGCAGCTTGGCCTCGTTCTGCACGACACGTGTCATCTCCTTGCGCAGCCACCTGACGGTCTCGGGGTCGTGCTCCCCGGCCTGGAGGCGCAGCCCCAGTTCCGCAAACAGCCCAAAACATCCCCATCATCCCACGACCGTTAGTCCACAGCCAAAGCTGGAAAATTTGCTTCATCCAGCAAACTCGCTTGCAAAACAGCCCCACCCCAGCCCCAGCCGCAGCCGCAGCCGCAGCCGCAGCCGCAAACGGAGCTGGAGTCGCATTCGCAAATGCAGTCGCAAACGCAGTAATCAAAAGTGGTGCTTTGCTTTGGGGTACACAAAATCCACCCATTTGGAACCGTCTGAGCAGCCAGCATGGAAGGCCCCTGGCAAAGGCAACCTGCTACGTCACGGCAGGAAAAGGAGGGGGCGGGGTCGTACGCGGGAGCAGGCGCAGAGGAGCTCCTCGTGGGAGATGATGGCGCTGCGCCGGTACAGGCGGTAGCGCTCCACGCCGTGGCCCCCCCACGGCAGCCAGTCGGGCGGCGCAAAGTTCACGGCCTCTGCACAGTTGAAGCCTGCATCCCCCCCCCCACCCCCCCCAACCCCCGAAAAAAACGGAAGTGCACGCACGTGCGGTCCAGGCGGACCTGCGGTCAGGAAAGGACAACATGCTCGCACGCATTGCTCCCACTCGCGCGCTCAGAAACACAGAGGTTTGATTGGTGCAGTTCGTGGAAGCAGACGCGCGCACGCAGGCAACGTGCGCCACGAGCTAAAGCTGGAAGCACACGACTCCAATTGCTGGCAAGGAGCCCCAGGTATGAACACTAGCATGGATGAATGCATTCCTGTGTACTCGTGCGAGGAAGAGAAGGGAAGAGGGCTCTCCAGTGGCCCAGTTCTGACAGCAAGACAAAGTGGAGGCAAAAGCGTGTGGGACGGGAGAGGTGTACCGAGGTTGAAGCCGCCGTGGTAGGAGCGCGGGAACGTCACCACAAAGTTGCGCGCCTCCTGCACGCCCCCCACAAACGCCCTCACACCATGACATTGGAGCGGGGAGATGGAAGCAGAGCAGAGCTTGACGAGGAGCCAAAGAGCTCCCCCCCTAGCTGTCCCAGGAGGGAAGGGAAAAGAGGACGAGGAGCCCAGGCTGGCAGCAACTGAAGGAACGAATACTGGCCCTCGTGGGGTCCTTTCTCGTGCCGCCAGAGGTTCAGAGAGCCACAAGAAAAACAGGAGGTGGAGGAGGAAAAGGGAGGAGGACAACAGCCACCAAACAGACAGAGCCCGCAGCCACCGCAGGCCGCCACCTGGCTGACTGTAAGTGCTCTCTTGGAGGGCGGGAACAAGAACGCGGAGAGCTCCGTCCACTGCACGCAAGCAAACCAGGAGTTGATGTGGATTTTGCCAGTAAGAAGAGGGGAAGGGGGGGTACCTGGACAGTGCGGTACACGGGGACGCCGTTCTGCTTGAGGACGGAGGGGTTGAGCATGGTGACGAGCTGGAAGAGCAGGTCGGGCTGCGCCTCGAACAAGTCGGGGAACGCTTGCTTCATCACCTGCCAGCAGCAGCAGCAGCAGCAGCAGCACACAGTACAGGTCAAGGAGGAAGAGGAGGAGGAAGATGAGGAGGAGGAGGGGGATGAGGATGATGAAGAGGAGGAGGAGGAGGAGCCGGCTCAAAGTGGGCCCTTGGCCTCCATCCACCAGTGCCTGAACTGAAGTAGGCGTGTCTGCCAGATTCAAGGCACACTCAAGGTAGCACGCACGTGACAGTGATGAGCCGAACGTGCGCGTGCGCGAAGACGAGCACAGGGAGCAATCGATGAGCATGGAAAGTCGAGCAGCACCCAGGAAATCAGGAGCATACAGACGAGAGACATGCGCAGCGGGTACGCAGCACACAGCAACGCATGCAGTTTTAGAAAAAAGGCGGCATCCGATAAGTGCAGTGGCTTGTTAGGCAAGGGGGGGGAGGTGGGCATACTCTTTCAAAGTCTTCAGCTGCAAAGCCGGGCACGCCATACCACAGCTTGGGCTCCCCCCTGATCCCGGATAAACACACACACACGCGCGCGCGCATACAAGCACACACGCACAGGTAAGTGCACGCTACTGGTAAGCTTGCCACATGCCACCTGTCCCTTTTGCACCTACGTGCCACACACGGCACAAGTGTGCAACTTTAGGTTACTTGCCTGCCAGCAAAAATATGAGGTGCAAAGACTCTGAAGACACGTCTCCTTCTGGAAAAAGTGCAAGTCAAAAGAGACCTGCGACGGAGATATGACCCAGAAGTGCGCAGCAGAGGAGCACGTCCCAATCAAAATGTTTGAGAGATTTACAGACAAGCAAGCTACAAAGTAAGGGGCAGGAGGAGATTGGATGAGACAGGAAATGGGGAGGTGGGAGGAGGAAGGAGGGAGGGAGGGAGGGCAGGGCAGGGAGGGCAGGAGAGAGAGAGGGGAAGGGGGAGGAGGCAAAAAGAGAGAAAGGGGGGAGAAAGGGGGGGATGGGAGAGGGAGTGACGTGCACACCAGTGAAGGTAGTTGATGGAGTAGAAGCAGTGGTCCTCAAAGTGCCAGCAGAAGGATGAGAACAGCATGCCCACGTAGAGCCACGGCACGATGACGCCTGGGATGTTGTCGTCCACGTGGCGCAGCATGGAGCCCTCGTGCTTGGGCAGGTTGTTGAGGTTCCAGGGCGAGGCGGCGTACGCCTCCCACGCCGCCCTGTCCTGGCCCGGCGGGCAGGGGTCGGACCGCCGCGGGAAGCCGCTGCCGCAGATCGACGTGTCGAGATCGTTGCCGTACACGACCTCGACGGGGGCCGTGGACTGCTCCACAATCTTCCAGAACTCGGCCTCCACGTCATCGTGCGCCAGCAGCTTGCTGCGCGCCTCGGAGCCGAACCACTTGCGCTTGAAGCGATCGGCCATGCGCTGGAAGCCCCCCAGCGTAAAGTCCTGGCCGGTGCCGAAGCCGAAGAGCTCCTTCTCGCTGTTGATGCAGTCGAGGCAGTACCAGTTGCCGGCGGGGACGCGCTCCAGGGGCGGGGACAGGCAGTACATATGCCACCCCTTGTTACACCTGTCGCACAGCAGCATCTCGTGCTCGTGCTCCCCGCCCTTGCACTGCTCGCATATCTGGTCATTGCGCATCTCCACTTTCTCCACCTGCCCGCCTGCCTCTACTACCTTCAGCCTCTTTGGGGCCGGTTCCTGCAGGGGGGTTGGGTGCCCCCAGTTTACACGAGGAGCATTTGCCTGAGAGCCAGGTGGCAGACCCCCACTTCGAAGATGCTTCCCTCCCTTGTACCTGGACTCAGGCTTGGGACTGCCATTCCTACTCGAGTCATTCGTATCCTTTGTGCTGCTGACATGTGCCCGCGTCTGGTTCCTCTCAGGCCCACCACCTCCACGTTGGCTTTTCCCATCCTTTCTCCCCTTACCTATATCCACCTGCCTGCCGGCCACATGCAGCTTATCATCGCCATGTTCAAGCTGACCTACATAATGCTTCTCGTACACTAGAAGGTACTTTTCGTACAGCTGACGCAGATTGTTGTGGTAGCTGACAGGCAGAGCTAAAGCTCTCTCGGGCTTGATCATTCTCAACACTTCCCCCCATGTCTGATCGTCACTCACTTTCTGATGCCCGCCCCTCCTTCTCACGGCATTAAACAACTTGCACAAATCAAGCTCCTCGTTTAAAAAGACCGGCCAAGGCAGAATCGGCAAGCCTTCACGCTCTAAGAACCTGCGATACTCTAGCCGAAATGTCTCGGGGTCACATCCAGCCGGCCGTTCTTGCAACTGATGGATAGCTTGAAGTTTGGTTTTAAAAGAGAATCCTTCCCGGTTTAATGCAAAAGGAGGGTCCCAGGCAGGCGGGGGCACGATTCTGCACATGCCATACTGCTCTGCCTTGTCTCTAATCGAGGCGATATAACGAAGAGGATGAGCAAACTCTTCGAGAGTTGGATAAAAGACCGGAGCCTCCCCTAGCCCAAGCCCATTCGTACGCCCTTTTGCCTTTCCCATAGTTCATAGTCACATGCTCATTGATCGTTTCCTCTTACAGTGAAGGGCCTACTAATGACCCAATCTAATCTGAAGAGGTATATTATTTACAATGACAAACCTTCAAAACCAGAAATCCTTTCTTTGACACTTGAGGAAGTTGCGTTGCATCGATGATAGTCGAACTTATTACACGCAGAGTACAGCCAAGAACAGCTGTGATTCTTTGCAGGTTGGTACTTGTTCCTGGTTGATGATGATTCTCCGGAGTGCAGAGCTTTTCTGGAATGGAGTCAATACTTTTTGCTCAAGTCCAGGACCGGGCAACTTCCTCTCCGTCCATGTCATCAGCGTCGCGACGCAGACGCCCTGAAAATTTGCACTCCGCGATCCCTCCCCCTTCCGAAAATAGTAAGCAAACCATTTCCAAGCCTAGTCTAGATTCTAGGCACTAGGGTACACCAGGGGTGTTCATAGAATGACTGGATCTAGCTTGTGCATGTCAGTATGGCATGGCATGGTGCGTGACAGGGGTTAAGAACAAGCAATTTGGACCATCAATAGTTTAGACGTAATATGCCGTATAGCCGTCAGATGTCTGTAAGCCCTAAATTATGAGGCATCTTGCACCTTGAGGCTTGAAGACGTGAAGCCACCTCTCGAAAAAACCCGGAGCCCTACAATCTCGACATCTCGACACCGTACTACATAAGAAACATGAATTCGCACGGATGCTATGCGAAACTGGGACACCGGTGCATAGCAAACCACACACCAATCAAGACCGAGCTGCCTAACTTGGCCTGAATCCACCTCGATTAAGCAGAATGCGCCAGAATGCGCCATTCCTGGTTATGCCACTCGATGCATATCAATGTCATGCACACATCTTCCCCTATCATCCTTCACTCATCCACGCGTGGCTTCGTAGTGGGGGTCAGAATGGGGCAAATTACAAAACCAGCACTCCAAAGTCTTGTTTATTACAAAACTAGCACTCAAATTCTCGTTTATTATTTCTAGAAGCACTCTTGTGACATCTTTTGACGTGAGGCACCCTTGTGACATCGCTAGGCGCCTACGGTATTTCTAGAGGCACTCTTGTGACATCTTTTGACGTGAGGCACCCTTGTGACATCGCTAGGCACCCTTGTGATATCTCTAGATGCACCCTTGTGACATCTTTATAAACTAGCACTCTCGCACATGTAAGGCGACTCCACATAGGTCTTACACGATCAAATGACGTGCCACACGAATTCGCACGCTAACCTACCTGACACACCACTTCTCTCTTTCGTTTCCAAAATCTTCCACCGCCACTTTTCTAACTGACCCAAACTGCCCCAACCTCGATCTTGCAGTTTCGCCTGAGCTCACCCGCGTCTGCCTTCCTGAGCTCCGCCTGCCTGCTCTCATACTCGCTTAAGAACTTTCCATGCAATTCAATCGCTGTGAGTTGACTTGCCCTAGCAGTACCGGTGTGATTGAGCTGCTCGCCACCCAATGGGAGCTCGCTAGGACCTCCATGACTCCCCTCCTCTCCCTTGATCATTGTTCGCAAATTTGCAAACACACTAGCGTTCCTTTTTTGTACTTCCCCGTGATGCGCTAACAAGCGTTCTTGTATCCTTGTTGTATGCCTGCCATATGTCGTCGTGTCTAGCTATGCATGCTAATTTATCGCCTTGCTTTCTCTACGCGCCTAAGTGTATACTATAGCAGCTTACGTGGGCTGGTGGAACAGTTTTTTAGCATCTCTGGACAATTTGCTTCGTGAAGTTTGGTCAGTTAAAAAAGTTCATTAAAGTGGTAGTGGAAGATTTTGGAAACGAAAGACAGAAGTGGTGTGTAAGGTATGGTAGCGTGCGAATTCGTGTGGCACGTCATTTGATTGTGTAAGACCTACGTGGAGTCGCCTTACATACGCGAGTGCTCGTTGTGCAATAAACGAAACTTGGGAGTGATAGTTTTGTAATAAACAAATCTCAGAGTGCTAGTTTTGTAATTTGCCCTCAGTAGTTTTGTTTAACAAAGTCCTATAAGACAGATGGAGGAGTCGATCCTAGAAAGACGACAAGTATCTAGTATAATATGGCTAACATATTTTCATCATGATGGAAGTTACGTCGAGTTGGGAAGAAAGTAGAAATTGGGGTAAGATGACTAGCAATTTCACTGTTGAATCAGGGTAAATTTGCCAATTTAAAATGAATCACTTAAACTCTTCTTGTCCTTCACACATTGCGCTTGTATCTCCTCCTTATCATTCTGGTATTTTTAAGACACGTAACTCGTATGATAGGCAAACATACTGCAGCAAAGACTCATCCCGGTAGTATATCAACCACATAATAAAATATGGACAAGTGCTTTAAGAGTTATTTCTCCAGCCCTTTAGAAATCATGTAGCACCAAAAATTTGAACAAGCATGTCAACGGCATGTCTTCTTAGTATTTTAACACTTTGAAACAAAAATATCCGTTGTACTACCTCTTCTTATGTAACAGCAAATTCAAGTATTATATATATCACAAGATTGCACTTATATAGACAATAGAATTGTGAGATTGCAAAGCGCACTATGAACCAACGTTAACTTAGATTTCACTATGGTGGGAAATATAATGAAACAATGTATTACTGCACATACTATTCACTTAATGCAGTAAATTAAGTTAAGTTTGCTGAACTTTATTTAATATTGTGTATAATGACTTAGCCGAGAGTAGTAGACTGAAGTCGACTTAAGTCAGCTTGCTGACACATTCTTTGACAGCCAGAGCTAACCGCCTTAAGCGAAAGTAGCAGACTGCATAATAATGCATCTATTGTGATATGATTCATGAATAGCCAAATGACGCCTTGGGCGGTTGGCGATTCGGGATGACCGGAGATGGTTGTGGATATGGTTAGCTCATGTCCTACCGACGAACTTAACTTCCTGGTAGGCGGTGCCATCGCACTTGCCGTTGAACAGTAAACTCATTCCATGTACATATGCTAGGTTTGCAACCGAGTTTGGCATTCAAATCAAGGCCAACTCTTTGTACAAAATACTGAGAGAATATATGAATCTAAGGTTGCAAGCCATTACACAAACTGTTTACTAACCTTGCTTATGTATGGGTTTACTGATTGCATGATTGATGCACGTTACTTGCACATGACTTCTGAGAATTGCTTGCGCTAATTGTGTTGGTCTATTGTTGTCTAGCTGGTTAAACAAAAAACACCATAAAGATTACTTGCTGATATGAAGATCTTTTGTGAAATAGTTAGTCGCTTATTAGTAAGTCGTTTCATTTCCGAAAAAGTATCAACAAATGTTGCATATTCTCGAACTTGTTGAGCCACGTGGTGCAAAGTTTCAAGAGTTTCATGAAAAGTACTTTAGATCACAAGCAGTCGATAGAAACTTGAAAGTGTTATGGGAGGGCCCTCAGCGAACCACACTTACAGAAGTTCCAAATATTAACCGTGGCTTATAAACTCACAAGTTTGAAGTAAGAAGGTAAATTCACGTGAGTGTAAATCCTAACACCATGTGCGAGCATGAGGGGGACAAAGTTGTTTGTCATTGATCCATGCATAAACCCATGTGTGAATAATGCTACCATTAACGGTATACGGCACAACATATTTTTGGTTGCATAAGTCTTTGTTGAAGGTAGAGTTTGTCGATGACTTTCTTGACTTGTCAATGTCACTTATACAATAAGTTTAAGTCAATAAGGTTGTACTCAACATTGTTTTGAAGACAATCCAAGTCTTGAGTTATATTGTGGTCGACACTTTGTGGCCGCAAGGCAACTTTTGACGATCAAACCATGGTGCAAAATCCAATTAATCTCATTAAAGTCAGGGATGTTTAATTCATGTCAACATTCTCACACCAAATGACCCGGGCCTTATACATTATTTTGTATATTTTTTTGACTTGGCATCCCATGCCAACGTGACTCAAATTGCTTGTGGAGGTTGATGACTTAGTTAAAATACGTACAGTTAGTATGAGGAAATAGAGTCACTCAAAGAGTGTTCACAAATGACCAATTGTTCGTCAGTCTGGATCGTTGCGTTGCATGTGGCAAAGGAGGACATGAACCCACATCATGGAAGTACATCATAAAACGTAAGCAAATTTCACTTTTCATTACTATATCCTCAATCTGGGCTAGCCTTCCAGACATGGGTTCTTCACGAAGAGCTAGCTGAATGCCACAACTTCAGCAGTGCCACGTAACACTTTTAATGACAGATAAATAGCTTATAAGCTACCTCAATAAGGTATAAAACCCCAAATTAAGAGCATTCTTAAGTTATAATGAGCTTTCTCAATTCTCAAAAGCATCTCCGTCGTTCTCAAGGTTTGTCTAAATGATGTACTACCAACAAAAACGTCTCAATAAACAAACCCAAGGTCAATACAGAAGCTACAAATTACACTATAAACTTTGAAGACATTGACAATTGTTTTAAGTTGGAGTCTCCTTTTCAAAATGTTAGTTGGTTTTGGATATAACCTTCAACATCTCACCCATATTTAAGCTTATAAATGTTGAACCTAATGCAAGGATTTTTTTTTTGGGCAATGTAGAATACTTGTGACCACGCAGATGGTGGTTTTTAAGCGCAACTACCATAAAGAGATGACATTTAGCATTATAACACAATCAAACAGCCACGCAATAAATGACTTCATTGAACTACTATGCAAGAAGTGCATGCTTGTATACGTGTAATGAACCAACATATATTGTGCCATCACAAGAAGTACGTAATATAACAAACACGCGGTACTCATTACGTGGTTGCACATTTAATAGGCCATATGTGCTAGACAACTATACACAAAGGAATATACTGGGCACCCACACTAACCAGGCCCATTAACCAGAAGGGATTTTGCAACGCTGGTGACTGCACCCTTCAAAACCTTATATAATAGTTATCACAATGCACATCATGCATGTACCCGACAAGAACGTACAAGAGCACATATAACGCCCTAAGCTTATAACTACAGCTAACCTCTTGTGAAGCCCCTAACAATCCTTACCTAGTATTGCACATTCATAAAAATACCTCGAGCACACTTCACTCTTGTTATATGCTACTCATTATAGCACCCATAGTTACTTCTTCAGCTTGTATATACATGCTAACACAATTTATTTTTACACCACGGGGTAGTCCTATGTTTTACTAGGCAACCTTCTCCATTGCAAACAGCTAGAGTACATGATGCGCATCAACCACCACACATGCAATTGCCTCAATTGATCCCCTCAAATCGCCTAAGGTATGCACAACCGCTGACGGACAAAGAGACTCCCAGCCTGGCAGCGCGCATTTTGATTGAGCATCCTGAAGAGGGCCCTATTCCTTCTGAAGAGGTGGAAAATGAGACCAATGCACGAGTCGCCTCTTTTTACGAAGTATTTCTTTGAATTCCTCGGACAACCTCTGCGGGGCGGGGGTCCAAGAGGGCCAGCAGGAGGTGGCGGGGAGGGATGTGACGGGCCAGGCGGAGGTAGTGGTACGTCTGGATAAGGGTTTGCCCCTCTCACACATATCTGCAAAATAAAGCCAAAAGGCAAGGAGCAATGAGGGGGAGTCAACCTACAGAAGCGCTGGAACCAGACAAAGACAAGCTACACTGCTAGTTGCATACGCCGTCACTGTGCATCACGCTGGTCACACGTAGACGGGTTAGCATCACCACCAATCGGGGCGACAAATCTCGTGGCATTGCAGTGAGTCCACCTGCCAACATGCTTACTCTGTCCAATGTTATGTTGAAGGCCCAAGAAAAGGTTTGAAATGTATATTAGCACTTGGCAAAGAGACAGTAAACCACACTGTTGGAGGAAATTTAGAAAATAACCGAAAAATTAGTGCAAAATGCATCAATCAAAACATTACAGATCCATGTGGCCCTTGAACAACAAAACACTAAAAGTCAACAAGCTTATATGAGAAGGCTCCTGAAAAATATTCCTGACTTTCGGGTACACAAGCTACAACAAGCTAGAACAAAATCTGCGCAATCATGTTACATCTACGTCGTCAAAAATAAGGACGGAAGGCAGGCTGTATACCCAAGCTCATTCAACACATAACTTGTCATCTTAGTTGCTCCTGATACGCAGCTTATTGTGCAGAAGCTTACTGCAGGGGTCAAAGAGCATACAATCAAAGGACAATGACAAGGAAGAGAGCACAGACGGCAGAGAACGTAGAAAAGGTGGCAACCATGTGCAGTCAAAGAATAAATGCGACTGGCTGGCACAATAAGATGAGCTCACCGTCTGCGCAAGAAGGGTGCGGCCCAAAACATGGCCGCAGTAGAAGCCGGGGTTGAGGGAGTAAAAACGAGCTGGCGAGATCTTTGCAGCTTTGAATAATGATGGGCAGTTGTCATTGTCGCGAATGGGAAACTCTAAGTCGCAAATGGCAAAGCTGGCCCACGATGTAGGCTGCTTCATGCAGAGCTGATCAGCAGAAAAGGACAGGTCATGTGCAGCCGTGAGAAACTTCTGTAGCCCAGCCTTTATGCTTCACTTCACTTACCCATTGCTCTTTCCCCCCCCCCAAAACATCAATACATTGTCTTCAGTTGTGCAATGACACCCCTCTCTACTAGTGAAGTGCCCTAAAGGAAGAGTCAGAAAGAGGTGGAAGAGTAGAGTAGAGCACGCAAGATGCAAGGAGCCGGCGAATGAAGGCCTCTATGCGCCACAAGCTGCCCATGACTATTGGGCTCGTCGTACATTTGATGCGATAAGCAACGATATCTGGTCTGAAATATCAGGGTCAAGCCAGTGTCTCTGATGCAGGTCCAGTGGTCTGAGGAGGTTGCTCAGCAACATGAAGAAGCCACCCCAAGGATAAGACGTATAACTTTGAGCAATTGAACGACGGAGCTGTGGGCAAACAAGGAAGCCAATGACATCTTCTCTGGAGCTCGAGACATGTTAAACGATGATGTTAAAAGGAAGAGACAAGGACCTGGAGACCGGGGAACAACTTGTTGCAGTCCAGAGCCGGGTTCAGATCCTTCATGTTAGCTTGGGTAATGCCAAACAGGGAAGCAATGGCTTGGCAGGTGTCCCCCTGCAACATGCGAGCAAAGCAACTGTTAAATCGGGATGAACTCTATCTGCCGACAGAAACACTGATAAACATGCAGACCTCTACCACCCTTCCCAAACAGACCATGTAGGCTCTGAGGCTCGAGCACTTGACCCCGAATCCAATGTCTAGTACGGGCATAGTCATACATGAGTGGCCTAGGTTTACAAACACATCCCCGTTTTTGTGGTCACACAAATGATACTGAGGCAGTCCAGTGCATGTCACACCTGTTTCTTGTGCGTGAGCTTCGCCTTGTAACAGACACTATTGTTTAGGGCTACTACGTAGAACTTAGATGAGACTAGTTGACAATGTGGCCAACAGCAACCTTGCAGAGGCAACTGTGGGTGCTAACTGCTTGATCTCACAGGATAGTAGGCACAATGTACGTGATGGTGGGTAAGGGTCCCTGAGGGCTGGGGTCGGCAGAGGAGGGAGGGGAAGGCAGCTAGCAAGTAAATCATTAGGTTAAGTGGCATGTGAAAAACGACCAAAAATGGTTACAAGGTATAACAGAAGGGTAAGAGGCACATCAAAATGACCAGGATTGTTCAACACATGAGCCTGAGAGGAAAATCTTGACGAGAACAATTTGAAGCAGCCTCAGCCTCAGTCATCTGACAGAGGGTGAAGCGGGCTTAGGAATAGAGACGGCGTTCAGAGGTGCTCACTTGTGCAACAGGATAGAAGGCCTGGCACCCCTCATAGCCAGAATTGAAAATGTGAAGGACAAGGCCAATACTCGCTGCTATGTTGTTGCAGTTCAGTTGCTGCATGTCATCACCAGAAGTACCACATGTAAACCTGGCTGCACTATTTCATGGCCAACTGCACTACTGCTATCACTGACAAGCATGGACAGGCAAAGCAGGCTTACGTGCCAGAGTATATATCAGATGCTGATACAATGGCGAGGCCACACCCAACCTAACAAGAGTAGCAAATCTGCAGGGATACAGGTAAAATGACATCGAGTGTAGTTATACATTGACACACACGAGATAACGTGCATATGAGCGGGCTTGGGGGATCTACAACATCCTCTCTGCAGCCCCTTTACATGTGGGAGCATTAAGCACAACCTCTGAATCCGCAATAAAAAATTCAGTCGCCAGAAAAAAATTGACTTGGTAGTGGACCCAAATGACAGTAATGTACAGGCTTGAGAGCAATCTGTAGTCCTCTTGTTTGCACATGGCTATAATGAGAGACAAATGCAGGCAGTCCTTCAGCCACACATTCATAAAAATTCTTTCTTGCTCCTTTTGGCGGTGCCAGACATGCTGCACCTCCAACCAGTCAAGGCCCCAACAAACAGCCCGAAGGAACGAAGTCGCAAAGACGTACAGGATTGCTGTTCCGCAAAGTTTGAACGTCGAGGGCAAAGGCGATGGCAAGTAGGTAGCATGAGTCGCCAGGCTGGACTACGTATTTGATCCCAGTAGTTTCCACGGGAAGCGTGTCAACTGCAGCCACACAAAGCGCCAAGAACATCATGCAGGGATCAGCTTAGCATGGCAACCTGAGCAGGGAAGAGAGCCCTGATCAGATGAGGGGGTGACCACCACCCACATAGGCACATTCGGGCTTCTACCAGACATTCAACATGATGAGTGCACATGCACAGAGCTCATACAACCGTGCAAGCCCTTGGTCATCTGGTTTTTGTTCAACTGCTTCAGAAGCCAAAGCCAGGTTATAGGGACTGAATAAGTTAGCACGTCTCTTCCACTACAAACAAACTCTCTGATGTAGGCTTCTATGAAGGCCCCTGGCTAATGGCCAGACCTCAATTTCTGTTTCACTACAAGCCTAATGCTGCAAAGTACACGTGAAATGTGCGTTCAGGGAGCAGCCATGGCAGACATCAGTCATTTTAAAACAACAAGATCTTCCAATACTTCCAATGAAATGATCCGCTTGTGCTCACGCAACACGCCAGTAAAGACGGCAAGAGAGCAGGGCACAATGTGGAGCCGCACACACAATGCAAACAAGGGAAGTAGAAGAGCACTCAAAAGTGAGCCTGTGTTGATTGGTGTGAGAGATGTGAGAGGAACACGCACTGAGAGGGCCGCTGGGGGAGTAGCACGTCTCAGTGCTGTCGATGGAGTTTTGAGTGACGTTCCAGCCAGGGGGACAGACGCAGTGGTAGTTTCCACTGTTGCCACCGTTGTTGACACAGACACCTACTGCGCATGGGTTGCTGCCGTAGAAGCTGCAGGGGTCAGCTGCACGGACCATGAGAACACATGACGCAAAAGGACTAAGAACTATGGGGGATATGACGCAAGTGTTAAAAGTTAGCGCATGCATTCCAATGCAAACCTGCTGGCAAGGTGGCTTATATCCTGCACACTAAGAGGGCCGTTCACAACATTAAGTCCCCTTCTGAGGTATTCTAAAGATCTTCATGTACACTGTACAGTTTCTATGCCGCTCACCAATTGCCGTTATGTAAGTGACAAAGATGACGACCATATGTGCACTTCAGTTCCGGCCAAGCAGCTTAAAGCTTCAAGAAGCAATGTTAGCAGGACGTTGCCATTGCATCGTCCTTTAAGGAAGATATTCAGGTATACCTCTGAGCACCATGAGAATTTATATCCATAACGCTCTGCCATAGGCTATAAGAGATAAAGACAGTATCATTGCCAGCATTTATTTTTCCATCAGCAAGTTGTTTCGTATCTCCAATTTTAGAGAACGCGCCACTGTTCATATGTAGATATGTTCAAGGAAACAAGTCCTTTACTTCACATATTAGAAATGAGCAACAACTAAAGCTCAATTTCAATTGCTACAGAAGCAGAAATTTAAGGAAAACTCAAGTACGTACCTGGAGCGCATGTCTGCGATGTGTCTCTGCTCTGCACAGCTACAAACGAATTGGGACACGAGCACACGGCGTTCCCCTTTTTCACTCTACAGGACCCAGTCCCACAAGGATTTGGGTTACACGGGCTTGCTCCTGCACATGTCACAAAACAAGCACAGTGACCAAAAGCAACCCCACGAACTATAATCGCAGGAGTAGGAAATCATTGGCCAGCTGAGATCAAAACTGGCAACATTACGGAAAGGAAAAAAGAGTGCGGCCGCTTTCTGGCCTGCTGATATTGAGTGTGCGTAGGGCTCAACGAGCAGACTTGAGCAATAGTAGCCTGACTCTAGACCTAGAATTTGGTTGGATCCCAGCCAGCACAAATTCCAAGAGAGAAGGTAAATAGCTCTGCTAACAAGAATGCATCGCAGCAGAGGAGCTCATTGCCCTAAGTCCAAATGTATATGTATAAAGCAGTATGCAAAATCCTTCAAACTTTTATGACCCTGAATTCCAAGAAAGAAGCTGATACACAGCGTAGAGCAACCAAAACCAGTCATGCTCACCCTTGACTATGGGGTAGATAGCCAGGGCCGAGTTGATGCCACAAATACCATCACCACCAGCCATGAGAATGTAGGCGTCGCCCTTGTCACCCCATTCTGGGCCCCATGAATTGCGAATTATCCAATAGGGCTGCTTTGCCTTGAAGTTGTAGCCCATGAGCGTCACCGCGTGGTTCACAAAGCCACTGGCGAAGCAGCTGGGGTCCTGAAAGATGCCCTTCTGCAGTTGTACACATCATGCCACCACAGTCAGAACCACAAAGACGGGGTCACGCCCCGGGGGGGGAGGGGGCAGGAGCAGGAGGGGAGGTGGTTGGGTGGTGCAAGAGGTTGCACAGCAGACATGAGTAGAAAAACTAGCAGTCATATACCGAAGTTGGATAACTGTAACTACTAAATACTAATGACTAGACAGGCATAGTATCTAGGCCCAAACCCTTGTGCATCAATTTCAGCACCTGCTGTCAACTTCTAGCAGCTTGACCTTCCAGGCACTCCCTGATTAGACAAGCAAGAGCAATGCTGTCCACAAAAAGAATAGACACCTCACTAAAGACTTGCAAAGGGAAGTGCATAGACCACTACACGTGTGCCCCAAAAAACAACATTGGACAGCCCTGAGCGCAATCCAAGACCACAAGGCACAGCGTGTATGTAAATGAAGTGTTTCATGGGAGCTAGCAGCTGTTACCCCTCGATAACTCTGAAAAGCTTTTGAGTCTGCTGCAACGGTGACAGTAATGGGCTGCTTCTGGAGGGCCAGCAGCATGCCCATAACGCCGTAGAAGTTGGTCTGCTCGTACATTGTCACTCTTACATCATATACTCCATTCAGCTGCAACAAGAATGCAAGAGATGTAATGCATTACTAGCAGACTTTGGTACGTACAAGACAAACACGTGGTAACACTATTGTTAGCTCAAAACTATACCGAAGGGCAGAAAGACATAACAAACACAATATCTCAATAAGTTCCAGACGTAGTGACAGAAAGCATCGATTAAGAAGTCACCGTACCTTGCACTTGCGGGTGTGACCAGCATTGGCGAAGTAAGGATACTGCACCAGGGAGTTAAACTTGGTGTTACTTCTTGTCCGCCTGGCAGCATACTCATAAGCATTGCCAATCCAGCCGCCTGCACAAGGGCCTATTCCTTCGCAGTCCAGGAACTGTTGTTCGGTCATATTTGGTGGGCTCTGATTAAAATTAATGGCATGAGTTGAGGCGATCGTCATCACCGGTGCAAACGCCCAGCTTGCCTCTGCAAACCGCAAGCAAAGAAAATCAAACGAGCTGAAAGTTTAGTGCGAAATGCACGTTTACGCATCAGTTGGGTACTACTACACACTTAGATTTGAAGCGCTGGATAAAGCCACATACCAAGAGAAGTGGAAGAGCAACACTGGCGAGCACAAAGTCTACGGCAAAGTGGGCAACAAGTGCACATTCACACGACTGCAATATGTCTGCAGAAAAATGACAATTCTCTCAAACTCCCTTATCAAACCTATGAAGCGATAGTATCCAGGACAACTGTGAAAGGTCAGATGAAACTGGTACTGAACCACTAGCCAGATCCCATAGTGAATGCCGAGGGTGACAGCCTCAGACTGACAGACAGTTCTCATTTGTATGCAGTATTGTGGCACCTAACTTGACCAAATATGTCCACTCTGCGCCTCTACAAACCATGAGGAGCGACTAGAGGAATGCGAGAGACATGCTTACCACATCTCCCCTGTGTCCTGACTTTCGATGCTTTGGGACGCCAGTCAACACTGCTTGATAATGACCATGAGGGACGTGCAGTCGAGCCAGTAAATGAAGTACTTCCGTAACGGAAGTAGCGGTTGAAAAATTGTGGCACGAAAGTGTCATCAGGTGGAATAATCCCAGTAGATGGTATGACAACTGAAACAAGCAAAATAGTGCAAGTGCATTAGAAGAGACATCACAGATACCTGCAAAAACTTTCTCCACGTTCATACAGGGTCACACAACCGATGGGCACATTCTTAGGTTTTCAATTAAGAAAATCATTATGTTCCCAGAAAATACAACCACTAGGTTGCACCCAACGACATCAGTCACAAACAGAGTATAACATGTTACAAAACATCTGAAACCCGTGGTACCACATAATGAAATGAATCCATACACAACACCTTAAGAGCAATGTCAACGGCAAGATACATATAGTGTCGCTTTTCATCGAACCCAATAGCGACATCCACACCCTGTATGAACATTCTTGCCACTGCAGAATGGACGCATTTGACATGTCACGTGCAAAAGAACCTCAGAGTCAACAGGCTCAAGCTTTTCAAGTCAAGCCAAAATGTTAGCGGTAGGGCCTTAAGAATTCGTTTTGCAACAATTGAAAAGCATTTTCTGCTTGCAATTCCTCCCTCGGCAAGCTATATGGTGGCTGGATCATAAAGACAGACAGGTGCCCATATATTACTCCAGGGGGCCCCTCCTGTGAAATCAAAACCTCCACGTAAGGTAATACTATATGGTGAGTATGTAGCAGGAACATTTAAAGTACCTGCATCAGTAGAGCTGAGCAGAAAGACCACTCCGAGAAGCCAGCAGAACGCCATCTTCACAAATCGTTGACCAGGAGTACGAGACCTGCAGCATGTCGTGAAGGCCATGCATCTGATTTGAGGCAAAATTCATTGACTGCTGGTTATGTCACTGACCACCTCTCACGGAACGTTTTGCGAGCCCATCAATGAAGCACAGATGCATGGCCTTAGGCAGCACACATAAGTTGAATAAAAAACATAGCTGACAACTATTCTGGCGCCTTCAGTGATGAAGTAGTCCTCTTGATTGTACTAAAGCATGCCTTCCCTCCTACCCTCGACGTTCACAAAAGATAACGTCCTTTCTTTTGACTTTACCACATCGTTCAATGACTGATAATACAATTCTGCTTCATTCCATAAGAACAAGCTAGGAGTCTGAACACCACAGCGAAGTATAAGTTGTATGCTGCCACTATCCCGGCCAAGTTCAGAAACTGCGAACATTCATCAAGTGTAAGGCTGGGAAAAGGCGTCATTAGTTACAGGTGATGAAGCGAAAACCAAGTAGCTCAACTCTCATCTAGTATTCCAGGTGGCCCAAATATGCACACCTCAGCTCCAAAGAATCCAAGCTGCTGCGTAGAGCAGTGGGAAAAAGCAAAGGCAGAAAGCTTCGATCCAGCAATAGAAGCGCAGGTCGTCGTTGAGTACCGATAGGCATGAATATGAAAGTGAAAGCAAGCACGTACGGAACTGGCCGAATGCAGTAACAACTTTCTTGCCCTGAGGACAAACTTAAAAACAAAAGCGTTGCATGTGATGTCGTAGAGGTTTCTTCAACTCAAACGAGAGCAATTACATAGTTTCCTTTGCCGAATGGAGACCTTATCAGGCAATTGAAGTTGCAAAAGGTACACTTTCTATGTAAGCTAGCTCGTACCAGCTCATACAAGCTCGTATCCGCATGGTTGGCCGCGCGTTGACTACTTGCACCATGTGCACTTTTCTGCAAACATCAGCACTCGTGACTCGTGACTGCTCATATTTGGCTCATCATCGTCTTCCGATCTGCGATTTTTGACGTTTCATGAGCTTAATCCCCCATGTCGACGATGGTCGGCGGCAGGTCGACAAAGCACTAGTAGGCCGAGTCGAAGCCATAGCAGGCACTAGCAAGTGATAGCGGTAGTGGGCGAATCCGTGCCGTAGTTTGTTGGCTTCACTAAGGCGCCCCTCACGTAAATTTTGTGAGCAGGTAATCGGTAAGAGTCGCTCAGTCAAGCTAGTCCGTATCAAGCCGTACTCTTATCGACGCGTCGCATCGGTGTCGATCCAAAGGCGCTCGATTGGGCTCTGTTATGTCCAGAGTCCAGACCCAGCGAAGCGGGTCATGAAGTTGACGCTAACATAGGATGTCGCTTTCTGCTCACAGCAAACGTAAATTCACGTGAGATAAATGCGCGCTCTTACTGGCTATGAGCTTCACCTCACATGGCCTTTAATCGGGCGTGTAAACGAGGTGTCAGGACATGGGCGCTCTAACGTAGACATTCTAATGACAATAAAAGTGAAAGAGGGAGGGGATGGTGGGTGAGGCTGGGCTTGGGCTTGGCAGCCATGGCTGGCTTGCTTGGCTGGTACGTCCTTAGGGGTCATGGCAGGTCATGGCGTCATATATTCTCTGGAAAATACTTCTTGGGCGTCGACGTCTGCTGTCGACACGCTGACGTTTTTGATCGTGATCGTTCGGAGCCCCTTCGTGAGAGCGAAGTTCGCGGTCTCGTACAAACCGAAACAAGAGTGCAATACAGGCGATAACAGATAAGCAAGCATCATTAAAAAAAATATGTATATTAGACCAGTATGCATATGAAGCTACACCTGTCGTTCTTGTGGTGCAAAGTCATAGAAGCACCCACCCAACATAGGTTGATGTCCGCGGTCAACCAGAAGAAACACTGGGTCTTCCTTTGACGTGTAAGAACACCCGTGCTTGGACCTGCTAAATGCTTTTACAAGTGGCTAGGAGGTAGGAGAGAAAAGACTCTATACATGGTCATTAGTGCTCAAACACCTCTATTCGCTTGCATGCGTTGGACTGTATCATTCTTTGTGAGCACGACATTAGAATACCACCAGCGACAGCACTTTCTCCTCTCCTTGACCCAAGACCCTTCTTCTCATCCAGCAGGAAATGCTGCTTATGGCTTTGTATTTTCCACATACTGATCTCGTTATAAGCCCTCTGCCCTATCACACGCTCAAAGTGCTTGTATGATGTATATTGGCAAGATCCAGGATTAGCGCCTTGTTTCATCAGGCACTACCTTGTAGCTCCTCTCCTGCTTCAACGGCTCTGTCAAGGTATGCCATTGCATGGGCTAGGTGGTTGACTTGAAGCCATCACTGCATGGGACCTCTATGTCATGTTTACTGAGTGAGTGTGCCAAAGTGGTGGCGGGAGGTTGAATGTATATGATGTGCACGTTGTACATATAAAGACAATATACTCAAAGTGCTCTAAATTTCCATATTTAGCTGGCCTTATAAGAGCAACGGTGACATGCATCTCGTTGACCCTTTTTTTGCCGGGCAATCAAAGAAGCACTGCAAAAGTTGTTCTACCACAACGTGCGTTGTGTCCAGTTATTAAGGGGTGCTGCGGGCAAGTAGAGGTCAGTGTGCAGGCTGTCCCTGTTTTTCACAGAGCTGCAATGGAGCTCCTCATTGGCTCCTCATGCGCTGATCGTATCACCCAATACTAAGGGAGCAATGAAATGGCCCTGGAGTGCACTTACTCCGCCAGTGGGAGTTACTTTCATCTGAGCATGAAGCGTAAATGTTGCCATGGTACACACATCCCATTCCTGCCTTCCAAGAAAGGAGGTGCAAAAAAGAAGAAGCACAACTCCCTGCTGCAGGCACCTTGCACGCGCTTTCTTGTCTGGCATAAGCATCCCCTGCCACCTGGCGCACCCTGGCTCCCCCGCCCAAGCAAGGCGCGTGTGTGACTATTCCACTCGCGCGTGGGCTTCCTTGTCGCGACTCTCTTCCGCCACTCGTGCTGCTCTTGCTGCTCACAGCCGCGGTGCCAGAGCGCACGCTCTCTGAGAGGCCATGGAGGGACGGCCGCGCAGGACCTGGCCGGGCACGGAAGCTCAAGGTGGGAGAGCTTCTCTCTAGCACGCATTCATTTCCGAGTTCTGGTGGTCATGAAACAGCGTGTTTGACTCGATGGCACATATGTACTCTTACATCCGAACTCGTATGTACATGTCAGCGCACGTGTCTCGTGTCGGATGCTTTCTATTCACGTGGCAAAATGGTGTCTCGCACTGGGCAGTGGCGGCCTTCCTGAAAAAGCAGCCTCTGCTGGCGCAGCTTCCTGCAGATGCCATCCTCGCCATCGCCAGAGCTCTCGAGTGGAAGGAGTACGGTAAGCATGAGCACACCCTATGATGTGTACATGCAAAGCTTATTTTGTCTCCTCGGTGTACTAATGTATATTAGCGTGCAAATGTGCATCTGTGTGTATGTGTGTGGATATAGGGGCTGCTCCCTGGTGTAAGCTTTACATCGTGCATGCGTGTGTGCGTGTGTGTGTTGAGCGCGTCTGTGCGTGTGTGTGTGTGTTTGTGTGCACGAGTGTATGTGTGAGCATGAAGCATGCGGAAATAATGTAACGCATCTGTGTCCACAAGCAGGCATGCCTGTCGATCATCTTCTTGTATCGTCTAAATCTTACCGCCCGTTGTTTGTATCACACCTGCCCCTGTTGAGCTTTCTGCTCTGACGCATGTCAAGCAAGGATTGTGTGCACTTGTCGCTGCCTCAGAGCCTGCCTGCTTTTACGTGCAGCTACTCAGCTCGTAATGCTTCTAAGGTATGGCTCTTTGTGGCCCATGAGAAGATGCTGGGCGACACAAGGGGAGGAAAGGGGGGGGGGCGGGAGGGAGGGGTTCATGTTTACGTGCTGCGAGGGCGCGCGGTGCCCGTCGGCAGCCTCCTGCATTTGAGAGTGCACGAGCGCATTCAGGGCAGCGATGCTGCCTGTTGCTGCTCGGCTGGCATCTCTGGGCTGCGCGAATGCCTGAGCTGCCCCTCTTTGAAAATATTGCATGGGCAAAAGAAACACCTCGTAATTGAGCCCCGATTCAAGCCCGAGGCCTCGGCTACATCCGGCTTCCGGCGACGTGGGCAGTGATTTGTGTTCTTGACGGGGTCGTGCGTGCCCTGAGCTTTGTGGGCTGTCCTCTGTGCTTGGGACACCTGGCAGCGCCAGGAGACTATCTGGTGAGGGAGGGAGAGGAGGGGGAGGGCCTTTACTTCATCTGGCAGGGCACTGTAAGTCTCTTGCTCTTTCTCTGTAAATCCGTGTGTAACTTCTCTGTGTCTGCGTGTATGTGTGTTGCTGAAGGTGTTTTTTGTTGTACAAAGTCCTGCAGATTGTTTTTGGAACGGGTTTCGGAGTGGAACTCATAAGAGTGGAAATAAACTGTGCCACTTGTAAGGGGGAATGTAGGACAATAAGGATCAGAGGGAGAGGGGTGTTGAAGAGGAGCACATATCAACACACACAGACAAACACACACACAGACAAAGACACACACACACACACATACGCACACACACATGCGCCCACACGGGCACCCAATAATGGCAACGGAGCTGGGGGATTTATCCTGTAGCAAATTTCATCCACTCTACTACAGCTGGCCATTCATACGTAGTTTTTTCAGCACGGTGTTCACGGACACACACCGCTTGTTCATCTCAGTGTCTGCTTGCAAATGTCTCTGTGTGTATGTGTGTGTGCGCGCGCGCCTGTGTGAGGCGGGGCAGGCGGCGGTGCCTCCCAAGAGCGAGAATGCAGGGGAGAGGCCCACCAACATCCTGCAGGACGGCGACTTCTTCGGCTCCGGTGCCCCCTTGCCCTCGCCCTCGCCCTCGCCCTCGCCCTCGTCCTGCTAGCCCCACTAGCCCTGCCTTAGCCCCTGACCTCAGGGCCCACCCCTCTTTCCTCAGTAACTTAGTTCCGAGAATGAAACGTTTAGGTCCGTGTGCATCCACATGTGTACCTGAACTTGAAATAGCCAGTACCTTTCCATGGGCAAGTGCGTCCCCAGTCAAGACCTCACACCACTGTGCGCATCTAGGGCTGACTTAAAGTGAGGCGATGCATGCGGGTGGGTGGGCGGGCGGGCGGGCGGGCGGCAGTCAGGCAGGGCCAGAGGGCGGCTCTGCATAAGGCTGACGTCATCGCCATCACACAGGTGACGCTGCTGCCGTCCGCTGAGCTCTAACCCTGAAGCCCTGATCCCCAACGCTCCTCAGAGCTTGAGAGTGAGACTGAGAGGAGAGCCTCCTGACAGGCCTGCCCTGGCTTCTTCTCCGTTCAACACTCCTGCCCCAGGTGGTGGCAGCGGTGCTCCCACACATCGGAGGGCACCTGCCAGGGGTGGCGCTCCCGTGGAAGGGCGACGGCGGCGGCGGCGGCGAGGGGGAGGAGTTTCGAGACGAGGGTGTCATGCGCCGCATCCTGCACCTGGAGACTCTGGAGGTCTTTCTTCTCCCGTGCTCTCGTTCCGCCCAGCCCCTGCAGTTTTTCTGCCCGCACCCCAGCCCCATCCTCTGACAGAGTACCGGTGACTGAGTACCCGGGAGCTGTGCCAGAGATGCATTCCAGTTGCCGGGACCCGACATGGGGCTTCTGCTTGGGCCTGAGGGCTGCTGGTTTAGGGCCTGACACCGTGGGGCTTGAGGATGCAACTGCGGCTGGAGGCAGAAGGCTTCTCAAAGTTACATTCGTGGGCTGGAGGCCCTGAAGGCTCGGGGATCAAGGCTGCGTGCCGGCCATGTTTGTAGAGCCCAGGCATAGGGGAGCGCAGGATGTCTCGGCTGCAGCAAAGCAGCAGCCAGCATGCAGGCCCCTTGAGCCTGCCTGCCTGCCTGCGTGTCTGCCCGCCTGCCTGCCTGCCTGCTGGCGGAGTCTGGCCTAGCTGACCGAGCGTGCCCACACGAGCGCCAGCTGGCGGGCTTCACTCACAGTCAGAGGGGCAGCACGTGGCACCACGGGCTCCTCCCCACCCTCTTGGGGGGCGGGGGGGGGGGGCTTCTCCTGCAGTTCCTGCTCGTGCACGTGCTCTGCTTTCTTGCCGCGCGCTGCACGCTACCAGGGTTTTTTGCTCTGAGGTTATTAGACCGGTGTTTTGGAAGAGGCTGGAAATGGAAGGGTGGAGACAGAAGGCTGGGGCTAGGCGGGGCTCGTGCCGGCTCTATGCGCCCGCAGCTCAGACGCAAGGATCTCGATGCGGCTGTCACCGCGCAGGATGAGGCTGATCTCTCGGTGGGGGTCCCTTAACATACGACGGCTGGACGCCTCTACCCCTCATTTCACCTTACCTCTGCCGTTTCCGGGGCAGGGCTCCAAGTGGCTGGTCTACCAGCCTACGGGTCTGCATGAGGTCCATACGGTGGCATGATATTATCTCTGGAGGGAGGGAGTGGCGCGGGTGGCCTTCTCATAAAGCATGTGGAGGTCCTGGAGAGAGGGGGGCGTTCCTCTCTCGGGCTTTTTTGCTCCAGGCCGCCATCGAGCGAAGCAGGCGCACGCAGTCCTGCCTGTCCTGCTGGATAAGTTGATTGCCCATGCGCCATCAAGTGTTACCCCTCTTGGTCCCTCTCGTCTCCTTCACTTCTTCTCCCTTTTCAGTTCTGATCTTCCCCGTCGGCTGCTCTTTGAAGCTGAGTTTTTTTCCCTCTCTCTCTCTTCCTTCTTGGCCCTGCAGGTGGACCTGTACAGGGCCGGCGTGCTCACCTCCTTCTACCCGCGCGTCTTCGGCGGGCAGCTTCTCGGGCAGGTGTACTCTCATTACCTGACCGCCATCGCCATTGCGCATGCTCTGAGAAAGGGTGCAGAGCTCCCGGCCGGGGATCTGTCTCATGGCACCGCTCCCCTGTGGGCCACAGCTCACAACTCAACTCCCTTTTTCGACTTGATGGCGTCGTCGTAAGAACACGTTGCTGTCCACATCAGCATGCTCCTGCCATCACATCACGACTACAGACATTCATTCTACTGGCCACTCCAGTTCCTGTTCCCACTCTTGTTCCCCTGTTCTCATGCTTGAGAGCTTCTAGAGCTTATTGCTTGAGCAAGGGGGCAGCCTGGGCCAGCTGTCGATCTCGGAGTCGACGATGCCCATCCCCATCCTGCGGCTGCCCGGGATTGGTCTATCCCTCTTGCAGCGTTTGTCTTCGCTCTTGCAGTTGGTTGGCGGAGTGCTGTTGGCCCCTGGAGTGAGAAGAAATGGAGAGGCAGACAGCGTGCCTTCGCCAGAGTGTTGAGAGCCCTTGCTGCCTGGACTACCTGCCTCTGGCTTGACCACTCCGCGCGCAGTCTGCTTATATCATAAGGGTGGGGTGTTCCGAGGTGTCATTGGTTTGCAGAACCCCACGTGGTGGTAGCAGGATGGCAGCATACTTTCTCCCGTGTGTGCTCACTCGTGTGTGCGCAGATGCATATGCATTCGCATCCGCATCTTGCTAGGCCCAAAAACTCGTGGGTGTACGCTTGTACTTCAGCGCTTGCACGCACGCGTATTCACACACATACCCATGCACGCACACGCACGCGCGCGCGTGCGCATAACGAGCTCCCAACCCTCTGCCACTCCTGTTTTACCATGGCATTTGGTGCGGGGCCCGCGGCACGGCGCGGGGGGCAGGCGTTGGCGGCGGCGTGCAAGTCGATGGGCAAGCACCTCATGGTGCACAGCCTGCACTCCTACTTCCTCGTGGCCGGTGACGTCACCCGTACGCCCCTTCCCTGCCCCTGCTCCTGCGCCCACTCCTGCTCCTGCTCCTGCACCTGGTGCTGCTTTAGATTCATGCGTCCTTGGATGCATCCGGACACTGATGCCAGGAGGCTTTGGCCGGCGTGCTGTCGTGGGGAATTGGGGGAGGTTCTAGGGAGCGCTTGTTGGCTCCTCGGGGCTGACGATCTTGCGTGAGGCCCTCGCTTGACGTAGCGCTATGGTGCGATGCGACGTTTGGGTGCCCTTTGACCATTTTCCTTCTGGCCTGCGAACGGGCGTCCTCTCAGAGCGTGCTGCGCATGGTGATGTTTGGTGTCCTTCATCCGTTCCCCAGACATTTATGTACACCTCTATAACATGCAGACACAGAAAACATACACATATATGTATGTATGCGTACATAAGTACATTTGCACACATTTCGTATGTGTGCACCTCCACCAATACAAGTGTTCATACATTGACATCTTTCCATCCATTCACTGAAGTCCACCCCCTGGCTCCGGCTCCCTCCCGCATGGGGCCGTGGGGGGCAGTGCCGATCGTGTACCGAGTGGAGCGCATCCGCGACGGACAGTCGTTTGCGACGCGCCACGTGGTGGCCGTGCAGAAGGGCCGCAACATCTTCAGCATGCATGCGTCCTTCCAGGTGGGCGGGTGGGGGGGCTATGCGCACGCATGCATCAAGTTGTGTTATCCCAACAACGACTCCAGAGTCTCACGTGTGGTGCTTAAGCGGTGCCAAGCATTCAGAACTCACTTTTTCCGCACCGCACCGCTTTATGCACCCGGCGGGCCAATGTGAAGGCCCGCAAGCAGACAGCGCGGCCGTCTCCGCTTGCTGCCTCCCTCGGCTGTTGCTCAAGCAAGAACAACCTTGCTCCCCCCTCAGACTGCCACACATGGCTGCGCTGCTGGGAGCCCTGGCCTCTGTGTGCGCGCGCGTCTCTTCTTCCAGTAGGCCTGGGACCTCATCCACCTCTATCTAGTGTGGTGGTGGGGGATGTGGGATGGAGGAGAGCCTGGGGGTGCGGGCCTGGGCTAAATGCCACCATGTCTGGAAACACATTCTTCTTCCTGGAATAAGAAGAAGCCGCCAACAAGGCGGAGATAATGAGATGCATTGGAGCAGGGGGATAGTATTACCCAGAGGTCGTCTGCACTGAAACCCACAGCCTGATCTATTTCGCCCAGGCGTGTGCACTCCCAGCATCTGCAGTCTCTGCCCGGCATTTGCCCTTTGGGTGGCTCTCATACACTCTCCTGTCTGCAATCCGCTGCATCCTCTCCCACTTATTTCCTTCTCGCCATCTCTCCTGATAGAGCCAGCACCCCTTCTCTCTCCCCTCCCCCCCC